>SMGT01015882.1:6518-74505 GCA_004794575.1 Lanistes nyassanus | reverse complement strand
GGGGGGGGGGTTTGAAAGTGCAATGGATTTTCTGCAGTTCCGCATAATTATAATTTGTGGGTGAAAAGAACAAGCAACCCCCCCTCCCAGTTTTGATATTTCTTCACTTTCTGTGGAAACGTTTGCTGTTGTTCTAAGGGTTTTTGTGGCACATGTAAGTGGTACTTAAGCCCATTGAATGGTTTCATGTGAGATAAAAGATTTTTAAGTGTTTGTGTGTGGGTGGGTGGGGCTGGGTATGTGCATTTCTTTATAACAGTACCATAGACCTTCACACTTTAAATGATAGATTAAAAAAATTACCATGTCACATGGTCGGTGCATCCAATCAGACAGTTGATCCTGTTTGCTGACCTTAACTTGGATGATAATTATTGTGGGGCGTATTTTCATAAACATGATGACAGAAACTCAGGATCAAATGAATATAGGGCAGGTTGGAGTTCCTGCAAGAGATAATTGCAGAAACTATGTGCATGTAGCACACTTTGAGAATCCGTGCTATTGCTGATGCTGGTTGCATGCCCCCAGGCTGCTGTACGTCCTATTGGCCAGTTAGATGGTGCCAGAAGTCGGTAACATTTCCAGTAAATCCTGATAATGCCATGCAGGTGTAAAGTGGTGGCAACGTGTCCGGTATTTAGAATCCGTTGATTTTTCTGCATCTGCATCATCATCATCATCATCTTGCTGTTTGGTTTATCCAGCTTCCTCATTTAGAGGGTTATTAATTTTTCTTTCACTGGAATCGAAAATCCGATGGTATTGTACAGCATTTGCATAGTTGTAGATCTAAACATTTTGTTTGTGAAGTGGGTTTTTTCCTCGCTCCTAGAAGACATGACTTTCAGATGAAAACTAACACTGCACTGCATGAATTTTTAACAGTGTGAAGTAAGCCACTGACTATATTCTGGGGAAGTACTACAGGAACTTAAAATGGTCTTGCTTGCCACGTTGTACATAATTCTTTCAATTGTTTTAAAAGGACCAATGTCCTTTGCAAATTAAATCATATTATCTAGTCGAAGGTTGAAAATTCCTTGTTCATAATGTTAATTTGCTTGGGTGTGATACTTAAAAATGTTGTAGTCTTTCAGTAATTATAGATGTGAGTGGATGAGCATGTGGGAGAATAAATGAAAGAGGAAGAGTGAGAAAGCATTTGTAATTTTTTTTATGACCTCAAGAGCTGACATGAATTTGAACGAACTTTTCCACCCTGAAGATTATATTTGTGATCTGACAAAAGAAGGTAGCATGTTGTAATTGTATCGTCTGTTAAAACTTTCATGTTCCATTCAGTCCTAGCTCAAACCACGTAAGAGTAACCATTATAATACAAACCCTCTGCAGAGACTGTCATCTTACTATTTCTGTGATATTGCAGTGATCAGTGATGGCAGACATTAGACCTGGAATTTTGGAAATAAGCTGAGCAAAAGACATGAAATCAAAGAAGCAAATTGCCCAATGTAACAGATCTTGATGAACATATTTACAGCAGACACTTTTACCAAGTGACAAACCTCCTGGGACAATCAAGTTTCTTGGACAACTGCACATCTTTATCGAAGTACGGTGATTTGTACATCTAAATGTTCAGTTTTGTGACTAAGCTACAAGTTTGTACCTGGTGTCTCCAAGGTCGTCATCTTTCTCAATTGACTAGCTTGATAATTCCTGTTCTCCAAGACTGTAACAAGATCAGCACGTCAAATGAAACCACATTCATTGCGAGTGGTTCTTAAAATGTGCCACGTCTCTTTCAACCTAGCCACATTTTTTAGAGGGAAAATTGTTCTGAGGATGCCTGATGCCCTCACATGTTTGAATGTATAATGTGAATACAAGCGATCATCTGTGCTCCAATCTTGCAAAGTATGTAGATATTAAGACTTTCAGACAATATTTAAATGCCAGTTTGAATTTCTGGTGTTGCTTGGGTCTTTGTGCTTGGTACACTGAGGGAGTTGCTGAGAAATTTGCACAGATATTGGGAACAGAGCTAGTCAGACCTGATGGAAAATGGAGACAAAGGCAGTTTGTTCATTTGTGTTCCCTCAAGTTGATGCTGTTGCAATTTACTTCCACTAACTGGATGAAGACAGACTTCTGCTTGTTACCTGCTCACAGGTCAGCAGTTTGTGAATATGTGGCAGATAGAAACAAAATACTTGGAATACTATTTTACATTCAGTAAGAGTACTATTGGCATTCTGCCTGCATGCTGCTTGTATCTGCTTGAATACGTACACAGTGGGCCATGTTTGGGGGGTCTAGTATTGTGGTTATGAGAATCATGTCTGATTGTCAACAGTCTGTTTTAGACATAGTATGTTTTGCTTTGTTTATTTGCTGATAACTTATTGGAAGAAAAAGTGCAGTTCTGGTGGGATTTTCTCTTATCTGATGATGATCGGTTGATCGTGTGAACTGGAGTATAAAATGCAAACTCCAGTTATTGTATACAAATAATTTGTGCAGAGTGGAAAGAAAGAATTAAATGGCATGAGTGTTGTGGATATCCTGTAAAAAATCTGTTCAAGGAGTAAAAAGTAAGAAATTAGCTGAATGGTCTGGACATGGGTCAGATATTCCTCATGTAAAAATGATTTCATAACTTTATTATAATTTCACATAATCTCTTTATTAACAAATGGTGTGGCACACTAGAGCACAAATCACCATGATGCATGTTATCGTATTTCATCGGATTGTTTAATATTTACATACCAAACAACTGTAACTGTGGAAAGCAGTTTGCATAACATTATTTTCAAGTCCACACATAATGCTCCGATAAACTTGTGTGAAAAAGCTGAAAGGCAATGCTTTCAGTAAAGCCCTGGTTCTAATGCAATACCTTTAATGAAACATTATACTGGCCCAGCATATGATTACTTTACAAAAGTACCACTTTACCTTCAGACTTCATCTTACTTTTGAAACTTAGCTAACCTACAGAAAATTAAAACTGAAATATTGAAACAATGACCAGTGTGCTGCTGCAAGTCATCATATCTCATTCAGTCTCTTTATGCAAAACTTCACACAATCTTTTGACAACTGAAAATAATGCCAGGTAGATATTGTCATTATAACCAGCTTCTTTGGACAAAGCACATGGTGTGTAATCTGGCTGGAAAAAAAGATCTTACACTATCTAATCTGATCAGACTGCACACAATCTGTTTTGTCCGGCATGCTTTGTCATCTGTGTTATCCAGAAAAGGTTATAAAGACTTTCTGCAAAAGTAACCAGTAAAAACAGACTTTTGGTATTTTACAAAACCTTCATGTTATAATCAATGCTTAGTTAAATATGTTCATGTTATACATGCACATGGTTGGAAACCTATTTCAAACAAAAGGATGTGATAATGAAGGGAAAAAAGCAGTTGCTGCATTGTTACTTTAAAAATGCAGTCTTTTTTTTTTTTGTAATTGAGGACACCCCACTATGCAATCATTTGTTAGCACTGAAACCTTGCCTTGCAGCCAGACAGTGTTAAGCTAACAGCATAGAAATCGCTTTGAAAGAAAAAAATATTGGAGAGAATCCAGAAAATGGAATCAGACCCATATGGATATTCCGGTGTGACTTCAAAAGCATCATGCAAAAGAATTGAACAGATGCCAGTGTAGCTTTTAGGCCTTATATCTGAAAGTCTGAAGAATGTTGTAACTACTTGCTCTTGATATCAAATACTGACAGACTATCACACAATCACTCCATAAACACCACCATCTGGCTTCCACACGGAAGAGACCATGATTGCATAGTATTTGACTGTGTAATATTAATAACGTTCAGTAAGCATTGAAAGTTTGTTGTGACTGTTGCTTATGTGCTGTGTGTTCATTACAGTGCAGGGTTTTGGTACCATTCTCAACAATATCATCCAAAGCAGTAACAGCACCTAATTAATTTTGACCTCAAAATTGCTAAGCTTCACGTCATAATGTCCAATGATATTATCTGTTATATAACAGGCTGCATGTCAGCTGGTGAGATCAAAGTTCCCTACTCCACAGTATTTTCCCTAATATGAAAATAGAAAAAAGCTGTACAGAAATTTTAGAAGGATTTCTATACAGCTCCTTTTTTCTGACAATGTGTATAGAACAACCATGGAAAATATGTATGAGTAAGGAACTCTGGGAGATGCTACTTTGGCAGAAGATAGTTCAAATAGAAACTGCCAGCAGATTACTGTCTGGGAACACCGTCCTTCTGATCGAGAGAGAGCCAAAAACAGACATCCAGAGCAGACTTTCCCCTGCTGCTCACAATAAACAACAAATCTGTGCTGCAAAGATAGACCACTAAATTCGTATCTCCTCTGTGCTCGTCTTGACGCTGCAGTAACATTCCCTAGACCTGAAGTGTCTCTGGGTCATTGCTTAGAACCTGCTTGCGACACCTAGGTACCAGTCATTTTTATATTTAAGCTGCAAACAACATTGTGGAATTAGCAAGGAGCAGACGGTTACAATCAGACAGTCTTGGAGTGCTGGCACAGGAGGTTTTCTGCGTGTTCTTGTTTCTAACCATGCCACGTATTTGTGGGATAATGGTTTGTCGTCAACGTTTTGTTAGTGAATGCTTTCACTAAATAGTGCTGTTTGGTGCATGCAGCAACAAATGTGTGATGGGCCTAAAGTTAAACGCTGTTTTGTGGACTGTTTTTCTTTGATAATATATCTTAAGTGAATCTGTAACTCCCTACTATAGAGCTTTCTAGAACCATAGGCACGGACCATAGGCAATAGCCAAGAGATGTGAATCATGTTGAAAATGTATCAGTCTGTTCTATACTCTTAAATTTTTTTTGTACCGCTTGCTCCCATCTGTGTCTCTCTGATTCACGAGAAAGATGCTGCATTTCATGCATAAATTACAGCAATGTAGGTGCAACAGCACAATGTCTAATGCTTTTCGTGTTGTATGACAGATCCGTGAATAACCAATGAGGGTTAAAATAAAGAAAAAAGTCCTCTCCCTGTCCACAGTGTTGGGCAAAATATAGATTTTAGGTGTTTGAAACCTGATTATAAAAATGACTGTACATTTTTCTACAAATTTAAGTGTTTTTCCCTGGAACTAGCTGCCATATCTGTATCGCAATATGCTCCTATTTTATTGGCAAAAATAAGTGCAATGATATAAACTGTAATACAAGGTTCAAAAATACTTTCTGATTTTGCTGATTGTCGGCAACATTAAACATCGCTAAAATATACATGTATAGCTTTTAGAATATAAGTAGATTAATAAGACATCAAAAAGAACCAATAGCTGAAGGAAAGTTTAAATGAGGTCTGCACTACCTGTGCTAGTTTAATGGGTGTTACTGCAGTAGAGACAATTGTCTGCAGCAGATACATGAAAGTGGAGAATCATAGAAAAATGCGAGTGCTGATTTTCACAAAATCTGCATGTCATGTTCTTCATTCAGCGCTAGCAGGTTTTTTTTCTTAAATTTCCACCGGTCTGGATATTTGTGTGACTTAATTCATCTTTAAAATGGTGTTTTCCTTGCAATATAAAAGTCGTGCCAGTGGTGTCTGCAAAGTAAACTTTCTGTTAATTTCAATGATGCTAGCACCAGACAATTTATTTTAAGCTGTAGAGATACTTCAATTCATGCATAATTCTACAGAAAGGGCTTGCATTATCGTAACAAATCCTTTCCCTGGGTCTTTTGTGGACGGATCCATTGGCTCTAGACTCGATTATGGAGTTAGGCTGAATATTGTGATACTTTGTTCATGATCAATGTGACAGCTGCTATTGTGTCAGGCAATAAACATTCAAGTCTTTGATCAAGTGTTTGTAATATTTTAGGGACTGTGCTCTGAAAAGTATGCTGTTGGGAAGGTGGACAGGAACTATATTAAATCAGTGCGTTGCATACCTTATGAGTGGTACTGGCTTACCTGCAGACCAATTTATGGTGCAGCAGTGAAATGAAAGCTGGTTTAACAGAGAAAACAATCACAGAAAAACCAGTTGGCACTTGTTTGACTTTTTAAAAAATGCTGCCAAATGGAATGGGGACGTTCACTGAATGATGTGATTAAAAAAAAATAGTTCCCATGCTCTTCCACTTCCAAATCATACATAAGACTTAAATATGGTTAGTATTCATGCAACAAACACATCTGTTCAGGCAAAATAACCGTACAGCTAGCTGAAAACATGAAACTGAGCATCAGGAGAACCTTAATTTTTAAATGTAAAATTATATTTGAATTGGAAAATCTTGAGACATACAGTCAACCCAGTTGACCCAAAGGAACCCTACACCGTCCATTTCCATCTGACTCACAAATGCTATCGATACCAGCTCTTTGAACGAGACACAGCTCTTTGCCACAGGTAAAAAGTTCCCCGAACTGTGCTCCATGTGTCGGCAGGTTCAAATATTTTGTCTATCTTCCTCATGGCCTTTAGTTCCTCCTGAGACTTCCACACACCTGTGATGGTCAGACAAACTGCTTGTCAACCTACAGCCTCCACGACAAACTTGGCATTTAACAAAGAGTTTCATGAAAGAAGACTTTGATCCAGTTATTTTGCTCCCCTTTTTAAAGAACAGTGCATCTTCAAAGAAATTTCTTCGAGGCTTCCATGGACCATGAATAGTTGGAATGTACAAAAAGTGACAGAATTCTGATTAAAAAAGTTTGCCTTTCATCTTCGATCAGGCATTCTGTTAGGAAATATTGCTTCAAACTGAAGGAGAACAGCTGAAAGGTCATCTTATAGCAATCATCCAGGAACAACATTAAATCACAGAAAAAAATTAGACTATATTCCTGCAACAACCTGCTGCTAATCCTGCCAGAAAAGCTGCTCCACGGCTGGTCATGTCAGAATCGGCTGATCGCTCAATCAATTGGTTGGTGACATCAGCCATTAACTGCATGAGGAAGTCGTTGGTTGAAACACCTCCGTCAGCACTGGAATAAAACATCATTAATGATCAGTTCAACGACAAAAACTGAAGTACGACCCTATTTCATACCTAGCCAGCTGCATACAGCGTCTTATTAAAGTGACCAAGAAAATGCACTATTGTTAAACCGTCTTTGCTGACAGCTTAAAAGACTGCTGTGTAAGAGCCCTGAAAATCTAGTAAGCATCATAAATTTAGAACATGCACACCCATGTTCTGGGATTTAATCCAAATTCTTGCCATGAAAAAACTCTCTTTTTAATAATGTGCCCCAGAAGCAAAGTCTGTAGGCTGGTTATTTTTATAACATTTCACCAAAAATCAAATGACTGGTGTTTTCCTATTACTGAGTATTTTTTTTTAAGACTGATCTAAATGTTTGTTTTTTTTTGGGGGGGGGGTTCAACAAAAACAGCAAATGTACACAAAATTTTTCTTTTGAACCAAATGTTTTCAAAAAGTTACAAACCATATAGACGACAGGGGAATCCTGGTTTCTGTGACAATGGTTTCATAAAGAATCTTAAATCTGAAAGCCAGTGACTCTAACATTGCCCGCACCAGGTGAGCTTTGGATGTGTTAAGTTTAAGGCCAAAGACAGAAGTGCATGCCTTGTCATCGTTCAAAGGCGCCTGGAAAACAAAAACAATATATTCTCATAAGGACAATTCTGGCATATAGCTAGACACCCCAGTCTACATTAAATGCCCATCACTATATGTTTACTTTCAGGTGAACTTGAACCAAGAAAGGTTACATTTGGTAATGGAACACACCAAATCCCCTCATTTAACTTCTGATTCAGTAACTTTGCAGTTTGCCAGAAACCAAGAGAAATCATTTCACACAACAGTTGTTTTGCATAATGGTACAAAGTCTTGTTAGGATGAGAAATCAACAAGATAGATGACATTTGTTACCTGCAGACCACTGTAGGCTGGTACAAAACACACACCACCTGAATCTGTGATAAACAGAGTAATCACAATGGTGTTTGCAACATAATCACAAAGTTAAATGTATGCATTGATGTAGATGTGTGTGGGTGGTGCATGCACAAACTTTGTACATCACTTTAAAGGTAATCCAATATTAAGACATGCACACATATCTCTATTTCTTACAAACACACACACAGACATGCACATGAATGCGCACGTGCACACATACACACACACAGGCACATACGCCTATGCAGGCACAGACAGCATGACAGCAGACAGCTCTTGCTTACCTGGGACGGACGATGCCAAGTTACTGCATTGGGACACATCTTCAAACAGACCTACATTCATCAAACATTTCACTTTAAGGCCTGTTCTCCAGTTCTACACATTACAAAACGCTGGTTTCTGTCACTATCATTCAAATGCACAGAATTTCACTTGATTTTGAATGAGGAACATTCTCATCAGTATAAATGATAATTTATTCAGTCACAATTAAATAGCCCAGTCAATGTGATCTTGGACTTTACATACGGTTATGGTCACTTGCATAGAAGTGGTGATTGTGGATAGAAATAATATAAGGAATGGGGAAATGCAGTAGCCTGGTAGCCACTGGTCACAGTAAATCTTTCAGGGCCATTACAAAATTATAGATAAATAATCAATAATCTTGTCAGACAAATTTGGTTGTTGCTCCCCACTGCAGTAGTAATTCTTAACAATTGCTAAGAGAGACAGCCATGAAACAGCAAAAACCCAGGCTATTGATACATTCAGTGTGCTATTGAATTTCAAAATTCCTAGTCCATCAGGTTAGCGAAAATTTTGGACTGTCCCTATCCCTGAATATAAAACAATTCATCTTTCTCCAAGTGATTTCAGAATACATCTTCACCCAGTGACTGTGCCCAGTCCATTACATTGCCTGTGTCTGCTGAATGTCCCTCGGCCAAATATGTGACTTTTCCTCCAATACTCCAGCCAACAAGAGGATACAGACCTGTTGGCAATCATAATCTTTTCTTTGTGGGGGTGCACTTTGATGTAGAATCAAAACAATAACTACAATGCTATGAACCTATGGTTTTAGAATGTTTCTCTGTCTTTTCATTATTATTTACAAAGTCTCGCTACATTCCCCACTATGTGTTTATTGTATCTGTTATCTATTGTCATAAATCAAAATGAAATCAGTATTATCACCTACATTTATCAGCATCCAGGAATGAGTCATTTCACAAAACAAGTCTTTCCATACGTAAGAAAGCTCTTTCTCTGCACAAGAATACTTCTTCTACATTGCGCCTACGAAAACTCTTGCTATACCTTCGAACAGCCGTTCTACACAAAAGGTAACTAAGTCAGAACACCTGTAGCTCGACCAAACTCACCAGCTATTGACGCATGAGGAATGTTGCCTGTATTCATGTCAAGAAATGTTCCAGTACCCATTGTACATTTGAAATCTCCCACATCAAAACAACACTGACCAAACATTGACCCTTGCTGGTCAGCCACCTGAAAAAAAAAATTCAATGTCCTTTATAAAGTCCACACACTTGGCACTTGCCAATGGATCAAACTATATACAATTTTTCAAATGTGCTGTTTACACTGTTCCACCATTTCAGAATCTTAAAATATTTAATAGGATATTTTTTCATGTCAACTATTCACTAAATACCAAATAAAAATCTTATGTACTTCATATAGATTAATAAAATAAATTCTATAAATGTTTTGATTTCTTAAGTCACTCTAATTTTGTCCAAAATGACTGCTCCCATCTGGTTTTCAAAATTGATTATAAACACCACAACTACATGCAACAATAAGTTTATTTTCGTCTTTTTGTTGTTGTTATTATTACCATAATTGAATGAAAAACCCTGAAGTCTAACCAGAGACATTATAGGAATGGCTGCTCCAAATAGCTCTGGGTCTGTGGTGCCAAAGTCTCCACTGTTTTAAACAAGCCAAAAATAAATAAAAAAATTAAAAAGTTGACAGAAAAAATGAGGGGCAGGGCAGGGATGGGTAAATAAGCAATGATTAGCTAGCTGTATAAAAAGCAATCAAGGTTAGTTCTGATCGTGGAACACAATGGGTTAATTTTCAATATGATCTTTTTAATATGTATATATTGCAATTATTTTTATTACACACCTTAGTAAATGAAAATCCGACTTTTAATCAATGGTTCTTTGTCATGCTGTGATCAAAGAGTGTTATTTTTTCCCCCTAATCTCGATGTACTGTTCACTATACAAATTTCTTGAAAATGATATCAGACTTTTTATGCATATCAGGAAACTGATACTACACATCCGATATCCTCAGCTACCTTGTGTCTCTGATCTCTGGGAATATAGACATGGGAATATTTACAAGACCACACACAATGGGACTCCACTCCATCTGTCGGACAAAAATCAGACGTCAATAGGTATTTAGAGCTTTTAAGGTTCAGAGTTTTAAAAATGTCACCGAATCTCAAATGCATGTTTGTGTATATGTATCGATGCATGTGTGCACATATATTTGTGACAAAAATTAAGCCTTCCCTACCCTCCCCCCCCCCACCACCACCACCAACATAAGCTCTCACTCACATTACCCTCCCCCCAGCCCTAAACTTCACATGCAGATTCCCCCCCCACACACACACACACATTCTCTCTCTGAAACAGGAATGCACACACCCATGCATACATACACACTCTGGAAAAGGAATGCACACAGCTTACTTACAGAGTAAGGGTCAAAAATGCCAGTTGCACTAGCACAAGAAAAGTCTGTAGCGTGCAATTTGCTGCCAGACAGCTTCCAAAGCAGCCAAGTCTCGATGCAGCCAAACATCACCTGGTCCTCAAACGCACGCTGTTTGAGCTAGTGACAGACAAAACAAATGACTGCAACGCTACACCCTAAATTAATACCAGCAATGTTAACATTCACCAGCAGGTGGTTCACAAACCACATTCAATCCTTTATTTTTATGTTATGATTATATCAAGTCAACCTTTAATTATATCTCATCATCTGTCTTGGTTGTGATACAAAAACGAATCCCTTATTCACACAAACAATGTCTAAAATGTATGAATATTTAGTTCTCACCTTAGGTATATTTTCCAGCACCCAGAGTAAACGCAAAGTGACCTGGAACAAGAAAGCAAAATCAATTTATCGATCACTCACTACTAACTGAAGCATCAAAAAGTAGCATGAACTACGCATCATACTGCATATTAAGGTAGCATTAACAATAAAATGGATACAGTATCTTCACGGTCAGAGCACAGAATTTCTATTAGAAACTAAACTGACACGCAGAACATCCAAACGAGAAACAAAGAAACACATTTCTTCATAAATTACAAAGATTTTTTTATAGAAACAAAGTTTGTAAAACACTTTTAGTTTTACGAGTTATGCACAAAACAGAAAGCATAACAACTGTGTACTCATGCAAACTTAACTAACCTGCTTGGACATGAATTTAAGGACGCCAGCGGCCTTGTGCCTGTTTCGGCGCGTAAAGAAATGGAGAAACTTAGCGCTAGTGTTCAAAGCCTTCAGACTGTAGGAGGAATTCCAAGATGCAACAGCTTCTGATGCCCTCAAGTCCTGCCAGGTAATCATCTTATGATAGATTTCATGTGTTTCCCTAGTGCAAGTGACACAAAAAAGTAAAAATTATTATTATTAAAATTAGTCATTAATACCACAGTATTGGAACTAAGTTCATTGCTAAATGTGACAGTGGGGAAATGGATCTGTGAAGATAAGAAAGACTGATTATAATGCCATGGGACTGCTTATCAGCTGTACACGTGATGATGGGGACGAGGGTGTGATAATATGTGGGCATGTGATGAGAAAGTCCTCTAGTCACCTCATCTCCTTATGCATGTTGTGCTGTAGTGAACAGAAAACCTAGAAACATTCTGCACATGCAAAGCAGACTTTCCAGAAGGCTGAGAGCAGGAAATTTTAGCACAGGTTTTCGCTAAATCAGCATTTATACATCAAGATGCGAGCCAGATGGCTTTGCTGTTTGATTTTGAATCAGCACTCTAATGAGAACCTTTCTTGGGATGGGGAATGCAAGTTACTTGTGTTTGAACAGCTTATTCTAACTTTGGTTTTGATTTATTAGAGCAAACTACCCATCCCCAAGCTTTCACTTCACTGAGAGAGAGAGAGAACTTTTCTTTCCTATCATACTTCAGGGTTATTTTCCTGTCATAAGCCCATGTTCTCTTCCTGTTTATCAGCATGAATGACAGTCAATAGGTCTTCCTGATGATTGACAGAGCTACCAGCTTTGAAACTGGCTTGTGTTGTACAGCTAGGTATGTTGACACCAACCCAGTAGGGTTCAAGAACTTTATCAAACAGCAATGACCTTCAGCTTACATCACTTTACTCGTGAGCAGTGTCATTCAAAGCTGTGATTCAGGAGATGAGAATTCAAGAGTTCTGTTGTACCTTTTCATGAGTGCACATTACGACAGCAACAGTTCATGATAACGTTATTTTCGCTGTTATGTAGAGTGTCATTAAAGTACATGTAGGCATGTTGTTTGGTTGATAATGTGTCAGTAATGACTCTGTGCTACGAGAGTGCACGATGCATTAGTGAAAAAAAGCTGCTTTAAGAGACCCTTTTCATGAACATTCACTGTCAAGTGCTTAGTGCTTCGACTGTCTTGTGTGTTTTGTTTACTGGAAAGCAATTAAGTTTGTTTTCATGCATTCACGAAGCTGCTACAAACAAATACTCACTGTTATAATCATTAAAACCAGCATATAGGCTTATTCCTGAAATAACTTTACTTGTATCTGTGTCAAATTAGCGCAGCATGCATGTCAGGTGAGTTGGTCACAGTGACTGACAATGAACCCATCATTCATTTTACTACTGCAAACACTAGCATGAAAACTGCCTGTATTTCTTAGTGCACTAAGTTTTGAAATAATGAAAATAGCATGGAAATCAAACATAAACAGATCAAAACAACATGATCCAGCGCTAGTGTAAACTAAGTTACACTCACCTGTCCCATGTGACAAAGGTGTTACGTTGTGTTGCGATTCCCATGCATGTAATCTGCTTGGCCTCGATGCCTGCAACTAATTGGTCAGGACAAGTTACACACAGCAGTAGGCATGAGTTGGTAGCAAGCAGTCACAGATCTGTGAGAGGGTGAAAAGGTGAAAAGTGCATGTGTATATCACACACATCAAACACAGTGCAGTCTGCTTTCTAAGTGTTTTAAGGAAAAAGAAAAACTGCTGATGTTAGTGTTAACTAACTGGTCTTGTCTTAACCAACTTAGATCAGACAGGACCACGCCAGTCAGGATGTAAAAACTGAACCATGTTGACCAATTTCTTGCACAAGCAGGACTTAAGTTAGCCAGACTGCACTGCAGACTATATTGAATGCTGGTTCGAATCTAGGTGTGGCAAAGGATTATTGTCCAAACTCCATTTGACCTTCTTCCCGCACACTAAATTGCCTGTCCGCACTGACCATCTTACTGCTGCTATCAGTCTGGTGGTTCTTTCAGTGCATTGCTTAGTAATAGAACCCCATCACCCCCCCCCCATAGTGCAAAATCACCACCAGGTGGAAGCACTGTCCCTTTAAATAACCAACCAAGCAGGCTTTATCTGAGTCCAACCAGAACAGAGTCTATCCATTTTTATGTTTGACCATAGATTGTACATGTATCAATCAAATATCATCAGATCAGTGCTCTGAAATGTAATACTTTTCAATCAAACACAAAAAAAAAAATCAGATTACTGGCTACAAAAGACTGACAAACTCCTACCTGCTAAGCTGTCTTTCACAACAGCACAGGAATCATCAAAAAGTTTCTGAGGATCGATTTCAAACCAGCCTGGGTTTGGCTGTTCAATCTCCAGCTGAAAATGACCGCTACAGCATATTTATATAACAAATTAATATTTATGCCTGACTGTTAAGTACTTGCACCATGTGCATATGTTGGCACTGAAAATCTTTGCTAAGGCCTTTAGCTGAAGTAAAAAGGTACAAGGTTGTCCCGCGACCTGTTTTAGGTCGTAGGGGAACTACGGTGGGAAACACCCACATTCTCCTGTTTCAATTTGGCCAAGGTCTTCACAAATTATAATATTTACCAGATGATATCAAAACATCAACACCTATGAGTTGCTTTTACCTTTCTGCTGCTGGATCCCTTGACAAACCCATGGCTGTCGTAGATGTGACAACGAAGGACAGAGGTGCCAACATCCAATGCCAGAACAAATTTAGGACTTGTAGATCTTTCCCCTTTTTCTTGTAGTCCAACACTGTCTCCTCTCTGTAGTTCAGTGTTTTCACCTTTTAGTAATCCAGCACTTTCAGGTAAGCCAGTGTTGCCATCTCCTAAACTGTTACCCCCAACAGAAATAATATTTCTTTCGGACAAATTATCCCCTTGACTTTCCATTGCCGTTGCCACTTCTGAAAGAGATGAAAACTGCAGTTACCACATGGACACCAAAAGAATTGACCATCTCTGCACAAGTAAATTTTAGATGATTAATATTAATACTGATATCTGAGTGTTCGCTTTGTTGTGTTTACTGTTTTGTTTGGCAGTAAGCAAATGTATTCTACCACATTTTTCTTTTTTTCTGTGACAACTAACTGTACATCACTGCATTTTGCGTAAGTGATTGCTTTAATCTTTTAATGAAAGTTGGTTTTTTTTATTTTACTGTTTCATTATAGTCTGTCACCGCCTAACCACAATCATCTGGATTTTTTATATAATCCAACTTGCATGTAACTCCGTGTGCAATATGGATATTATGAGAGAGAGAGAGACATATGTCTGATCAGTACAAGATCAGCAGACTGTAGCTGTGATAATGTTTCCAGTTCTATAAGTGGCTGCAGTAAATAATTACAAGCACAACAAGAGAAACTATAGCTTCCTGTGAGTTCCAGACTAATTTCCCTTGCTTAGGCAAACGTCTGTGCTTAGGTTATATATAATATTGCAGTGTTCTAACTCCAAGATGGAAAATATTAAATAAGAACTGCAAAGGAGATCCACAAAATAACAAATGCTGTAATAAGGGATCATCTACGCAGACTGATGAGATCATTTATCTTCCATTAATTACAAGTTTACACTGAGTTGTTCAGATTAATCACTACCCTGACTGTGTGGAATTCCTTAACACGGCAAATCTAAGACTTTAGTAACTGCGTACATGGTCCAGACCTACAATATCCTGATACTAACGATAGTGATACACATGTCACATAGTTGCAAAGGTCCTCTTGACAGGAATTCTCACAAAATAATTATTTATTCCATGAATGAGTTATGTTCCGACTAGTGTTTTAAGTAAGCAGAAAAGATGAAAAGGAGGTCTGTCATGTATTCACACAATTGCATTTTTATTTTAAAAAGATTATCTGAAGTGCAACAGCCACAGATCAGACGTGCAACTCGATTGCCGTGTATAGTTTAGGGTTTGTGAACAGTGACCGCACAGAAGATGGCTCTGAACACGCAGTGGCTCATTTACAAAGATATCTGAAAACGGACTTTTTGCAATTTATTGAACCATACTACTTACTGATTCTGTCTTGCGTCAACAACTGTTGCCGTTACATCCGTGTAACTCGGGAGAAGCACAGAGAACTGCGGTCTCGGCGAGCAAAGTACAAAACTGGGTCGTAGGGCACATGAGGTGACGACAACCTGCTCGTGCGACCTCGCGCGTCCCATTTCACGCCCCCTTCGGATCTAAACTTTTTTCTCAGTCACTTCGCCCCCGGATGCACGTACGAACGCAGCACGCATGGTGCACGCACACAGGATGTGTGACGACAGGGAGTGGGATGCGTTGTGTAGGTCTGAATATAGGTCTGGGCACGACTTTCGGTGTAAGTGGGATATATTAATTGGGAATGGGTGGGTGGAATGAAAATAAACTCGATCGTGTCGGACGGACAGTCGAACGAAGTCATGACTACAAACACGAACAGAGGTAAAACTTCAGTGAGCTATAGGTGTTTCATCACTTCATGGCCTTCATAGCCATTATCTCCCCTATAAATATAGGACTTTTAACCCTCTATAGTACGTGCACCTTTCAGCACCCCCTTTCCTGCCCTATAAATATATAGGACTTTTAACCCTCTATAGTACGTGCACCTTTCAGCACCCCCTTTACGGGCGAAGAGGAGTCCAGACCACAGAGTTATATATATATATATGGCCCAGAATAGTGGAACCATATGTAACAATAACACAGTGGGTCACTCGCGATCATAGCTTTTTTCATCACTGTGGAAACTCGAGAGGGCTCGATCGATGGTATATTTTACCGGACTCAAACTGAAAATACTATTAGCACCAATTAAATATATAATTGTTCGAACATGGAAGCTAGGTAAAGCCGGAAGTTGAAATGCAAATGTAAACAATAAATCTATATATATAGCTATGTTCATGGAATTTCAACCCAGTGGTGAAAACCAGATCAGGTACAACCCTATCCGAAACAAAGATATTGATAACATTTTCAAATCAGCAGCATATATAAAGTAAAATACAGAGTGACTGCATGGTGCGCAAACGAGCAGTTGCAACCGCGCGGTTGTTGCATGTGTAGATCAGGCATACACTGAAGGTCAATTTACATTGTGGATAAAAAAAAGGTATACTGATCTTTCCCCGAAAGTGGGAGGGGGGTGCCATATGATCGAGGTCACTTCCTCAATATATGTTGATATGGTTCTTCAGACATGAGACTGTACGTATAGTCAGGTAATCGTTTCAGAAAATATACTTCGATAGACACAAACACGTCATGTATTAAAATAGATAAATGACACACACACATATATATATATGTATCCCTTCCATTATCTCACGCATTATGACAAAAGGGGGTGTCATATTTTGTGCTACTAGGAAAGAGGGGAGAAAATAAACGTGTAACAACTTGAATGAACTTTCGTGAAAACATAACTTTAACGCTAATTCTCTATCACTGACACACACTCATCAGCACAATTACGTCCACCCAAAGTAGATTTCAATGGTTCTCTTCCCCAGCTCTGACCTCCGTTCGCAAATTCATTCTGGATCAGGTATTTTAACTGTTAAAATAAACTTGATGGCAAACTTACACTTTTTGCAAATTAAATGACTTGGAAGTATTTTTGAATGACTTTGAATGACAGAATGGGTTTTTTTAATATATATTGAGCAGTTTTACTGAACAACTATATACAGTCGAATATATCCGGTTAATCGGACCACATCGGGACGCGATGATTTTGGTCCTATAATAACGGGCTGGTCCGATTAAACGAACATGCCCTATATTACAATTAAGATTCTGTTCTTGAAGATTCGGTCCGAATAAGCGGCTGGTCCGATTATCCGGTGGTCCAATTAACCGGATTCGACTGTATCAATAAAATGACAACCCTCTTTGCTCCCCCTCCCCCAGCATGAAAAAGCGCAGAATAACTGGAGCCAATCAAAATACAGTCTTACGTAAAATATGCTAATCTCGTGGGGTCACCACTGAAAACCTTGCAGTTTCCCGGAAGATCTTTACTGCCAAGCAGACGAGTAAAGAGATCCTCAGAAGATAACTGCTATTTTTTGCTATTACTTCTGGATCTTGTGGTGAGTGTTCTGCAGCTCAAATTTCATCATTTCGTGAAATTTTATTGAATAAAGCACACCCAGGCAACAAGATCGTTCATGTCTGAATTAAGCGACTCGCACCAATATCGAAGATAACTAGTTTTGAATGCTCTACGTGTGATTTACTAGCTAGGCCTCTTAGGGCAGGCGAGCCGCGCATGCACGACCTCGATTAATATGTGGTTTAAAAAGCGTACGTAATTGTAAGAAATGTATTGATTTTATTAATATGAATATACTATTATAAACATTAAGCTGGGATGTCGTCACACAGGACGCGCAAGGCTATGCGGTGGCAGTGTTCACTATAATGAAGTAGTGGCTGCCAAACAATTGTAATTTTCCTTTGGTGTGAGCTAGAAGTTTACCCACTGTGTGACATGCTCCGCTCTGCGTGACGTCACCAAGACTGCGGAAGAGGATATGGTGTAACAGCACGCAAAAGCTCTAATTCACTGGAGCCAATCAAATGACGAGCTCTATAGAGTATGGGCAGTAAAGATCTCCCAGGAAACTGCAACATTTTCAGTGGTGACCCTGAGAGATTAGAATATTTTAGCATATTAGCTAAGAGATTAGCATATTTTACGTAAGACTTATTTTGATTAGCTCCAGTTTTTTCTGCACTTTTTCAAGCTTGAATGATAAAAACAGCGCCTTTCTGCAGCTGAAAACTAAAGGTGGTTCGATTCTACCGCCGAAGTTGTGACACCACAGTACACAAAATTTCGTCTCTATATATAGATGTATTAGCCATCACCTGCCTTGGGTTGGTTTCGGGTGTATGTAACCCATTTCCCACCTGCATGTGGTATCGAGTATGTCAATGTTCCGAGAAACAACTGTCGATTTTTTTTTCAAAATCCGGAAAACCTGCAGTTCAAGGTCCTCTGCGCGACACAGGATTGAAATTTACTGCTGGCCGTAAATGTTGTGCATGTCTCACAGCTGCGGTACGTTTGCACTAATTCGACGAGTGAACACGCACTGAATGCAGACACCAATAGATTCCGACCGCAGGGTGTCAGTTTTTTTATTGTAAACACTATTCGAAAAATTATTAATTTGAGTATGCTGTTGGCTGTCACATTAAACCCCCTAAATAAAAGATTTCCTGGAGGAATCTGTCAACTGCAAAACAGGAGAAAATAAAAATGTGAAAACTATAAGACTTGAAATTAGCCGGATTGGGGAATATGCAGAAGACTTCATCTGAACATTCTCTCGCGCTTTCTCGCTTTCTCGTTTAATACTCGTTATTTCTCTGTACTCATTGACTGGCCCAGACGCAGAGGCATAGCAGAGTCAAAACTGAAGTGTGAGAAAGACCGTTCCTTGATCCTTGACCCTGCGTATGCACTTCCTAGTTCGCCATGATGGCCAAGTTTGGTTAACTAACCCGACACGCTCGTCATTTTAGTAGAGATTCGAGGTTGCTGTTCCTGTGCGTGCGTGCGTGCGTGCGTGCGTGCGTCCACGCGTCCTTGATTACTTTGACCCAGCTTTTTTCTTTTTTTAGTATTTTGCTAAAAGATTTCAGATATGTTTACTGTGTATCATTGTGAGACATTTTCTTGATTTGATAAACACAATTTTTTAAAAAAATTACTGAAGAGAGGTGTACACACTTTTGATTTGTGGCTCGTTAGACCACTGTAGTATCTTCAGCTAGTAAGCTAGCCAGCCAGAATCCAGGCACTTATATTGGCGTGTACGACAAGTCCCTGGAGTGGTCATCAGAGGCCATAAACGACGTGGACGCCAGCCAGTTACTGTCGCCGACACCGACAGGGGAGGAACGACAACGCAACACGAAGGGCCAGACTCTTCCCAGTTAAAGAGGGAGGATCGAGCTTGGACCTCATCGGACCGTTGCTGGGGAGTGGAGCCGGGAGGTGTGGCATCTGCGGTAGTCCTGTTAATCATCCTAAATGAGAAAAGAAAGTGAAGGCGTCATGTAGAATAAACTTCCTAAAGGACACACTCTGATCGTGACTAGCGATATGAGCGGGAAAATATCTTTCAGGGGTTTGTTGTAGAACAGCCATTGTGGAGACGTAGAAACTGCCCCAGTATTTTTCCAAAGTGCACATCTGTCAGTCATTCTCGTAGGGAGACTTTGTTCTGTTCGTCCTGTCTGGACCAGTTAGGATGTAGAAGATGCAGTCAAATGGACTGCTGCGTGCGACCATTGGAAAGTCCATTGCAAGAGTGCAGACGTATGTGTGACGTCAGTCGATTTATAGGTGCACTTCCCACTGTTGTGCTGAAGATAATTCCTTCTGTGGATCGTGGCTGTATTTTCCCTTATAAAATCGGGTGACGCAAGCTGGACTCTTTTCCCTTTTCCTGATAGCGCGGATTGAGGGCCGAGTGACGTTATCTGTTTGTGGACAGTCGGTACTGTTGTTTATCTTATCAAATGTAAACAGCGTATGCTAGTGGATACGGGGACATGTCTCTGGGGAGGGTGTATGAGTGGTGAATACCTCCCTTATGATTTATATGTCTAGTAGTTGATACGGGGACGTGTCGCTGGGGAGGGTGTATGAGTGGTGAACACCTCCCTTATGATTTATATATCTAGTAGTCGTACAATGGAGCTTTATCTTCGCAACAGTAGTTTAAATAGTGTGGCATCTTTAACACTGCCTTCTTTTATTCCAACGTGGATAGGACAAGATAGGGGATGGGGATTCGAGCCTGCGAATTGTGGTAACTAACTCGAGAATCGGGTAGGGATCATTAGTCGTTTGGCCCTTATTGCCACGTTTTTATGTTGTTGATGATCTGCTGGTAACGAGTGCGTAACAAAACATACCCCTAAATGCAAGGCAGAGCACACTACAATACGATGACTATAAAACCGCAGAGTCAGACTTACAGATGCAGCTTCATACATAGACATTATGCGCGTCTATAAACTAGTTCATCTGAATGAGGGATATACTATAAGCTGTACATGAAATGTGGACGCATTCAAATAGTACGATTTACACGCTACAAGCACACGAAAACTGAAGTTCGTGAATTTTTATGTGTTATTTATATATATATACTATATGTTGTAAACTTCCTGTTTTGGATGCTTTTATCATTTTACTATTGTAGGTATTCTTCCTGTACATGTCGATGCGTGGGTGATTTTAATATAAAAAGCCTTGTACGACAGCCCAGGAACACATACAGTATAGTGTATACTTCATTGATCTCTTGTTATCCCCTACAAACATAACTAGGATAAATCGATCGAATTAACTAAATCGAAAGAAAAAAACCGCGTGTAGTGCAATTTAAAAAGCTAACTACATCGAAAAAAAAACGCTAACAAAATCGAAAGTTACGATTGAGCGAGGGGAATTCCTGCAGACTCGTCTATACAGATCATGTGACCTGTCGCCGACACACACACACACACACGTCTGCGACTTCTGTCTCATGTTTGACTTCCCTCTTTGTCCCTGTCGTGTCTCAAGTAATCTGCAGTGTACATGTTTTGTGACACAGAAGTGTTTACGTCTGTATTCGTTTGGCTGCTTGCAGGCCAGTGCACGGATCGAGGGTTTATTACGGCTGGGATGAGCGCAATAATAAATGTTTTAAAAGGATTTTTTTTTCAAATTGAACGTATCCTGCTATTGAGACCTCGTTTACTTTGTGGACGAACTCTCACACCACCAGCTCGTCTCACAGCGAAGTATTACTCACGCAACTCTTTTTCAATAGGAAGCGGGCGACCTGAATACGGAAACTTCAGTTTCGGGAAAATGCATTGCATGCCCCTGTTTGGTAACCGCAGTGCTACTGCTTCAGTCAAGCGTCTGACTTTCGAAGCATATAATGCTTGGTGTCGGCGCTGGTAGGATCGAGCCAGCTATCTTCTTCATCGTCACAGAGCGAAGTTCTTGAAGGGTGCTTCGTATATTTCTGCTGCCATGCTCACCCACCAACAGTAACGCCCTGCTCCTCCCACATCGTGAATCGTGTGATACTTGATATACACTGAAAAATCCCTGGAAGGCTTATATTACGAAGTCAGCACCAAGAATGAGTCATAATTTTTTATGACGGGCATTGTTCAGATTTTCAGTCAACCCCTTGCATTGGCCTACATGGGAGAAGAGGAACCGTAGGAAGGTGAGTATAGGTTTTTGGTGGGTTAAATTATAAATGTATAACCCGGCTACAGTAAAGTGTTCAGTGTTCTCTGTTGAAAAACAAATTAATTTAAATATGGTAATTGTTTCAGTTATCCCATTGCGATTCTCTAGACTGATATGCTTTTTGAGAATGTCTTGTTTTGAATTTGCGGTTGTGACAGATCAGAACACATGTAACCAGGAAAATTTACAGGATAGAGTTCATGTGTGTTGCTTTACACAAAGGTCAGACACGGTAGCACATAAGGTCAAGTGATGGGATGGTGGCATAGGGCTGTATAATCTCGGGTTAAAAATGTGTTACGATGGTTATGCCTTCCTCGAAGGTTTTCTCAGAGAGAGAGAGAGAGAGTAAAGGTGGGTTCCGGTGAAGAAAGACCGTACCGGTACAGAGTTCGGTATTTCATTGCCATGTACCGGTATTTTACATCAGTATACCGACCGTACAGGCCAGACAAGCAGGATTTCTTCGAAGCAAAAATTTCGTCAGCTATGTCGTGTGTGTGTGTGTGTGAGAGAGAGAGAGAGAGAGAGAGAGAGAGGGGGGGAATCAAAGCTGATACTGAATGAACAAATCAAGTTTTACGCAAGCCTTTACAAGTAGAACCAAACAGCATCGGATGGTGTCGCCTGATGTGTGTGGCCATATCTGAGTTTAAACGACTGGTGCACACATGGCAAACGGCAATATTTCTTCTATCTTGTATTTACTCTTGCGGGTTTTTTTCAACCCCAAATATTTCCATAAATCAGAGTTTCCTCGATTGTTGTCCACTTTTCCGATCGTACGTTAATCGTCCGGTAGTAATGTATCCATCGTGCTTGTTAAAGAATCACAGGAAGGAGAAAGGATTGACTTCCCTTTCTTTAAACCGAACCGACACATCTTTTATTTTGTCACTGGGCTAGAGGCACATGCGCACTTTCGAAAACAAAAAAGTCTGACCTTTGATATTAACATGTTGCTGATACTGACCTTTTCGTATTTAGTCAACGTTTGTCAGAGTTGATGTTAGATGTCTTTTCTCATTGTTCACCTTGTCTTTTGTCAGAGTTGATGTTAGATGTCTTTTCTCATTGTTCACCTTGTCTTTTGTCAGAGTTGACGTTAGATGTCTTTTCTCATTGTTCACCTTGTCTTTTGCTAGATTCCTGCAGATGCTACCTGCCCAGGGAAAGTCTGGTACCTGGCGTCATGGTGCCCTCCCACCCCCACCACTCCTTTTCCACACAGAATCAGTCGGCCAAAACGTGCATGTACAGGGTGGAGGGCGAGGGGCCGAGTGGGTTCACAGGCAGCACCTGGGGCGCTGCAGCCTGGACAAGCCCATCAAAAAGTCAAGGGCGGTAACTCTGGAGGTGTCCGGAACAGGTTATTTCATCCTTGACATCAGGTCGCAGCCACTGTCAGAAGAAGAAGTCAAAGTATGTCCTTTATATATATACACACACATACACACAATACACACACACACACACACACAGATGGGACTTTCTCTATTGGCTGAGATTTGCTTGTAATTATGGCATCTTTTCACATCACCCGTCTTTTGCCATGACGAAAATAATTTCAATGCTTCTGACTCGCTTCTAATTCCATTTCCACTTTAGCGGGGACTTGTTTTTCATTCTTAATGTTAATTGTTTCTGTTGTTAAATATCTAAACGTTTTCCGTTTTCTTACGTGCGTTCTACATTCTGCACGTTTCAGGCACCAGCCAAGAGCCCTTGCGACAGGTCCGTGCGAGAGATCAACTTTAAGCTGAAGAAGAGTCAGATGACCGTGACCGTTGAAAGGCTGTCATACGGGTCGGAACTGAGTGTCACCTTCTGCAACAGACAGGGAGCAGTCAGCACCGAGAAGGTTCAGCTTCCGGACCAGACCAATCCTTGGGTAACCCTTGACATCCTCTTTGGGTCGCTGAGCATCTCGTGTGCCAGCACCGGTAAGACTATCGTGAACAGTATTAGAAGCTGTGAGATGATTTATCCGTATAAATTAGTTTAATTATTATATAAATCACACGGGGAAAAGACATAAGCACGAATTTAACTTGTTGGTAGCACGCGTATATGTACATATAATCAAACGTATTATACACACATTTATACATTGTGTGTACATACATGTGTATACTCTTACAAAGAAGTGAAATATTCAAAGATGATGTTCAAGCATGATACAATGTTTTTGCACATTTTTTTTAATTTACAGGCCCAGGCTTGAGAATGCTCTCCGCTTTTTTGCATTATCCTTTGTTCAGTTCACAGGCAGGCAGGCAGCCACCCAGCCAGCTTGTTTGTCTCTGCCTGCCTGCCTGTCTGCATGCCTGCCTGTCTGCCTGTCTGCCTGAGGTTTAAGCAGGTGCTTTTACAGATATGCCTTTTCTGCAGGTAAGAACAAACGGGACTGGAAATTTCAAAGGCCTTTCGGTCTGAACGTGGTTTCCAAGAGCAAAAGGGAAGTGTGTTCCTTTCTGAGCAATCCGTGTGCTATCGTAGTGTCCGAGCGCCCTCTGAGCCGCAAGGAAGTGACGGAACTAAGCTTTGTTCCATTAAACCCCAATCAGCAGTCGTCAGTAAAGGTGTACCTGTCTAATTCATATCCCTCTGACCTCAAGCTGCAAGACGATCTGACCTACTTCGATGAAAAAGGGGTTTACAGGTAACATTACCAACCGGTCTCTGTTATATCTGATAACTCGTGTTTCTGATAACGTTCTTTGATTACTTATTTTTATGTCCTTTTACAATATGTTTGAAGGATTTACACCCTATTTTATTTCTGTAAATAACTTTATCCTTAATATATCTAACACTTGTGTTTCTGGAATTGTCCAGTGTCTTTAAGACATTTGAATATATTCCACTTTTTCTCTAAGTGTTGTTAACTTGTTATAATATTTAAGTGTCATCTACTTAATTCTTCGCTGCTTGATTTGTCTGGAGAATATTTCTTAGTCGCCTGATCTGAACTTCTTAAGTGTTCAAGTGAAAGCATGAACGTATACTCACGTCGCGAGTCTAAAAATTTCGATTGTTTGTCAAAAGTCTCAATCACTTAACTTTTCAAAGTTTACGTTTAGGATGCCATCAACAAGAGGCATAATGTTGCCTTTAAGCAACGCCATGGTTGTGAATATTTTTCGTGAAAGTACTGTCGGTAGTGTAATGTTAAATGGACTTACGTAGGGTTTGGGACTACACTCTACTTGGTTTACGGAAGGAATGAAACTCATTTATTCTTTTAATTTTGTCCAGCTTACTTCAATTGGTTTACCAGCTGAGAAAGTTCGAGGGAAGAATTCAGCTGCACTTGCATGAAATCAAAGAACAGATGGAGCTGAGACTAGTAAGTGACAGGTCAGCGAGCGATTGCACGGGTCCACGTTCCTCAATTCTTGTTTTAGAAACACAATAATGCAGATAAATATCTAAGAACTCATTTACTCATAAAATGTCTTCGGTAAGTATCAGTTAAAAGAAGCTTATTCAGTCTCATCATTTCAGTACTTCAGCTACAAAGAGCCTTAATAAACCGCTTATCGTTTCTTCTTTTAAATACAGTACGAAAAAAAGAACGGGAGAAGGACGGAATGCTTTTCCACCCATCGCGTGCCAGTGATCGGAAGCCACATAGACGTGCGGAAGCCTGTGTTTTTGTGTCTGGAACTCTTCCGGGTCAAAGTGAACATCAGCTCAGTTTTTCTGTTCAGCAAAAGCTGGGAGGAGAGCGGGTACGCCACTGTTATCTCTTCGGTGGAAACGGCCAGGCAGAGGGGTTCTGCAGAAAAGAGACTGTTAGACAGGCACAAACAAGGAGGAGGTAAGCAAATGCGTGCCTGATACAGGTGAAGGAGAGACTTGCGATAATTGTAGTCAGAGCGTGATCAGCAGTTACAACTGTCTTGTGCATTGTTTTATTACATGTACACCCAGACATGTCCAGCATGCTACAGCATGACGTTAGAAAGCGCAAAATCTAAATTTAGATTAAAGTATCTATTAATTTAAAATTTATTTATAGTTTATTAATTAATTTATTAATTAATTTATAGTTACGGTTCGAATTCTAGCTTTGGGTTATAAGAGCTTTCAACTTCTGTGTTTCTGGCACTTTAAGATGAGAGCACCCTCTACCTAACTCCTTTGCCATCCGAAGCATTTCCCGACCTGCCACGCGGAAGCCACTCGACGACGTCCAGCGATGCATGCATCACCACCACGGCCGTCGTGCACAGCCACGAGGGTCTGGGTTGTGTCCCTTTCCACAAACGAATGTATAGTGAGAACTTCCCTGACGACGATGATCGCTATAACGACTACGAGGATATCGATGACCACAGCATCGCGAACAACGACGAGACGCTTCTAAAGCAGGTCTGGCCATCATCGCTATCGTCATCAGAGACCGATAAAGCCAGCTCAGGCATGCACAGCGGAACTTACAAAGGGGGTGATGAGGCCCGGTACACGTGCACTCAAACCCTCAGTGACGTCATGAACAAGAGACGAAGGTCGGACTCTCGCAGTGCTGCGAGCGAAAACGAGAGCGGATATGAAGAACCTGTCAGGAAAATCCAGAGGTCCACAGAGCAGAAGAGTGACGTCATTTTTCGTCAGGCGTCACGCCTGCACAGCGTCACGAGGACAGAGCCCGGCTGTCACGTGCCCCAACCCGCGCAGCAAGACCCCGGTCTCAGAAGATCTGGAGACGACCCTGCGCGGAAGAGCGAAGGTAGAGAGCAACAGGTTGGTACACCCGACACATCAGACGTTTCCGAGTCTGAAGCGATCACAAAAATAATTTTGGTAAAAGAAGGAAAAAAAACCTTGTTCTGTCTTCCTGATAGTTCATAGATGACATCTTACGCGCACCATTGCAGAAGAGCGTAAGTATATCATTTCCCGGGATTTGCTCACCTACACATATATATATATAACATACAATGTATGTATGGGGTTAGAGTCAGTATATACAGTAAAACCTCCACTATACGACTCGAAACAACAGCCAAATTCAGGTCTTATAATGGAGGGGTCTTATTAAAACGGAGGACTAGTGGCACTGAACCGTTAGTACAACATGTAGGTACATGTACGGTGATGGATGGGGTGAGAAATAAACACATATGCATGTATCTTATGTTTTTTTTTATTTACCACTGAACTACATGTGAAAATATTTTCCATCTCAATCACTGAACATACAGTTTTATCACACATCAGACTTACTTTATCTCATCATATCTAATTTCATCCTGAGACTTTCAGGAAAGAACTACAACAAAATCTGTGATATAAACTATTTGTCTTACTGTGAAATATCGAAAAGACAAACACGTCGTATATTGTACAAAACCGTCACTTCCTTCAGTCCGTTAGGGGTAATGTCGTAAATGGATGTCGGATGCAGTAGTTCTTGCCGACTTCTTTTTGTTGTTTCTTTGTTAGGAGCACTTTCAATCTCTTTTCTAGATTTAAAACAGTTCTTTTGAGTTTCTCAGGGGATTTGGGGTCGACATTTCTCGTTTCTCAGTGAATGTCTTTGAAAAAGAAGTCTGCTAACCTTTTTCCGCTCAACCAGAGAAAGTCGCATATTGTGAAAAACCGGCCACTTTTGTCTGTCGGTGGTCGGTTTAAGACGGAGTCGTAAATGGGAGGTCGTTTATGTAGTAAATGGTCTCCGTCAAAAAAGTTCGGGGTTGTATGCCGGAGGAGGTCGTACATGAGAAGGTCTCATAAGGGAGGTTTTACTGTTTATGCAGGTGAACACTTTTCATTAGGTGCGCCTTCTAGTGAGTAAATGTACACGCGTGTCAGCTTTGGACGTGGTGTTGTTCTTCCGGCATTAGTTTCCATGCTGGAATGTTTTGATTCCCAAAGTCGCTGATCGCACGCCGGTTTGTTTGATTTGCTGTCTGTGACTCTCCATCTGAAGGTTCCCACTTCCTGTCTGGCGAACGGGTGGGCAGACAACAGTTGACAAAGAATCTCTGGAAACGATCTGCTTTGAGGAAATGTTGTGATTGGCTTTTAATTCATCCGACGTAAATAAGTGGACGAAAGGGAGGCGAAAAATTAAAACTTCTGGATCTGTCCTCGAGGCTCCATCGCCTAACGGTCATACATTATGCCTTTCTTCAACCGCTTCGCGCGAGCGAATACACGCACGCACACACACACACGCGCGCGCGCATATATGCATGTAGGAAGAAAGGAAAGGACCGAATGAAGTAATAAAGAGGAAAAAGATGAAAAAAAGACAAGGAAAGGAGCGAACCAGATAGAACGAAGAACGAGAAAGAGCAGTTATTTTTGTTATCTGTGATCTTAACGTAGATGAAATCCACGACACTCATGACACTAATCTTTCGGTTCAGGAGGCCCACGTGAGCTCATCTCGACAGCCATGCTCGGCGTCAGATCGCGTGAGGTCAAGGTCAGAAAGCGCAGTTCAGGTCTCGGCCATCTGTGGGGAGGGCAAGAGCCGCAACCTTGACCTCGAGACGGTCAACGAAAAAATTATGAAGATTATTGATAACATTCAGGTGAGGTTAACGATATGGTCAGTATTATTCGGGGGAAATTTTACTCAGTGTAAACGAGAATTTAATCTCTCTTTCTCTTTCTGTGTGTGTGTGGGGGGGGGGGAGCGATGGTCGAAAGAGAAACAGCGGGGTCTGGCAAGAACTGTATTGTCATTTAAACATTTCTCAAATATTTAGAATCTGGATGAAGCTGTCCAGCGGATTGACAAACAGCTGAAAGGCATGTCAGTGTCAGCGCCAGACGTCAACACGACAGAACAGGAAATGACGACATCAGAACAGTTTATGACTGGCTTCCGATATCGCCTGCAGGTAAAAACAACAACAAAACAACAACACAAAAAGCTTTCAGTGATGTTTGTGTCTGTTGGTAGGATGCAAACACGTTTCCTGTTTGTGTTGTTGTAGTCGGAAGTCAGCAGTCACGCAATGTGTACACGTTTCAATTTTAAGCAGAACAAATACACAAAGAAACACACTGTAGAATATCGAAACTGACCTCCACATTTTCCATTTAGTCACGAAGAAAGGCTTCTTTATCAGGTTGATGCTTCAAATATTTTCGATGCACTTATCGAGGAGCCTTGACCTGCAATGAACTTTCATAACCGTGACTCTGCCTATTTGTGACTCACGGCTCAGCAATGTAATACGCCAGCTTCTGAAATCATTCACCCATCCATTCTCCTCTCGCCTGCACAACTCTCCATAGATGAATATTATTTCAGCCAGTTGTCCATGTCTCAGAAAAAGACTTCCTCTTGCGCGCACAGCACCGATAAGTGTAATTATAATTGTACGTATTGTAGCGAAACTTGTAGTCTTTTGGGTAAAACAACAGGTGGACTTAGATATCCATTTTTTGCCAAAACATCACCTTGCGGAAGAGCGACGACCATTGCAATCCCCTAGCCAAGTCTTTCAGCAAGTTCCTGTATTGCCTGGAGAGAGATTTATAGTTGTAAACAGTTATCTTTGTCCGTTCACAAAAAGATTATGATCACTGAATGTACCGAACAAATGTAATCAGTCCTCGACCTCTGTCCTCTAGAAATGTTTACAGTTTTGGCAATCAGTCATCCATGTCTGTCCCCCTAGAAACGTTTCACCCTGTGGGTGGAACGCCTGGACCCTGTTCCCGTGGCCGATCTGCTCTTCCAAAACAGGGTCATCTCGTTGGAGACGCTGGACCGCATCCAGAAGACGGACTTGCGGCAGCCCCAGACCCGCGAGCTGCTGGCCATCCTGCTGCAAAAGCCCCACGCCGAACCGGTCCTCCGAGACGCCCTGCATCGCTCGCGTCAGCTGGATCTCCTGGCTGCTCTGGACGATGCGGATCTAGATCCTTGTGTCGCGTTAAGCACGTAGCTTGGATCTCACTGTCGTATCGAACTCTTATTTTGCGAAGGGGGTAATAAAATAAGGGAGGGGTCAGGGATCTCTGTGTCACGTACTCTACCAGGGATCATGCAGTGTCATTAAAAACACCTAGTGTTTGGAGCGATCACAGAAGTATGTTTACTTGTGTAATTAGCGACGACTTGAGAAACAGATGAGGTCGCACTGTCTTGCCAGATGGTTGAAAGGATCCCAGAATAACGTACGCTGAGTACTTTATTGTGGGTGATACGCTAAACGCCGGGGTGGAGTACTCGTTGTCGCATTATTGGGAGAGGTGGAAACCTGTGTTAAGTATTTTACTAGGGGATGGCGAAATTGAGGATCCCACCATCGTGCTGACCGCATTACTTGTGGATCCTGACGTGATGTTCAGGACTAGTTTGAAGATCCCGAGGTGGTGTTAAATTACTTTGCTGAGCGATCAGCGAGTCGTCACAAGAACTGGTGGTCTTGGCGTCACATCAAGCATTTGTGAAGGAGAATCTCAACGCTGTGTGCTGCAATATTCTTTCGTGCGTTCTCTGTATGTGCTTGTGTGTATGGCTTCGAATTGTGCAAGCGAGTGCGCGCGCGCGAAAGTACGTGTGGATGTGTGTGTGTTTGAGAGAGATATTGCTATTGATTTGTTTGTACATTAAATGCAGCAATTTTACGCAAGCAAATTTTATGGCACTTGATACTGTTATGCCAACAAAGATTTTTTAAAAATTGCGTTATGTGTGATGTAAATTATTTAAACCGTGGGAAACGGTTGCGGAGCATAATGGAAGCACATTTATAACCAGACTAGTGGGGTGCGTGAAATGCATAAATCACAGTTATCTACCCATAAAAAGTTCTGAGATATGTAGATAAACAATTCCCTTTATAATTTTTTTATCCTGATCCAGCATCCGTGGCTTCTTTCTTTACACCGCGCTGATCATTTATACTTTTTTCTCGTCTCCTTGCCTTCCCTGTTCAAGGGACGTAATGAGGTAACATGCGTTTTCGCAAATCCCTAATTGTAGTGCTTCCCCTTTGATAGACCTGATTTGCAACCGGCGCCATACGCGTCTCGCAGAATAAATAAGCCTGCGCATGGCTACCCGCTACAGCAGTAGACAGTAGACATTATGTTCATTCTTTGCAAAGATGAAAACCATGGGGGGTTTTTTTTTTTGGCATAAATGCCGAAAGTTCGGGGGTTCACAAATTTTTTTGGGCGGGGGGCGGGGGGGGGTGGGTGGGTGGGTTGGGGGCCCTTGTCTTGAAAATGTGATAGCATTCTGGTAGCATGTGAAATGTCATCACGCACGCACGCACACAAATACGGCTAGCACACACACACACACACACAGTGCGAATACCACTTATCTGGTCAAAGTTACGCTTCTTTTGACGACAGTATCTAAACTTAACCCCATCGCTACCCTTTCGTCTAACACCACCCTGAACAAAGTTTCTTAATAAAAATGAGGAAAATGAAAGCAACGGCACAGAATTGCCTAAAGATTTCAGGTGCTGAACCAACGTTTTTAATCATTCAGCTACTGATGCACCACAACGGGAAATATGTTCATTATAACAATAAGAGGCATAAAATTGTCTTTTCCAAGCACATGCACTGGCTGGAAGTCTTTGTCCTCTAATCTATTTGGGAAATAATTCAGCGCATGGAAGGGCGGGGTGGGGGGGGGGTCGAGATTCGTAGGAGTATAGATCGACGTCATCTCTTTATTTATCGGCACCAAAGATTATGTAGCTCTCGAGCGTTCCCAGCATGCAACGCGCATCTGCAGCCGCGATCCTTCACGGACCTGGCTCGTGCTTGCACACCAGATACGTGGCGTTGATACTCAAGACTGCTGGTTGATATGTGGCAGCCAGACGCGTTCAGACATTCGCATTCCACCCACTTCCGCGGTACGTAGTTCTTCAAACGGCAGTCTGAAGGCTTTCGCGCACGATTAAACACGCTTGGCACCCAAACCCGAGCCAAGCACGCCTTCCTACCACTTGAGGGCGCTACCCAACACTTCCTGCATAGCGCTAACACGCGTCCAAACATCCCACTCTTTGACAACTCCCCTCACTCCCCCAGTACTCTTTGACAGGGAATCGTGTTAGCAGCTTGTATACAACCGGTTGTCTACTTTCTGCGGTTGATAGTGACGGGTTCACCCGGGGCGTCGTTTGGGTAAAATGTTTGCTGGGCGAGGGGCTGATTAATTATGGGTGCACCGAATAGGGTTGTACTGTGGGGGTGGTTCTTTCAGTGCGTAGATAGGTAATAGATCTGCCCTGTCCCAGACCCTATAATGCGAAATTACCGCGAGGTAGAAACACTTTATCTGTAAAAATTAAATTCCTTTTACTTTTTGTCTTCGGATTTTAATTTTAATTTTCAATGGGCCAGCAAGATTTCTAGTTGTCTGGCGCTGCTTGGCTTCTGTATTTTCTTCTCTCTGTCTTAAAAGTTTCTTAACAGAACCAATATGCGTCCTGCTTCGCCAGACCTGCTCTTGTGCAAACATAACTACCTTTTGCACAGTAGGATGCACGTGATGCTGTTAAGAAACGGCTATACGCACAGACAAACACACGAGCGCGCGCACACTGCACGAAAATCCATGAACATTTGATCCAATCGGCTCGGGACGCTCTCGCGCGATGTCGAGTGCCGTCCTGTTGCAACGACTGTGACGACAGGTGTGCGTCCGAGATTCCTCAGCGACTGGTTTAGTTCGCCGGTCTCTCAACGCTGTCGCCTCTTCCACTGGGTAGCCGTCACGCGCGCCCTTGGCAGGTGAGCTGTAAGAAAGCGTGGCGCTTCTGGAATTGTCAGCGACCGCACGACAGGTCACATCCCCATTCACGCACCAGCCGACGTGGGCTGGAGAAAGCCACACGCTGCTTAATGTTTCGTCGAGTCTTTTCATCGCGTTTTTGTGACGCAAAATGTGAAGCAAGCTTACGTATGCAAACAGCACTACAGATTGTTATGTAACAAGCGAAAAGTCGCAGTTTTATGGGAGGAAATGGAAAGACGTGACTGTCGTGGGTGTGAACACTTACTGTTGTGGGTTAAAGTGACGTAAGATTTGTCACAGAGACCGGTGCACGGCGAAGAGTGCGAGACACAGCTGCAATCTGTTATCGCGTGTGCTCCGCTGTTCGAACGCGAGTCAACGCGGGCTCAAATCCCGACTCTAAGTGTCACTAAAAAGTGAGTAATTTTCTTTCTTTCGTTTGTTCATTAATTCCCCCCATCTCTCTCGCTCATAATCTCTTTTCCCCCTTTCGCTCTCCCACCCCTGACTAGAGGAGGCTCGTAATGTAGGGGCAAGGCCTGCGTGGTTGCCACTGGTGCAAAGGATTGTTGGTTCGGATCCCATGTCACCTGTGTACAGGGGTGGGCGTACTTCGTTCTCTACCCATTACTCTTCCCTTGCCCCCACCCCATTCGCCACCGTCGCCTCTCCTACTATATAGGCCTGTCATGCGACAGACTTCGTTGCTGACTTAAACAGTAAACAACCAATTAACCCTCCCCGAGTGTCTGTGTTGTTTTTGTTGACATCGTTCTTTGTTTTCTGCTTGTTTCTGTTAGATGTTAGTACTGGGTTCGGCGCGCGCACGAACGCAGTCACACACACAAGCACGCGCGTAAAAGCATGCACGCTCTCTCTCTCCTCGCAACACTGCCAGGGCTCACCATGAGAGTATGTTCTTAAAATAATCCAGGTAAACACCCTCCCACCTGCACTGTGTATGTTCATAGTGACTCGGCGACATTGCTTTTCACTAACTGTAGTTCATTTCCTTTCCACTTCGTCTTCCGTTCCCGTCTGATCTGATTTATTCAGTCTGATAGCTGCCTGCCAGTCAGCTGGTCTTGAAGACGAGGGGGCAATTACAAGCTGTAAATGTGTTCCTCTATTGGTCACGCGTCCAGGTTACGCGAAGTGAATTGTTAATTTTTTCTTTGAACGTGACATAGATTAAGAAGCTTTTCTTATGCAGTGAAAGAAGGCGTTTATGTCCTAAGAAAAACCAGTTCATGTTTTATTTCCCATGCTCAGCAACGATTCCTCGTTTGTGAGAACTGGGCTCAGGGGAGATTAAAAGGCTACAATAGACGGATTAATCACCCTTGGCGAAAAAAAAGAAGCTTTGAACACACACGTGGCGTAACTCTGAAAAGTCAGACGTGAACAGTTTTTAGAGATCTCCAATCTTGTGACACCCCAAGCGTTTACAGATACAGCAGACGACTGTATTGAAAGATCTCTGGGGGTACGTTTATAGATTTTACAATCATGTTTTGTGAATACTGTTATAGTAATAGGCGCGTGGAGTGTCTTTGCGTTCCACAGTAGCTTTTTTTTTAAAGCTGCGCATTGAATATACATGGAAATGTGATAAGTATTGGCTTACTGCAGGTGGTAATAAATAGCAGCGATAGTCGTACTACAATGACTTTTAATGATATGAATGCGTAGTTTTATGCGAATATACACCTTGGAACCCATGTGTAGACGTTCTGTCCTTTCTCATCTTCTCTCTCTCTCTCACTCTGACACACGCACGTACACACTGTAACGCACAAATTTCTTGATTTCAATTTATAAAGTACTTCAAGTCTAATTACTAAGGTTGCGTGTATCAACAGGCTCGCCCAGGGTAACTGTCCTACTGGTAGGTTGGCTGGTTGGTTATTTTAGAGGGACAGTGCTTCCACCTTGCGGTGATTTCGCACTATGGGGGATGGGGTCCTATTACTAAGCTATGCACCGAAAGAACCACCAGACTGATAGCAGCAGTAAGATGGCCAGCGATGACAGGCAGTTTAATGCGCGGAGAGATGGCCGAATGGAGATGCACAATGTATAACTCCAGGAAATAATCCTTGGCCTCATTGGATTCGAACCCACAACCTTCCACCTGCTAGTTTGCATGTCTACCGACAGAACTGTTCAAGCCCTTAACTGCCTGTGTGCGCGAGAGATCTTTAAAAATACCCGGATACAGTAGTGGCGACATCTGGCGACAAGCCGGCAGTGTTCAGACTGGGAGATAACCATGTAAACATGCGGCACAATGCAGTCGGCGAGGTCACCCCATGAACACTTTTCGAAAAGGCAACGATCAAATTCGGTAGACGACATGTGAACGAAACTGACTGCTTTCAAACCCACCAGCCATAAATCAAAGTGAGCTGAATACAGAATACGATAGTTTGCACTGGCGCATTTTCCTGCGAAGGGAAACGGGTGGGGAGGGAATTTCTTTAGAGGGAGATGGTCCGGGTGTACATCATGGCTGAGTTTATAATTTTCAGCAGCACTCTCTTCTCTGATCTCATTCTTTCCGATCTCTGTGGGTGAGAGAGAACGAGAAGGTAGAGATCGATCGAGGAAGAGATGAGGGAGTAACGAGAAGAAACAAACAGTGCGGAAGGGTGGGAAAGAGAAGAAATATGTGGTATAAACAATTGCATTGTCTCCTTTTAACACCTGGTCCGGGTACGGCCATGTAGTTTTTGCTTTTGCCCAGTTTCCCCAAGGTTTTACAATGTCGAAGTCTTTCCACCCAAAGATTGGGGAACACAATGACGATCACATTCTGAGCAGTCTTTGCTGTATACTTTATTGTCCTTGATATAAACAATTGCAAGTAAATATAATGTCAGATACAAACCATGACACTTGGTTCCATAGAAGACTTGTACAATGCTTGGATTTGCGATTTTTCCCCCCGAGATCTTCCCATTATTGGGGTTGGAAGACGTTTACCTCCTAACCATGCGCGATCAAGTGACGAGAAGCTTATAGGATCACAAAGCAACGCGCGACCACACACAGGTAAAAGTGCGGAAATCGGCAGGACAACGTGCCAAATCTCTGGCCTAGTCGGAAACCGTACGACGCCCTGCTGGCAGAGTGATTTCCCTTGCCATGGAAAGGTTGATCATCTTCATAGTAGGTATGCGAGGTAAAGGCTGTTCCTACGTGTCTTTCTGGGCGGGGGAAGCAGTCAAACGGAAGCTCAGGTATACGTTCAGCCTTTGCACACACACATACTGCACCCCGGGGTGCACCCCAGCTTTCTTAAAGATTTAGGGTGCAGTCAGCAGAGATTTAGAAGCGCAAGGTGAATTTGGACAGCGACATGTGAACTACCTGTTTATTTGTTAATTCCACCGCAGTAGCTATGTAGCTAGGCAGACAACGAATAAGTCTCCATGAGAGAGAGAGGGGGGGGGAGAGAAAGAGCTGTGTGGGGAGGGGGTATAACAGATGTGCACAGACTTTGCACAGTATACGTGTAGGACCCAATGAATTAATTATATCACTTAGTTTCTTAATGCAAGTGCGCAGAATAAATGAGTTATTCGTGACATTTCAGTTAAGTCTGTCGTTAGCCCTAATATAATCACCGGTGTTTCGCGCGTAACCTGAACGTCGCTTAACAGTAAACACTTCAAAAAGCTGAGTCACAGTTAAAGTACGTGTGTAATCCAAGTCTTTGACAAGTATTCGTATCTTTAAACATTCGAATCTCCCAGGAGAGAAGCAGAGCTATATGGCCGTTTACGATTGTGGCATTACAATTATTAGCGTTGCTTTTTATGTTTTAGTTTGGGTATGAGGTACGTGTACCCCACACTTCTCTCTCACTCTGTCGTGTGTGTGTGTGTGTGCGCGCGCGCTTTGTGTGTGAGCGTTTTGTGTGTGCCTGCTTTGTGTGTGTGTATGTGTGAGCATGTGTGTGTGCGTGTGTGTGTGTGTGTGTGCTTGTGTGTGTATTGCACATATGTGGACATGCATGCGAGCGTGCCTGCGTGCGTGGGTGTACGTCTATTAGTGAGAGGGGGTGGGAGAGGGGCATAAAGGTAGCAGGAATGAAAGGCTATTGTGTTCCAAGGCTGTTCGCGTGTAGAGCATGGATTTTTAATTTTGTAGTGCGCCCCCTTTTTTCTCTTTCTTTCTCTTTTTTGTGTTTTGAAGTTCCCATTACGTGGTTGACTTCATGATATCGAATGTTTTACGCCTAAACTACTTGTTCCGTTGACTTTAAAAAGACCTTTGTTTGCCCGTGTTGTGTAGACCTCCCAGTGTTAAATCCCGTGACAAGAGTCTCTGCCGCTACTGGTGGGGCCTGGCTTAACCCTGGAGTTAAGCCTGGAGTTTAGCTCACTCCGAAAAGAACCTTCAGGCCGTTAAAGTGACCCTCCGCTGCCTCCCCCATCCCTCCCCCTCACCTCTGATGGGTTCTGTGCACCCAGTGATAAGGCGAGTTTTACAGGTTTGATGGTCTGGGGAGTTTTGTTCAGCGAACAAACCCTTGGAGGTCTGTTAGTAATTTGTTGAAAACATTTTAGCTTTCAGAGTGTTGCTGATCACTCAACATATTTTGTCCTGTACACATTCCTCTGCCAGTATGACTGTTTTTTTTCTCGGGTGGAGATCGTGGAGGGTTAAAAACAAGACGAACGGACAGACGGACTGACAGAGAAAACTTAAAGGAAAGCAAGCAATTATCATATAGACAGTACTTACCAATCGATCAGAGGATTGTTAACTGATCAGCCTGTATCCACTAACCTTGTCTATCCACTAACCTTGCCTATCCACTAATCTTATCACACAAACGGGGTGTTTCCGTATTCCCTGTCGAGTATCCTTAGGCACAGTGCCAACAAAAAGCGAGCGACAGCATTGTACACCACCCGCTCCTTTTTGTTCGGGCACAGCCAGAAGAGTAGGGAGTGGGTCATATCTACCTGTTCAGGTGTGAGGACGCGTATCGCACGTGGACTAGGTGTAACTGCCGATTGAAGAACAGCCACAAGTGTCCGCAATAACTCAGACGGACGATTTGCTATCGAAGTGAAAATTGAATCATGAGCAGCTTGATTCAGTACAGCTGTGTGTAGGATGTTCATTCTGCTAGAAACACTGTCGCCATGCCAGACAATTGAGCCGAACGACATTTATAGAAGACTCTGGAAATCAGGAACACAAGTGACGGTCAGTAGAAGTCTTGGCTGTATAGAGGGCTTTATGTTGACGACATCAGATGCCATGTTGGTTATCAATAAATGCGATATAACGTACCAGTCAAATGTGTTTATACTGTTCTTCAAAGGATGTCCGTTCCCTTCTTCTAGATGAAGGTAAAAGGGTTCGGCAGTGATTTCTTTTACAACAGCCAGCTTTTGAACAGCTAGCATGGCGGCTTGTGCAGTAATGACTACTACACACTTCGTTGTCGGGGTACGCAGAACCTAATCGAAGTCAAACCCCTCTATAAGCTGGCCCTACAACTTGAAGCAAGATGAAATTCCGCGTCAGTTCCCCCAAGAATACAACAAACAATCCCCAGCTGCTACCACATTTGTGTCAAGAGTGTAAGGATTTACACCTGGGTCAAGTAGAGCACATAGGTTTGTTTCAGGAAGGCGTAAATTCATCTGTCAGTGCGTGCATGTATGCGTCCGGTTGTATTTGCACATTCTGTTATTTTCTTGCCTACCCAGTTCTCTTCTGTACGAGTCCTATTTACTGAAGGTCATAACAAAGCCCTGTTCTTTATTTTTCGCGTTTGTGTTGTGGTATTTAGAGAACCCAGAACGCAAATAACATGTTTTGCATTGTATTTTGAGCAACATCTCCAGTGATAAACGTACGTAATCTTAAGAACATAACTGCTGGCGGAAACTGCACGGATACACTATTATCGGCGATATCTGCAGGTATAACTAGCTCCAGGCACCTTCAGAATAAGAAAGAGTTTATGAGCGAATAAGAAAGAGTTTGAGAGAATAAGACAGAGTGAGTGCAAGAGAATAAGAAAGAGTGAGTGCCAGAGAATACGGAGGAAATGTAAGACAGAAAAAGACAGGTGAGAGAGAAAGCATCACAGCAGTTGTAAGGAACATCGTCAACAAATGCTTATTTCTTTTGTTTCAGGTGTTGCCAGGCCAGCTAAAACCTCCGTTTGCACATTTTCTCCGCCGTGATTTGACTTAATAATCTACTCGTGTGTAGAGAGAGGGCACCGCGAGGACAAGCCCAGGACTCATGGGTTTTAGCTCGATCAGCAACCAGTCGCCTGATTCCTACAGAAGCTTCCAAACAATTTGAACCTATAGCTCAGATGGATGGCTTTGCGGGCCGCATCGGACAATTTGTTTGGCTGGGAGATAGATTAACAGATCGGTGTGTCCGTGACATGACGGGACTTCACGTCCCAAGAATGCCCGGAGCCGTGGCTGTCGCCCGCTTCACCTGACGCAGCGAAACGAACGCGCGCCTCCTCTCACCTGTGACGACACAGATTAAACGATGGAGGCCTTTCTTCGTCGAACCTATCTTCAGAACGAGTCGTCTTGTTCCCCGAGGCAATATCCCGTATGGGATTACAGGTGAGGACTGATATATACTAATCGTACGAACGAACGAACGAACGAACGAACGGACGGACGGACGGACGGACGGACGGACGGACGGACGGACGGACGGACTTTTTATTGGTTAGGCTTTCGGCCCATATCAAGGGGGTGACAATACCATACAGTTATCAGTTAAAGCGATACATGCCTATCAAAGAATACTCGCGCACGCACTCGTAAATGCACACGCTCACACATACACGCACGCGCGCACACAACGTGTAACTTAAGGAGCTTGCAGAGGTCTAAGCATATCTGCCGTTGTAACGCCTTATACAGGAAACAAGCCACGCTTCGTGTAAGTCTTGGACTGCTGTCGGGCATGAGTACAGAGAATCGAAACATGGAAGGATATCTACTAATTGTAGACTAGAGTGGCATTGATTTTTGACACGCACCAATCCCTTCGGGGATGTAGGGGGGAGGGGGGGAGTGTCGGAGCTCTCGATAAACTTTCAACCTCGAGAGTCAAAGCACCTTTAGATTAGTCCAGCACCCAAGCACAGTTCAGGTTTATTTTATTATGTGTCAAAAGTTTTTCGTGTGTTTTCTCATTTGCCTTTGTTTGGCTTTGTCTTCATTCTTTTGTGACTTTTGTGAGGGATTTGAATGTACATACAGCAAACATGCATTACAACAGACCATCGTGAAGCTGAGGGTTACGGGGATAACCGCAATTTGCTGTAGGAGATGCATCCCCCAGAACAGTAACGTACAGACACTCATGTTCTGAAAGCCGCACAATGGAAACAGCGCATTCCTAATTGCACTACAGCTTAACTCCCCTTGGAGCATTAGGGTAAAGTCAGGGGGAGGTAGTCCCGAAAATTTGCAATGCTTTTATCTAAAGATTTTTTTGGAGGGGTGGGGGTGTATCTGTGGAGATGCGCATTATCTCTGAGGACATGATGCGACTTTTAAGTAGTTCATCTTGAGAAATCTAGTCACCGCGTCAAGATGAAGTAGAGATGGGCAGTAGAGGTATGTCGGTGGTGGTCCTCAGGCGCGACACAATCTGGCGCAAAGCGTGATAACTGCCCACGATCTTCGCCAGAGGTGAAAAGTTTTACTGCTGTACTCAGCGGCACACGCGGGGAGCAGCGCACTTCCCCTTGTACCCCGTTGTCTATTCATCCTTTTGATGCCTGTCTCAGTGTCAGCACATTCCACTTTTTGCCAGAGTTTATGTAGCAAGATATGAAGTTTAAAGACTGCGTACGATATAAACACTGGTGTTGCGACGATGGTTATGATAAGACGAAAAGAACAACGACGACAATAATGATGACATCCTTTTGACGTGCAGCTAAAATTTGACTCTTGTGATTGATGCAATTAAAACAAATGATGACATAATATCAAGATAAAACTGAAGAAAAAATCTTGATGCTTTAGATGGAAAGGTTATCGCAAGACTGGTTGCTATTACAATCGGCTCCTCTCTGGTTTGTGAAGTACAGTCGATTGCTGCACAAGTTTCAAAACCCTGCTTTGAACCTTATCCCGAAGCCCTCAATGACATCTGATACAGCAAGTGGACCTTCAGGTAACCGGTCAGATGCTGTCTTTAAACAAAGAAAATATTTTGGATAGCACTTGTTGGGACCGTGGAGTGATCTTTTAGCCTGTGATTTTTTTTTCCTAATTCCACTTGTCATCTGGAGTACAGCGCTGTGGGCAATCTTTCCGTGATTCCGCGCAAACTCCTAAACAATTAAATGACTGTTGCGTTTACACGTGAACTGTACAGGTGTACGTGTACTAGGAAGACAATTTTAGCATCTCCTACAGTAAATTATGGCTATCCCCCTAGCTTCAAAACATGCACGTAACAAAAAAATGGCGTTCATAAGGATATGCTGCACAGTGTAATAGGCATCAGTTGGATGTTTAGATGTTAGACATCGCGTCCCCAAAGGTTATTTTAATGCGGCAATGGCGGAGGAGAGAGGAGATGCCGATGAAGGGTATTAGGTGAAAAGGCTAGGAAAAGGTTTGGGCGGGAATGGGTGGGGTTGGTAGCCCTGTAAACAGCCGCGACATTCAGCGATCCGAACCCATGATCACGACTGTCTCGTGTGCGCGCTAAGAACACAATGACGGCTGAGCCTATACTCACGTCACGTGTTGCTGCTGCTTTGAGCATTTGATAGCTTAGAGGTAAAACTTCTGGCTGCAAGGGAAGTACAGTAATCTAAAATTATATCGATCGTCAAAGAGATCGCCAAAGCTTCATGAGTTATTTTCACCTGCCCCTCAGGTGAGGTTGGGAACAGCTTATGTCGATGTTCCGAGCTGGTCTGGTCAATGGTTTTCTGCACCGGATGGCCCTCGGACTAGAGAGTGCTCTGCAGATTTTTGGACCAAGGCAGCCTTGAAGGTTGTTGTTTTACGATGGACTGCCATCTGAGTTAGCTGTAGAGTGTTTTACCTGAAGCGCTTTGAGTTTGGCTGCAATGCTTACGTGTGCTTAGCGCGTGCAAACTGAAGGGAGAAAATGTATAAACATGTGCTGAACGGGAGAAGGGGTCAAGAGAGAGACGGGGGTAAATTTGATCGAGGGGGAAAATGCGAAAGCTGCGTCTGTTGAAACAAACACGTCAACACGGGAGCAGACGAAGACAGTCGTATATTCGCACGCGCACGTACATTTCTCTGACCGGAACTTGAAAAGTTCAGCCTTTAGATTTGTTGAATTATTGCGCAAATGCGCGCGGTGTGGCTGTACAAGATGTGAATGAGTGAGCCAGGGAATGAGTGAACCGGTGAAGGAATGAGTGAGCAAACGAGGGAAAGAGCGAACTGAGGGAATGACTGAACAAGCGGAAGAAAGAGTGACGGAGGGAGGGAATGAGTTTGATAAGGGTGTGGGGGGGATAAAGTAGAGAGGGAGAGGAAAGTTGATTTGCCCGCGTGGCTGTTTTGCTTGTAGCGATGAAAACAACTACTGCAACCTCTTTCTATTTCGTAAGAAAACGCCTATTCAGTAGATTCTACGTATAAAACTCTACACATTCATCTGCAACATTTAAAAAAGACACAAATCACCATATTTTAGGCGGAAACCACATTCAGCACTTCTAGAATCTCCGTGGGTTTGTCTGTAGCATGTAGGCCCTGTGCAAACGTCTTATACATGTTGGGGTAAACCACATTCATTGCTTTGAAAATGCACTGCTTTTCATTCCACTTCGATCACGTGTTTCATCTCCTGTTTGCCATCCGCTGTGCCACCATACTTTTCTTTTGTTTCCTGGGAGGTGGCCGAGTACAAACACGTTTGGCTTGACAACACAGAGAAAAGGGACATGATAGGGATATATGCTTATGTACTTAGCACTCGGCCCTTATGCTAAAGCTTTATACGCTTTGAAGTTTTCTGTTCTGGGCATTGCGCTACGTGAGGAGTACGTGATTCTGCGGATCTGCCGCGTGAAAGCCGTTGATTTCAGAAGCGGAAGATACGCGAGACACGCCTGTCAATCTTAGGATGAGGGAGGCTTTGCGCATGTCTTGAGAAACGTTACAATACGAGCCGTGTGCAGCGCGCTTCATAATTTGACCAAAATGGTTTGGAGTCTTCTAGAGATGTAAGTGGAAAGTGGAAGCAAACGATTAGGATGTAGTAACGACAGAGAAGGGAAAGACTTTGAGATATTAGTACTTGAACTTTATTGCATTTATTGTCCGCGCTTTTAACAAATATTAAGAACACAAGTTAGTGTCAGTCACACGGGGCAAAGATTTTCTGATTTTGACTGGCGTGAAACCATGCGTGTCTGATAGGTTACTGAGTACAGGATCCGTATGCACTACTTGTCTTTGTTGCTTTCGACACTGAATTAACCTGACTCGATCTACGTTGAAAACTAAAGCAGTCTTAAGTTCTTTGTTATAAAAGTTCTGTTCTCGAATTAGTGGAATCGGAAGTCAAATGCAGCTGGGTGCACATGTAATGTGCAATATATCTTAGGTTTTATTAATTTATTTTTACCTACATATTGTCCGAAATGACTAGCATTTCACAACAGAGTAATATTTCTCCAAGGCAACATCATAGCTTTAACTCATGAAACGGTAAAAAAAAAATTTGTCACAATACTGTACCATGACCCAAAGTCCTAAATTCTCATTTAGCGATCCCTAGCCCCACCCTTAAAGTACAAATTGCTTGTTGTTTAGAATTGCTTAGAAAATTCTTACCTGAGTGCTGCCCTCAAACTCTTCGAGCTGGTCGGCTCAGATTAATGTTCGTCTTAATGCTGACGTCACTGAACCACGTGACTTGTCCCGTCTGCAAGGTTGTCAAGAAGAGTGTGTATACTTCCGGAACAACCATCCGATGTTGACCGAGGGACGGGAGTACAAATTGGAACAGCCGCTGGCCATGTTTTTTAATTAAAGTCAGGGCACCCTTTCCATATTTGGAATGGGAACGGATTTCAACACGCCTGCCCCCTTTGATCTTAAGGACACCGAAAGGCGTTTGTCTCTGCAGGGCTACAATGTTTTAGGTCTTTCGCTGCTTTGTCCGGAGTTTGGCTTCCGGTTCGCACGTTATACGTTCGTCTTCCGGGTCAAAGGTCAAACACCACTGTCATTGAACCGACAGGTGATGATGGCATTTGTCGTGGCCATCACTCAGAGTGTTTACAAACTCTAGCTTCCTTGTAGTTAAGATTGTTGCGTGATACTACAGGCTTCGATCACAGAATGCGCTAGAGTGTTAGAATGTTCACATGGAACACGTCATGGAAATAAAAAAGCAAATAAGTGAAGACAGACAACAATAACCTTTCAGAAAGTATTTTTTCGGTCAGACAAATGCTGGACAGACCGACGGAAGTACAAAAGAAAGGAAAGACATGTTTATGGATGGATGAATGGGTCTGTGTGGGTGCGTACATATATCTGCAGACAAGCACGTGTCTCTCTGCCTGCCTGTCTGTCTGTCTGTCTGTCTGTCTGTCTGTCTGTCTGTCTGTCTGTCTGTCTGTCTGTCTGTCTGTCTGTCTGTCTCCCTCTGTGGGTTGGGGGGGGGCATGCACATACATGTTGCGCAATTCCCGGATACAGCGTAGTGCATTCTATTCGACAACAAAGGTGTACTGGCTTTCTGTGAGTCTTTTGTACATCAGAACTTAGTGCTACAACCAACTAACCGCTGATATGACTAATGAGACCATAACACTGGTCAGTAGAGTAATCCATCTTTGTCCGTAAGATCACAGCTAAACTCTTGGCACTTGCCAGCCGTAGGCACTTGAAGCGTGTCAACACTTGCCGTAGCATCCTCTTTCCTGAGTCTACTAGTCTATGCGTAAGTGAAAACTATGCCCACGTGTGTGTATGGAAAGAAACCGCAAATGTTTATGGAAGTTGGCCCGGGATCATACGGTGTGAACACGCCTTCTTTTCCGCCCAGTGACTTTGCCGGGTGACGCGATTAATTTTAAACCGCTAACGCGCAGTTGTTGAAGGCAGAGGGTAGGTCATACATCAGAGATCGCTGGAGCACAGGACTACCGCATGGCAAGTTGTCGGTGGTCGAGGTAACCTCGTTTGTGTCGTTCTGACGTTGATGAGCATTTGTTTTCGTCTATCTGAAGATTTTGGTGTCATGAGGTAAGTAAAAGTTTGTCCTCACAGTGTCGGGAACAAGAAGTAGAAGCTTACAGGTTAATAGTTGTCGCTTTGGCTGTGAGTTTATCCTGACAGGTAGGCAGAAGTCTGAATTAGTACTGAATGGTAATTCATCACAAACAGCAATCGCGCTTGTGTGTGTATGTGGAGGGGAGTTTGTTCGTTCGTTTTTCATTTCCTCTGTTCCTTTTATCTGTGACTGACTGGTTGGCTGGCTGGCAGGGTGGCTGGCAGGCTGGCTGACTGACTGACACCAGTAACGATTTTCTCACTGGCGTACTAAATGAACCTGGTTCCAAGAAAATATTGTTGGTCAGATCAATAACGTTTCTGTCTGCAGTCGAATTGTTCAGCCACTGCCGGCGTTTCATGGCTTGAAGCAAACACCACCGGTCTTTCCAGTTTGACTAAAATTGTGGAGTATGCTTCAGTTACTGACGCCAGCCTTAACCTCCAGAATACAGGGGGGTTTAAAAAGGAGATAATTTTTCAAATCTGCGTAGCCTATAAAATTTGCGTTGGGCGCAAAAACGGTCCATAGATAGAGGAGGGTATGGAAGTCCTTTTGGTGACGGTCGGAATTAAATGCACGGAAACGTTAGCGGACGATAAAATTACGGGACAGAGCAGCGGTTATCGTCAGCTTTTGATGTGTTTGCTGCTGATCTCGCAGCACGTTTCCGTCGGCTGAGTGACTAAACTGATGGTTGAAAACTGATGTGGAAGATCTTCGATGATTACCCTCTCCTCTCGCTCTGTCTCCCTCCCCCCATCTCTACAAGCCCCATCCACCCAGTGCCTTCATGCAGTTATGCGCACGCACGCACGCTCTTTTCCTCACCCACCCATGCACTCCACGTCATCTTAATTGTAGCATTCTGTAAATAATTTTTCTGTTCCTTAATTTCCGAGAAATCAGATTTGAGAATGGAGGTATACTGCTATGAAACTTAAATTTTTTAATGATTTGAATGCATAAGTCTTCTAAGATAAGTATGATGTCTCTCACATACACCATTTGTCAGCAGCAGATAGTGTTACACCTTGCAACGAGATTGCCGTAAAAATGAATTATAATGTCAGCAAGTGACCATTTAATGTTGTACTACAAAAATGCTCTAGAGTTGGTGGCACCATTACTAAATCACGCCTGTACACTGGCTTGTGTTAATTGTTGTCTAATCGTTAGCTATGTCTGAGAACGTTGATATGCTGTCTTCTTGTCAGTGTGATTTGGTTGTTCACTTTAATTAACGCTAGTAGTACTCACTAATACACTCTACCCGATAAGACCGCTTTTTTCTGAGGAGCAGGCGGTACCAGAATAATATCAATGTCATGCACGAACATAAACATCTCATAAATAATTTTAACAGGTCTTAGTATAGGATTCGACCTTTGTGGTAGAGAATTGGAAAGCTGGGGTGGAGGGGGTTCCTGCTGCACGTGCGGCCAGCCGAGCCATATTACCGTGCACGTGAGCGCTGGCATTTCACCACAGAAGTTATGAAATTCACAGGCAGGCGTGTGTTGACCTGTTTGCACGTGTGTGCGGTGGGTCAAGCCGTTGTCAAACACGACATGGCGGGAAGAGATTCCAAACGCTGTGAGATCGAGAGCAACTGCAGGCTTCGCGTTTGGGACAGGACATTTCAGCTGCAATCGTTCGCTTTCAAAACAGACGGCGGGACTCACCCTGTTACCGTCTTCAGGGGAGAGCAGGAACGGAGGGACCAGAGAACTGATGTCTGTGATGAAAGTAAAACCAGCAATGCAAATAGGAGAGCTAGAATAAAGAGTATTGTCTTTGGAAGTGTCTAATACGACTGCTGATCTGAGACAGATTAAGAGAGCATGTTGCGAAATCTAGTGTTCCACGTTCGTAACGAACATGCAAGCACACAGGCACGCACGCACCAGCAAACGAACCTGCCCATGCGTGCACACACTTTTTCAGATGAATAGGCCTATTGTAGATTGCTAGCGCATATACAATAAATACTTCGTCACGATGTCCACCATTAGTTGTCACTCTTGTCACTCTGTTCGTGTCGAACGACGAAGGCAAACTGTTTGCGTTACTTTGTCCTTCAGCTGAACATCCACATCTCTCATTCTGCGCACTCCCGCACTTTTCTTCAAGCTTCTTTTGAACTGCACCGCTGCAGACTGGAATATAGATGCAAACTTTCACAAAATAAACGGCAAATGAATTGTTATTTAATGACACGTTTCTTTGTTGTATTGGAATGTTTTCATTGTTCACCTGGGGACACTACGTGCATCGTATAAAGCACGGCGTTTTATCCACAACAGCTTCATTATTGTTGTGGTGATCAGCACATCTGGATGGCAGCGAAAAGAAATAGCAAGGATGCAAATGATTAGATCTGCTGATATAAAATAGTGGATTGAATATAGTTAATTGTACCAAAGCGTCTGACTGTATAGATTACCTCCACAGCTTTGCGGGGTTTAAAAATACATTTTTTCTTGCGTTTTCATTGTTGGACATTTGTGTAGTCCCCTTCATTATGCAATAGCCATTTACTAACAAAATGTAAAAGGCTAAGTCGTGCATACTGTACTCAGACACAAGGCTATGATTGCGACATTTCTATTTTTATTCTTTAATTGATGACATGACAAATTAATGTTTACCCTGGTCTTCTTCCAGATCAAGACGGGGCAGTCGGTCAGTTTCCGTCATTTCCGGTGATGGTAAGTTTGTTTGTTTGTTTTTTTAGGTACAGGCGTCTTGTGCAGAGTAAGCCCATTATATATTGTATGCTTTCCTGAAAAGTTGTTTCGTCATTGGTCTATGTATTCTCGTAGACTATCTTTCGACGAACCCGCGGCTGACGCAGTGGCCTTACTGTGTTGAGCTGTCCGCAGCAGACATGTTTATTTTCCTGGTCAGCTTCCGGTCTCGTTCTCACGGCTTTTGAAGTGCAACTGGATCCCAAGTTTACAGCATTCTAGACTTTTAAAGCTGCTTAGTAAGAACGCGATCATCAAGTACTAAGATTTTTTAAAGATACAGCTCTGCATTTGGTGTCACGAGAGGATTTGAAGTGCTCAGAAGAGACCGGAAGTAAACCACGAAAACAAACGTATCGTCTTTACGGCCAGCACAGGGTACTTCTGAGGATAGTCTGATAGCTTCTGCTTTAAATCCTTTTACCTTTTTTGCACTTATAATTATCTCTCTTGTGCCTTGCTACCACCCCGCATTTACCAACCCAAGACCCCATGGCCCTAACCCGCACTTTAGGTCAAGACATATCTTTCTGTTCTAAATTCTCTTTAAATTTGTTGGCTTATTACCTTTCTTGTACTTCAGTACTACCGCCAACAATGGACCCCCACCCTCACATTATGCCTCGACGCCACACTTCAGACCAACGCATATATTTTATAGACATTGTCGCAGCTGTGGGTGTGATAATCGCGATGCGAAGTTATTATTGCAAAACTTGTTAATTGTAACCATTTACAAACTTTTCTCAAAACTGACTACTTTATTGGCATGGCGTTAACGAAGGCGTCTTCATTAATATGCGCGGCTAGTTCCTCGTGCCGATCGCTGCTGTACAAAAATATTTTCGCTGAGCGAATTTCCGATTTCCTGTGAAAAGGGCTCTCAGCTGGGTCACGTTCTGTCAACGTTGCTTCACGGCGGCTAAGTTTATCATCAAACGGCTGCCTGTGATCACGTGACAGGTGACTTGCAGAAATCGGACTCCAAGCATTGTAGCTGGGGGCGCCTGTCCGCTGTGAGACGCGCATGTTTTTGTACCCCATCTGCATAATGAAAGTGTCCGCATGTCTCGACAGGCGAAGGCGTTGCAGGGAAGTTTTATGTACGGGGGAAGAACACATGCATATGCAGGGAATCCAAAGCATTGCGTTTTTGAAAGGGCGAGGATTCCAGAGTTGCTTCGATGAGTTTTCGTATCTGTGTTTTTGTTCATAACAGCGGTTGTAAGACGGTTCGCTCTTTTCTGTGTGCATCTTTAGGTACGAACAGGAGATAAGAACGCTCATGCAAGCTGTCCTAGACTAGGGGGAGTTTGCACGTAGGTGAAGACTAAAAGCTGTTTTCTTTAGCAATACAAATTAACTAGAGCATTTTCCGGGATTTTCTGTGTGCCATATTTTTTTGTTTACCACGCTGGCATGCACTGCATGTTTTTCATCGTTCAGTAGATCTTTTAATTCTCTTGCTTTGATTGGCCGTTCCTTTGACTTTACGATGCTGGCACGCACAACAGAATATCGCCAGACAGCGTCAAGGGGACACAACTGACTAGTAAACACAAAGTTTTTAAATATCACGGGATGTAAGATTGTGGGCTTGCGTTCCTTGTTTTACTCCCACAGCAGCAAGATACATGCTTGAAGCGATCAGCTACTTGCTCAGTAAACATTGGTTAGATAAACTGGCCTTAAGTGAGAGATTCTGTTTGAAGTATATACGGGTTTCTGACATCTATCGTGTGTACCGGAGATATCAGAGCACAAAGGCACGTGTGAGCGCACCTGGGTGAAAAAGGAAATTTTAACTTTCATGCAAATTTGACTTCTGAAATATTAGGAAATTTGGGATCCCTATAAATGTAACAAAATTTCAAAAGGGTTGTGTCATCAGCGTAGTGGGACTGTAGTTGCTATCCGATTGGAGCTTACATTGAGTTGCAGATCAGATGTTCACATGAATCTGCAAACACGATGCGAGCCACGATATGTGCGCAGGTGTATTTACTAAACTTGCTTGTGCAGCACATAACCGCGACTAGAGAAGCAAACACTGGCCAAAAAATACTCGGAAAACTTGACAACAGCAGCAGCAAATATTGAGGAAAAACACAGCACAGACCGTACAGGACAAAGTTTAACAGAAGTGAGAAGGACTGATAACAATAACACCCTTATCATATTAACAAACTGGCATTAAAATAGACAATAACTTTATATAAACTGGCATCATATCATTAAAATAGAACCGTTCAGCAACGAGAATTAACTTTGATGTCGGCTGTGAAGGACAGATTTAGCACGGAGAGGAAGGAATCCTTGACAACAGTGAAAGACTAAGCTTGACAACAACCCGAGATGTTCGCAGCAACACTGCTGTTTTTGAGGCTATTTTTAACCGCCACGAAAACGGCTTCCGAACAAAAATATCCGGGAACCTTGACCATTACCTGGTGGTCAGTAAACTTGGACTTGAATCCGTTCCTGCCCCTTCCCACTTCGGGATGAAGTCGTGTGTGTTCTGTCGCCAGTCCATAACCCCTGGCCCTGGATACAACAAGGGGTGGGGAGACATGTGCCTTTTGTGTCTCCAGACACAGGCAATGCCAGAGATCAAGTTTAAATCCTCTCTTAAGCGACCTTCGCATCTGTGTCTATGGCCCAACCTCGTGTGATCTGGGGCGGTTATATTCCTGGGCACGGTCAGTTTGTGGAGAGATTTCACTTGGCCGGCTTCAGGGGCTGGCTTGGCGGCCGCCGCAACCAGATCTTTTCCGCATTTACGGCATCATCTGCTGGCAGGGATTCGACCAGATGACATGACTGCGTCAACATGTTCTATTAAAAAGCGTCTTCTAATTAGAACCACTATCATAATCGCCAGTATATTGTCATCTTCGTCACCTTTATCTTATCATCTTCTGTTCTCCTCATTTTTGTCCTCCCGTATATTTTTATCATTTTCATCGCCATCATTGTCGTTATGTCTGGTCACAACGCTGATCGACATGTCACAGCTATAACAATCGCAACGCAGTTTCATTTGTACCTATACACAGACACATACGTCATTGCGTAAGCCTCCGGTCTCGTGACCGCCGTCCCTGTGACCTTGAGGTCACTGAAACCAAGATTTGCTTCTGATTGAATTGGTTTTGAAGGGCCTTTAAAAATTCAACGACCTCCAAACGCGTGCCATGCACTTATTGTTTCAAGAACAGTGGACAGAAAACTTGGCAGAAAAACGCCTAGCTCGGCTTCTGTTTTGAATTATCGAAGTGCGTGCGCAAAATCCTCAAGGTCACGCATCTTAGCCTCTGACACCAAAGGTCAAAAATGTTGTGACGTAAAACAGCTTCGACCAATCGATGACGACTCACCTGCACAACCCCAATGGACGTTGAGAGAATATCGCAGAGTGGCAGTTTGTGAGAACGCTACCGCGCTGTTCTTGTCCAGGCTGAACTTTTCATGGCGTCATTGGTGGTGGTGGGGGGTGTCTTCAAATACTGCGAACTTCACATTTCAGGTTTTCAAACGGCTTCCACTCAAACAAAGGCTGAGGAATGGTAGGGTTTGCAGTTTCATTCCTTTGCGCAGAGGACTGTCCGACTTCAATCCCGTGGTCCATGTTAGCTCCCCAGTAATATTTAAAAAAATAAATTCTATAAAGAAACCCCCCAAAGAGAAATAGTCCAGGATATAGATACGGAACTGGCTTATATGGGTTAACTGGCTTGAATTTGCATCTTTTTTTCTAATTCATACCTAAAATTGTACATAAATTCCATAGGATTGACTGCTCCTTATGGTGAACTTTCGGGTAGAAAAGAATTGGGACAGTCAAACATCCCTTGACCAGCAGCTGAATGTATACCCCTTGTTCACAATGTACACGACATGTTAACAGTATGTACATCATGCTAATATATACGTCACTTTAACAATACATACGTCATGTTAACAATGTGTACATCGTGCTAATATATACGTCACTTTAACAATACATACGTCATGTTAACAATGTGTACATCATGCTAATATATACGTCACTTTAACAATACATACGTCATGTTAACAATGTGTACATCATGCTAATATATACATCACTTTAACAATACATACGTCATGTTAACAGTATGTACGTCGTGTTCACAGCATAGACGTCACGTTAAAAGATGTCACCTGAACAATATATACGCTTTGTTAATAATACATGTATATACGCCATGTATATGTATATATGTACTCCACGTTAATATATGTCACGTTAACAGTATATACGCCATGTTAATAATACGCCACGTTAACAGCATATGTGCTCCACGTTAACAATATATATGCCAATATATACCAATATATACGCCATGTTAACAATATGGACGCCGTGTTAACAATACAGACACTGTGTTAACAGTATACACGCCACGTTAACAGCATATACGCCGTTTTACCAATACATTTGGGAAGCATTAATTAGAGGAACTGCGATCAAGGACTAAATTTCGTCTTTCGATGCCAATAAGTGAATAAAATAACAGTGCGCACATTATTTTGCGAAAAACCGAGTAGTTACTTTTTATTCAGTTATTTTCTGAAAAGCTCACCTGGTCAAACTCGAAAAAGGGAATTGAGATCGCGTGACGTCATGATTGCGTATTGGCTATTAGCAGACCACACTCAACACAGCCATGTAGTGATGTACGCGCCTCGTGCAGAAAACAGACCCCAAAAGAGAAAGACGGGGTTGCGTTGTGGTGTTGGAGAATGTGCACACGCTGATAGCGTTATAGTTTACATTCCCTTTCTGCAGCCCCGAAAACTCCCGACCAGAATGGGTTAAACTTGTGCAAAAGTCCCGAGAAGCATTCGATAGCTGCTTCGATTAATAATTCCAAGATCCGTTTTGCATTTCAGCCTAGACTGCTATCTTCATGGATAGAAGGGAGAGTTCGGATTGGATGAGTGATGTAAACGTTTGCTGGAAGGCTCTGTGTGATTGATAGACCAAGGCGTACACAGGCAACTGTACTGCAATCGTACATGGCAACCACGTACAACTACAACTGTATGCTGACACGGACTGTGACATCATCAACTTTATGCCCATCGATGTCAACTGCATACAGTAATCTAGAGTGACAATAAAAGGAGCCACAGACTCTCGATTTGCTAGTCTGCTCACTATAGTCCGTAGATCTGCATATCAGAAGCGAGAACGTGCAAGGGTATGCAGAGTATTTTGCTGGTGCACAGTGTCTCAATTTATATTGTTCCTTACTTATTAATTTTCTGTCAGTACTACCCTTAGTTTAGTCATAACAAGCAAGTACTAATTGAATTCTTGTAGATGTAGAGGAAAAAATCTTTTTAGAAAATGTCCCTGAGAATTATGTTTAAAAAATATAATCAATAGATGTTTAGTAAAAAGAATGACAGTACAATATTATCTTGGAATGGGATGCAAACTTTCTGTAAGTTATAGTGACAGTTTATAATTATATAATAGTGAGGGCAAGTCCTTAGCAAAGGGTGTCTGTAGGGGAGGCGATGCCATAGACTAGAGGACTGAATAAATATACACAATTCATTTTGTCACAAAAAGATTTTGTCAAGAATTCATTTTAACTTGACCTGTAAAATCTAATTCTGAATTGTGTGCTGTGTAGTGGTTGCAAATATGGCATTCTATGCTTAATTTATGTTTAATAGATTTTATGTTAAATTGTATTTTTTTTTTTTACATTCAGAACAAAAGTGTATTATTCTGTCAGTGGTGGCAGTGTGAATTGTGTCAGCAAACCAACTCTAGCATTACCACTACACTGCTAACATTTACATGGTTTTCTTTCTCTTCTGGTTTTCACTCCCTACTAGGAATAGTATGAATTGCCACTTTCACCAAGTCACAATAGGAAAAAATAATTAAATCTGCAGTACTAGCTGATTTAAATTCTGGCTTGTACAACAGTGAAAAGCAGACATAAGTTCTATTAGTGTACAGTCAGGCATGAGTCGGGAGTGGGGTGGGGGAGGGGAGGAACCTGAGCTTCAGAAAATTTCACACAGTAAAAACTGTGTGTTTGCTTGATGTGTTCAGTTTAGTACTTTACCTAAAGACTAGAGCCTGTGAATATGACAAAAAGAATATTATTTATTGGGAAGCTTTTGTTACGTAAACTGTCGCCAGTGCTAACAGGCCAACGATAGGGGGACCTAATATTGACTTGACAGACCTAACGCTGACAAGGCCTAAGTAAGGACCCCCATCCTGGCCTGTCCTTTAGGCCGCTGTAAGCCTTTGCATGACTTCTCACCTGTTTCTTGACCCAGCCCTGGCGGGCCGGACCGCTCCACAAGGGCCGTGCAATTTTTTTTTAATACAACACGACCTATTCCGGAGTACAGTTCGCAAGGAGAATGATGGAGGAAGAGGGCAGAAAGACAATGTGTGTGCGCGTGCGAGCCAGCTTTTGTGTGTTAATTTATATATGTATAGTTTATGAATATCCCTTTGTGTAAGGTGTGTATGCGTGTACCTGTGTTGTATATGTGTATATCTAAACGTGTGTACAGTGCATTAATATGTGTATTATAATTGTTTACATGCACACCCTGTCCGTTTGTGCATGAAATACGTATAAGGATTCGGTGTAGAGAAAGTGCGTGTGGTCGCTATCATCTGACCTGGCTGACAGATTCTCTTCACACTCATACACATTAACACTAATGCACACGCGCGCTCAGACCGCTCTGTGTATGGGTGGGTGAGGGGAGTTTTGGGCCGTGTCTTTCGAAAAGCATATACGCTTGTGTTCTTTTGCGTGTTCCTGGATAACACGAGGCAACATCAGATATCTTCAGAAAGTGTTAAGCGAATACATTTTGTCTCTGTGGTATCCTGAGAAAATCTATTCTCACCTTCTTGCCAATACAAATTAAAGGGTAAATAGACAATAGATTTTTTTTCAAAGTGTATTTGCAGGAAAATGTGCAGCGTTGCTGCTAACCGCATCCACTGGTAGGGCTTGACTTTGTGGCTAGTCGTGGGATTTAGAGGCTTGGCTTTATGGTAGAGTTGGCCTGTGGGGCTATTCAGGGAGTTTAAGAGCTAGTCACGTTTGGAGACGGCAGCCTGTCCAAACACAGACCCCTCCCCCCACCTCTTACTCTTACTCTTAGCGCGTTTCTCACACAGATTATCTTCTCTTGGCATCCAGCTGTTCTTGAAGGCGTTCCCAAGTCGTGAAGAAACACACGTATATACACAGACGGTGCACACACCCGCGCATGCACGCACGCACGCACGTACTCACACACGGATGCACCCACGCGAGTGCACACACACACACACAGACACAATGCTGATAATTATTTGTGCAAGAAACTGATAGTATCCTCAAGTCAAAGCTCCAGCGTTGATTATTAAGGTTCCAGATCAATCTATCGATTAGTCAGCCAACCGCCAATCAGTCTCTCTCTGCTGTGTGCCCGTCTGTTCGTGCATCCGTTAAACAATCGTGCAAAGTTTAGCCGATCCTAAACAAGAGTGTGCACGTTAACATCGGAATGACTGTCAGCTGGATACGGTAACTGCTCTTATTTTTATTTATTTTTGTTTACTTTTGTTTGGAATTGGTCGCCCACACTGGGTCGAAAACATACAGGTCCAACAATCGCCTTAACTGGAAGATTTTGTTGACAAACGATTACTTAAGAACGACATGATGTTATGGATAATGAAACAATATGTCAGTTTACTCTATTTACATGTTAGAAAGCCGTTTGTATTGGAGGAGTTTGATATGACCTTGTGCTAAGTTCTGTGTAAAAACACGTTATTTGCTGGCACGCTTCCCATAGTCATCTTTTAGTATTTTTTACTGTCGAAATATTTTGCACAGAAAAGGTTCTAATTATCGAGTGATTTGTATACTGTAAAGGACAGTACTCAGGTGTCAAATCGTTCCATGCTGGGTACAAGCTATGTTGTACACGTTTTTCCAGGGCTTTTGTTTTTAACGTGGAATTGATTTGGAAGCGTCACTCTTCACAGTTCACAGTAGTTCGCGTCTAGCAGGTGGCGAAACGGTAACGCTACTGCACAGTGGTTATCACAAAACAGCGCAGGTCTATGTCAAGGGCTTAGATTTCATCCTCAGGTACATTTACCTTCTCGGTGTGTAGCACGTGCGACGTCAAGCCATTCAGTGGTAGACAGCTCTACGCAGAACCGCGCCCATTTCTTCTCAAAATAAAACCGATCCCTTGGGTTGGTAGAAAAAGAACAAAGTGTAGCAGCATTCTGTTGCCTAAAATCATTAGAAGTCAAGGTAAAGAGTCTGTATTTTTTTTTAATTTCGTGGTAATGAGGTCGCACGCTCACATCGATAGCGTAACCAACAGGTGTGATATGAGGTCAGGGCTATCGCACATTTATAGTCGCGTGAGGAGAACCATAACGGATCTGAACATCCCTCACCATCGAATTTGGAGTTAAATAAAAAGAAACAAACTCAGAATTGTCTTTCACGTCACCCGATATGCCGGTGTTTTATTGCTTCGCTGATACCTCTTTTCGTCTGGTTGTGTCACCTGTGTGGCAGGTGTGCAGTATCTTTTTCTCTCAAACGCTCACGCATGCACAAGCAAGCCCGCAGCCACCCCCACCCCCACCCCCGCCCGCTCACTCCTGCACCGCTGTACACAAATAGGTGCATGTTCAATACAATTATTTGATACCCCAAAGATCGTAGAGAAGTTTCTGAGCTTCTGTGAGGGTTTAAAATGCTGTCAGTCTCCATAAACAAAACAAAACAAAACATAGATACTGGCAGCGCATTTCATTGCCCTTTTTATTTCTGTGACGTACCAGAGTTTGGTTACGAAGTGCTTGTCCAATCTGACATTGATTGATCTGTTTTTAGGAACGCGACAGAATCCCGTCAACCCTAACCCGCTCTTTGGGAAACCATAGTTTTCATTTGATATGTACTTTCGTTGGTAACGCATAGCGTCCATTTCTCGAAATCATTTGTGTGGGCGTAAATGGAATTGATTTACACACATCTTTTTCGGCGGAACCGTCAGATGGCAACGATGATCGAAGTTATAACAAAAGGAGAGTTGTATAGACGCCAGGACGAACAACGAAAATGAGATAGGGAGGGGGGAGGGGGAGGGTTCGCAGAAGCTCTGATCCCCCCTGCCTAGCGTCTCTTGCGTTCCTCGCATCTATAAAACTTTCCTCAGGCTGGGTGGGGGAATGTGGGGGTTTGTTGGTGTGTTGGGGGGGGGGGAGGGGAGGATAGCGGCGGCCGTCTGTGTTGAAAGAGTCTGGTCTGCTGTGCGTCTGTGCCTGGACACCGGCTGTACTTCTGCTGTGTGTGATCTCACCCCGCTGCCGGCGTGGTTTCGAACAAATATTGTCTTGTTGAGAAAGGCGTGCCACTCAGGTGTGCCAGGCCACGTACGATCTGTGGGCCCTCCCCCCTCCCCTGCAGCCTGTTAGCAGGCGTTCGAGTCCCTCTGAGACCTGTCCACAGATTACGTAGCTGTCTCATGAGCAGGTTTCAAGCACCACATCAATGGCACAATCTGCCGTTGAACAGGAACCATGGTAACAACTCCGTGATAAGTATGGAACTGGAGTAACGTGTTGTAGGATGGAGCTGCAGCGAAGTGTGGAACGGAGTATGGAGAAGGAACCGGAAGCGACAAAAAATAGTGGGTGACTGTTGGAAACAGCAGTGACTAGAGAAGTGTGGCTACACAACACATGGCTTTCCTCAGCAGCCGGGGAGGTATGCCTTGGTGCTACCAGCACTGTGGACATGGGTGTGGGAATGTCTGTAAGTACCTGTATATCCTGGGAACGTTAGTAATTACGTAAACATTCTGGGAATGTTTTAAGTAATAGGACATACTAGGAACGCTTGCAAGTGCCTGGACATTCTAGGAACGTTGTAGGTACCTGTCCCTGTACCTGGGAACGTTTTAAGCGGCTGTGGTTTCTAAGAACGTTTGTTAAGCCCTGCAAATAAACACAAGTTCTCTAGCACAGCATAGCGGTTTATAGACGAATCATGCCAGCTCAATAGGAAGCAATCCAGTTATATAACTACACTGAGAGAAACTATAAATAATTTAGAACTACCTTGGATTTGGACCCAACAAGATCATCTGCAGCTTCCTCTGGTTTAAAGAAAATGTTTGACCAGTTTATACACATGTGGTTATCTGAAGCAGGGCGCAAAGATATACACCACAATTGAGATTCCCTCTCTTGCTGGGGTGGGGGAGGGGGTGGGGGTTGTGGTGGTGGAGGAGGTTTATGAAAAAATGTGCCCTTTAATCAGTGTGTCTCACTTTTTAAGTTTAGAACACAAAAGAATAACCCCCTGTATAGTTAAAACGATTCCACAATATTTCCAGATACGAGCGTTTGTGGCTTAAATGCACCGTTGGTGATGCTGGAGATGAGCATCACTATGTCTGTCTGCGACTTCTTTAAAACCGAACAGTGTAAACGTCTTCATGAATACTTCAGGAAGAAACCAAGTACAAACAAATTAAAATACTTCTTACAAAAGAAAACAAAAAGAAACAGGAATGTTATGTGGAAATTGGTTACTTTTATGAGATTCATTTGTAATAGTCTGACAGATTCTTGAGAGAACAGGTAAATAGAAACATAAAACGTAAAGAGGGTACATTACATAGCATTTCGGATATTAAGGTACCTTCTGTGTGTTCTTGCATGTGTGCTGGCTAGGGTTGAAACAGATTTATCACTTGTATTGTTGTACTTTGTAACCGTAAGCAACTATAGGTAGCATTTACTGTGTATGCTGTATGGTTTTGTGTTCTAAATGCCCCCCACCCCTACCGAAGGTTATGAAATAATGTTTGTTTTCTTTCCATGTTAGTGATCTCGCTGTGTCCCAAACACGCGACAAACCTCTAATAATTAGGACTTACAAAGCTTTGTTTCTTGTCAATGTTACCGTACGAAAGCAGCGGCAAAGAAGGACTCAGGTGTCAGGTTCTGTGAATAGAAGAGAAATCTCCCTTGGGGTAAGAGAAATCGGTGCTTGAGCGCTAGCCGTGGTGTGAACCCGATGCCAACGTATGTCCTTCGCGAATGCTTCTGGGTTAGGTGCACCTTTCTTTAATGACTCCTTCGTTTGCGAACTCTTGCACGTACATGCGTGCGCCCATGCGTGTGTGCATGCTGTCGCATTTGTGATGAACGATGACGAGGTTGTTTGTGCAAATAAAGGGAACCAAACTGAGATGCGCGAGGAGAGGAACGTGTTTAGAGAAAAGGTAGAGGAAGGGAAATCTGAAAGGAAGAGAGAGGATTTGTGAGGTAGCAAAATATACAGGAAGCGGAGTAAGATAATAGACGAAAATCTGCGAGAAAACTCGAGAACACGAGAAAGCGAGATTTGCCGGGCCAGACACTGACTATTACTTTGCTGGTGTGTGCGTTCGGTGTCATGCAGAATAATTAGCCTCTGGCCCCAATGCGTGACAGCGAAAAGCATTCAACGGCAGTGAAAAGGTGTGTCGGGTCTAAAATTATCCCGTTTGTTTACAAATCGAAGTGCTCCATGACCAAGGTGTGCAACTCGTTTTTAAAAATGGTGTGCCCTGTTAGCGTCCTCTCATTTGCCCCTCACCCCTCTGCAGAAATAGACCAAGGCATGAGTTGGCGTGAATTAAAAGGGAATTATTGCGAAGGGTGGCGATTAAAAAATGTGATAAGTCTGAAATCTTTTGTTGCCGTTGTTGTTCTGTTGGGGTTTAATTGGGGAAGGCGATAAAGTTGGTGGTTGCTCTCTTGTCTGATGCTTGCATGTATCCTTGAACTAACACTTCGCATGGAAAATCCTTACGTCATTTGTTGGAAGGACGAACAACTTAGTGCCATGAACTGGAAATAACCCTCTTCACACAAATCATCTCATAGTCCCACATTCACACAAATCATATGTCACAGTTCCACATTCATACAAATCATATTTCAGTCCCACATTCACACAAATCATATGTCACAGTTCCACATTCATACAATCATATTTCAGTCCCACATTCACACAAATCATATGTCACTATCCCACATTCACACAAATCATGTCATCGTCTCACATTCGCACATCATGGTACAGTCCCACATTCACACAAATCATGGCACATATCGTCCCACATTCACACATCATGACACAATCCCACGTTCACATAAATGATGTCACAGTCCTACATTCACGCAAATCATGTCACAGTCCTGATGAAATGAAGGCACCCGGATGGACATGGGCTCAGCTGAAGAATACCGAGTCCGCTGGAGGAGTGTCGTTGAGGCCCTATGTTCCCAGGTGGAGCAAACGGATTAAAGAAGAGGATACATTCACTGTGGTCGACTTAACCTAGACCCTTACTGTGGGGGTGGGTGGGTGGTTGGGTGGGTGGTGGAATTTAGAACAGGGTGACAACAACAGACAAATACAAATTAGTACTAAATTTCAAATCAGTCCGTAGCCCTCCCAGAAATCTTTGACAACCAGTACTTGAGCTTAAAGTCCAGGTAGTAAATAGCCAGCCCGAAGCAAAATACGTTTAAATAATTTTTGTCTGATCTTGCACGTCAGCGGCTCGTGGCAGACCGGTGACCTGTTGCAGTTAGGGTTTGTGTCATGATTTTAAAATGAGCACTGGGAACTTCCGTTCTGCTTCTGTGTGTGTGTGTGCGTTTTCAAGTTTTGTTCATGCGTTGTTAGAGTGTGTGATGTGTTTTGCGTCTGTTGTTTGTGTTGTGTTTATCGTCCGTTTGTGTGTGTGTGTGTGTTTGTGTTTGTGTATGAGTGTGTGTGTTTTCATGTGTTGTGTGTGTGTGTAGTGCTTTGGGTCTGTTGTGTGTTGTGTTTATCGTCCATGTGTGTGTGTGATTGGGGTGTGTTGATTTTTATGTCACCTTTTTTGGGGGAGCATCCTTTACCTCCCCCCTCCCTACACACTTAAAGGTGTAAAGGTGTGAAAGAATAAATGTCACTGTCATTTCCTCTGTCAGTTCTTAGACCAGTTTTCGTCACCTTTATCAGACTAATTGTCTGTCAAGCTTAGCACTTTGCCGACGACAGATAACGGCAGTTTGCAGACTGGTCCCTGTCAGATTTTGCAGACTAATTGTGTGTCAACGTTTGCATGCCAATAGCTTACCGCAGTTTGCTTACTGTTCCTGCCTCTCATCACAGCAAGTCGTTCATCGGACATAAAAGCTTGGAGTCTCAACTGCTCGTTCCAGTTTGCAGTCATTTAGTTAACTGCTTGTCGACCACAGCCATCAATTCGTGGACTATTTAGTGATCACCGTCTGACATTTGTCCGCTCCCTCGTGTCCAACGTTCCACAAATTGTCGTCACCCACTAGCTGTCCCACGGCAGGTCAAGTCGTAGGCATGTTACTGTGGTTGTTGGATTATTTGCGCAGCACATACCTGAGGTACCAAGTCATTGGCTGTGTCCTTGATCATGTCTCGTGCTGTGGGATTCCACCTAAAGACTGTGCCAAGAGAAGCTGGGGAGATAACGACCTCTCAGCTGAATGTTTATTCCGGATTTTAACGAAATATTCCGGATTTTAACGAAATCCTTTCTGTGCACTAGATCAAAATAATGTTTTAAAATTAAAAAAAGACCAAAAGGGAGGGGGGCATAGATTTCTGTATTCCTCAATCAAAATATTTGCTTTGTGTGTTTAGTTATTTGAGTCGTCTCGATCCTACTATAAAGCACCAGAAAAGAAATAGAACATGCCCCGTTCCTAGATTTAACTTCTTTGAGTTGGTTTTGTCTTTTACGAGTATTGACATCTTATTGTGCAATATGCAAGTATTTGTTGGTGACATCTGCTCAGTGATGCAATGCTGTGGTGAATAAAAACTGCAGCGTTTGATGAGCAAATAGTTCAGAAGTCTTTTCTTGTATTTTGGACAGTTCTGGTACACGCATCCACCTCTTTCTCTCAACAAGCAAGCTCGCTCGCGCAAGCACGAACACACACGCACTCACGCACGTACGCGCATGCGCAGGTAAATATATATATATTTTTTTTTTAGCCCATGCATATCTAATCAAAGGTTTTATTCTTGCTTCACCCTCCTCGACTGGCTACGGACTTTGCCGCACAGACATGAAACAGAAACTAGCGACATCAAGAATCGCGGCTTGTCAGAGATAACGTGACCACCTACAATTCTTCCGTTCTGTTTTCCAGGCAGTTCTCTCACTCTCTCCTCTTCCCGGACCGAGGCGGACATGAGCGAGAGCGGCTACAGTTTCTCGTCCGCTTCTGGGTCGGACGTGGACTCCCTCGGCCTGCGCGATTCCTCCAGACTGACCTTGGAGTTGTTAGTTGACATCCTCGAAGTGCACCCCCTGCTTGACCTTTACGAACCCCTGGTCGCCTGGGTTGACCCGGATCTGCATCTGTTCCGCGTGACTGAACGAGACCTCTGTGACGAAGGTGTAGCCCTCCCTACATCCTGCTTTCCCAAATCCATTCTGCGAAACAGACGAAGCAGCGAGGGCAAGTGTTGTCTTCCAAACGCCTGCGGAACTGAACACAGCGCCCTCTGCAGGACAGACCATGTTGTGGACTTCACGAACGCTGATCGTCGATTGGGGTGTGAGAGTTGTCGAGAAGGACACAGAGCTGACTTGACTTCTAGTGTAAACGCACAGCTAGCGTCTGAGGGGGTCGCTGAGTTACCCGCCTTGTCCGTGGTGGTGTTTTTGTACGAAGATGACGTCAGTTCCGGTGGTCGAGTGGCGTGTGCCCGAAAACACTTGTCGCAGTCTGCTTGGAAGTTCCATCACTGCGAGCAAACGTCCAGGAGAAATTTAAATCTGAACCCGCATGCTTTCGATTACTACTTCATCACGGAAGACCTTCCTTTCCTGGCTGTACGGCAGGTGCATTATGGGAAGGAACATGTCCGCGTGCTAGTACATACGAACTTCGACACCTGGCTGGACATGGTCAATTTCTACCGACTTTTGCTCGGGTTTAAGCCTGACCTCTTGCGAGAAGACTTCTGTCTGTTCACTGTTCACTCACAGATCAACTTCGACCTGCAGCTGGCCCTCAAACGCCTGGATCCGTCCAGCGCGTTCACCCGGGCGGTGCCGATGCAGTCGGTGAGGCTGCAGTTCAAGGTCGCGGACCTTGGCCATCTCGTGCCGCTGTTCCCCAACGTGTGTCGGCCGATCTCGGACACGCGGTGGCTGACCACCGACCACGACGGCAACGAGGTCATCCTGGAGGTCGAAGGTCACGGCCTGGCCAGCAGCACGTCGTCGCTGAGCGAGTCCTGCACGAGCTCTGATGTCAGCTTCGACAGCCATGACTCGGGCCTCAGCCGCGGCGGCTCGTGCAGCTCCGGAAGCAGGGACTGCGCATGCCCGCCGAAGACCAGCTTGGACGCCTTCAAGCGGCGGAAGTCAGGAGGGGGTAGCGTCAAGGACGTGACGGGAGGGGAACGAGGGAGGAGGCGAGTGACGTTCTGTTTCGACGAGACCCCTCCTTCCGCCAGCCCCAGCTCCTCGCCCTCATGGTCACCCGTACAAGAACACTCTTACCACCCCCCGGGCTTGTCCACGCCCACACCGGAAGTACGGTTCAGCTTAAAATTCGACACGTGCCCGACAGCCCCGGGCGGAAAAAATAACAAGCGCGTGGAACAAATTGGTTTCTACGTGTAGTTCAGTGACAAGACAGAATGTTTCTCCTTTGCGCCGTGAAGAAACTGTGTGAGTCCGTCGTGGTGATCGTTGTAGTAGTCAGATCGCGATGTTTTAATTTTGATAAACAGTGTATTTTGCCCGCGAAGGACAAAGTGATTCAGAGCTTTGATGGTACCGCCAGCCCACCGACGCAAAACAGCTTGCAAGATTCCTTGCATCGACACGTACTGAGACAAGCATAGTGAATTAAATAAGTCAGCAAGAACGTGATCGGTGCATGAGTTAGCGACCGAGTGAACATATAAGTTGACAGGAAAGTGAACGTGTGTAAAAGAGAAATTTGAGACGAAGAAAGTTGAGACGTACAACAAGGAAAGATTATCTGAAATTTTTCGTCCGTGTTTCAGATCAATTTATAGACTAAGCAGGAAGCGGTGAGCTCTCCGTCACGTTTTGTGTATATATACTCGTTATTTATAAACTTCCCGTGAGTCATTTCGTCTTCGTTGAATTTCATTTCTTCTTCAACAGAACGTGGCCTACTGTGCAACACTCGAGCTGCCCTGTATTTTCAGGTTGCTTGAAGCATGTTTAACCTAGCAAAGTGACCGAGACATGATTGTCGTAGTCAAGTGATTAAGACAAGATTGTCCTAGCAAAATGATTTAGACAGGCTGTCCAAACAAAGTGATTAAGAATCTGACTCAGCTGAGGAAAACCAGTCTGTCCTGGGACTAGAAACGCCTAAACAAAGACGATTTGTAAGCAAGAAGCAATAGCGGAACATTTTACCGGAATAGACAAGACCCGAGCGTTTATTGTTCGTCCTGGTTTTCAATATTAGCACGAGACACAGCTGCAATTTACTACAGCTGGAAAGGCTACAGCAGCTGTCGGAAGCCGATAACAGCTGTATGTAACGTTCTCAAGAGTTGGAACCCCGCCCCAAGATTAGTGGCCGATGACGCAATCAACGTTAGATGACTACACGAGTAGAAATGGGGCATGTAAATCATTTTTCCCTTGAGGATTCACTTCGCATTGAGTTTTTGTTTACTTCGCGATCTCATGGCTTTGTAAATTAATGGAACCATTCGTGGAGCAGCGAGATGCCATGGGATGATTGGCAGGTGCTGTGAATGTCTGCAGGACTAGCTTCTTCCCCCATCCCTCCACACGCAGTTCGATGCCGCTTGACCATGAGCATGCAACATAAATGAAGCGAAAACGGTTTCGATTCAAAAGACAGCCGATCGCATAGACCTTAATTAAGTCATAGACCTCCTTAACTGATAAACCTACTTGGGAGTTCCTTAGAAAACATCGGTACTAATAATTTCACCCCAAAATTTTATTGACTTAAAAAAGATTTCTTTTAAGTAGCATATTTACAGGGTTATAATGGAGGAGTTTTGTCTCCTTATGTGGTAGAAAAGATTTGCAATGTATATGTTGTCGAGACTCGTGCGGAGACCAACCATCGAGTGCTATGTTGAGAGACTTTATAGTCGCATGGTACCAGTGCTCGCAGAGTTTGTCTACTCAATACTCAGGTTTCACGCAAATGATCTTTTTGGTCGTGTGCGGGCGCCTTTTCTGTACGTTCCATAGACCTGTACAAGTCGTGACGTGGCACGAATCTATGCATGTATGCATATGACCCCCCGCCCCCCCCCCCACACACACACTAACGTCCAACCCTGCGCGTACCGTGAGCCAGGACGGGGTTAGCAAGAAGTGGGTAGACACGAAAAATAAGCGATCGTCCGCGTTTTCACTGGTTGAGTGTTTTCTACTTATCGGTTGGCTGTCAGCAAACATTTGGGCGGTACCTGACGAAAGGGTGTGTATATATTTTTCAGTATTTGGCGAATTTCTAACCTGGCCCCTACCGAAGTTCTCTGTCAGTTTTCATATCCTTCAACAATTCAGCCTTCCTAAAGTTCTTATCTCTGAACGTAAAAGCCCGAGGTTACACTCTCGAACCTTGTACCCGCGGGTCACAGGAAAGCCAAAGATGCTCTCCACATCATACAGGCTACAGATCTTGAGGAATGAAATATCTACACTGTAGAGTTTGGGTAAAACGGATAAATTTCAGGCTTTCAAAATGCATTTTAATACCGATTATAACGATAACCAAGTTAAGAATAAAGCATACAGTTCTTAACAGTGTTTGTATGTTCTGGTTGTTGTTTGAACTCGGATTTGTCTGTTCGAAGGTCACATTTTTCTGCTGATGAATTGATGGTTTCACCTTCTTCTATAGCACTTTATCGAGGCATAGAGGATATCTGTCTTTATTCCAGCAGGCGATGACATTAGCGACAGTTCAAGGGAGGTAATTTTTAACTCCATTTGGTGGGCTTTATCATGTACTTCGTTTTCCCCAAATCTGTTTTGCAGGGCTGTGCGTGCGTGCGTGCGTGCGTGCGCGTTTGAGACAGATCAAGCGCATGGATACGTGCACATGTTTGTTATCAGCTAAACAGATTACATTGAACAATCTTTGTTTTTAATACTTCGTCATACTTTTACAGCATACGTTTACAGTGGAAATAAACATTGAAACACAATCTCTGCCTTATCTTAAAAAGAAATAAAAATAATTCACAGAACATATGAACATACTCTGACCGACATTTCCTGCCGATAACGATTTCAAATCTTTTCTTTCATGCATTCTCTGCCGCAAATCAGATACCCTCATCTCTTCCCCCCCCCCTTCAATACCTACATACATTCTGGTTCATTGACGACAACGTACTGTATATTGTTAACAACACATTGGGTCTTACATTTTGTAAGCTGAATATTGCTAGGATACAACATATGTCATACATTAATAATCTCGTGCACAGAAAATGTTTGCGGGAATGAGGCAACAGGCAATTATTTGAGGGGGCAAGCATTAAATAGCTGCGAAAGGAGATTTTATTTGAAAAAAATATATATGCAATAAGCATCAACAGGACGAAACAGCAGGACATGAGAAAGGACCTATAATATGAAGCTGAATGTGTGTTAAAGCCGAATATTAATTATTATGCAAAAATGCACGCCTGAACAGGTCCACAGCAACTTCGGCACGCAGGTTTCTTTTCAGCCGCATGTTGTTACAGGCCATACTTCGACCGTGTACCTAGGCCTAAACAAAAATGAAATAATAAATATGACGAAGCGCTTCAAGTCATCTACCCGGCCATCTGGTTGCAAGGGAGATCACCACAGTCTTTACCCTTTCGTAGGAAGAGTACGTTCCCTTGCAAAGGTGGGGCTAGGGAAGGGGTAGGGGTTAGGGGCGGGGGTTACAGATGGGGTAGAGCGGGATAAGAAAAACCCGGGCAGCGCTGGGTCCTGTTGGCTAACGTTTCATAAGATTTTGCTACAACTGTTGTACGATGTGAGCCAGCATCCAGAGGGTGGACTCTCTCACTGCCTTGCCTTCCCTGACCCAAGGGTCAGGTACCCATTCGCAACTGGGTGAGCTGGGGGAAGTGTGCTGTGGCGCATGGAGTTTCGAACCAGCCTGTGGCCAAGCCTTCGTGTATGGAGGTCCGCGTTCTAACCACTCAGGCATCCGTTTCCCGGTGTGTTCAATTCAAAGGAAAATGACGTTTTCCAATCTAAACGTTACACGCCCTTCATCTGTCTGCTTGGGCCCTTAGCTACTAATAATTTCGGTATGAAAACGTACCGCGCAGCCTTGGGAGTACTAAAGTGTGCGCGAGCCCGCGCGTGTGAATGTGTGTGTGAACGAGATAGAGAGAAAGAGAGAGAGAAAATGTGATAAAGAGGGAGAGAAGATGGGGATAGATGATAATCAGCAAAACACAAAATCGTTACTTCACTTATATTTCAAACGTCAAACTTGTTATTCATGACTTTTTTGAATCTGGAGAACGTGGCGTCAAATGATCTTTCTGTCTTTTTTCTTTCTTTCTTTTTTGTGTTAAACATGATCTGAGTTGGGAAATCCCAGACCATTGCTGGGTTGCAATGTGTTTGTACCCAGCTAATGGGCATTCGAAACGATAAACGTAAAGGGGTGCTACCCATTCCTATGACTGAAGGAAAGATAACGCCCTTACAACTATCAAAAGTTCAGACACACAAACAAATAAATGCATTTAAGGAAAAAAGTGTTTAAAATACTGTACGAAGCGATGTTTTTCTTGAATTTCATCACGTTTCAAATCTGCTGCTGCATGCTATAGAGTAGCACAGTGTGGGCAGAAAATTATGAACGTACACAGCAAACTGTTAGCATCGTTACAGTCTGAAAAAGTCATAGGCCAAGTTAGTTTACCGTCAACAGAAGCCAGGGTTAAGAGTCCAGGACTGAAAAACACACATCTGCATCCAACGAGGGGGAAAAAAGGAGAAAATTACACCCTGAGAAACATCGTGGTCCTAGGCAGTTAAGTGGACGGGCCAGTCAGGTTGTCATGGGTAGAGCGAGGTAACTGCCCCGCACGGGCCCGGAAGCAGGAATCAAACTTAGGTTTATCAAAACAATACAATTTTCTTGTTTCTTATGCTTTTCTAAACAAGCCCTGCGCTACAGAAAGACAAGTCAGCCACAAATGCGCGAGATTCGATTACCGTAGAATCCTATATTTTGGGGCAGAAATAACTTGGGCGTAGC
>SMGT01015881.1:523278-586508 GCA_004794575.1 Lanistes nyassanus | reverse complement strand
ACACACACACACACACACTCTCTCTATCTTGATATAGGCTTAGACATACACATATGCGCACACAGATATAGGGATAGGGAAATACTGTAGTTCGGCGGCCAATGGGAAGTAAGAAAAATCTTAGAGGACATTTCAAAATCAGATCGCTAGCCGGTCGAACGTTTTAAAATTGCCGACTGCTGCAGGCATTAGTGTTAGTGTTTCTCTACCTGATGACAAGAACATCCCGTGGTTAGCAGCGTTTGGATTGTTGAAGGAAGCGTAGCTTCTAAATTAGGACGTCTCCTACATAAGATCTGCGTTGTGAAGGTCGTGATTGACGTATCCCCATAGTTACTTTCGGTTGGAGTCTTAAGAGTCTTAAAACGTGTTAGTGGACAGAGAGAGAGAAAGATTGTCATACAAAACAAACAAATCAAAAGCTAGAGGGAAAATATCAATAAACGACTGCATTTCAAATGTTACTAGCCCGTCAGGCTGATGAAAATGTACTTCCTTCCCTCTGAGGGTGTGAGATGTATGTAGCTATGGAGACAGACAGACAGACAGACAGACAGACAGACAGACAGACAGACAGACAGACAGACAGACAGACAGACAGACAGACAGACAGAGGAAGACAACAGCCACATACAGACCAGCGAAGGCCACAAACCCAGTTCGTCTCCTGCACCTCACGTGGTTTCACGTGCGGGAAAACAGGGAAAGACAAGCCAGGTGGGCACAGGAATTCTGGGAGAAAATATCATATCATTTAACCTATCAGGGAAATTTCTTTCACCTGCTACACGGGTCCTATCAGTGCGTCCCGGCGACTCGTATCCGAAAAAATATACTACAAATAATGTGAGAATCTCCGAGGAAAATAAACCGTTTCTGCAGTTTACACCCAGGGTGGGATAAATCTGCGCCGGAGTGATGATAAGGAGCACAGAAGAAGGGCAATGGCGCAGCAGATGATGGAGTCGTGGTGCTGGACAAGCTGACATTAAACATTGCCTGCCAGCTTTCCACTTTCATGCATGTTGTGGAACATTGTTTAGTGTATATTAAACCACAATTCAAAAGAATGAAAAACCGAACTTTGACTTTCATAATTTTTAAGGTTTCAGTAAAGTATTTCTCATATTATTGTATGGAATGCAGATTTTATGAACTCAATGCAGCTACAATTTTGTTTTGGTTGTTCCGGATAAGGTGTGATTTCAAAACATGGGGGCAACAACGTCATTAATGGATAAGTAGTTTTATACGTATGGAATTTCCAATAACAGCGATATAATCATAACATGGAATGTGTGTGTGCATCTATATTTGCGAGTGGGAGTGAGGTGGAGATGGGTAGGGGTACGAGTGGATGGTCGCAATTTGCAAGACCAGGTCTGGGTTAAGTGAAGATGTGTTTAGGTTTCAAGCTGTAGGCGTGACTTGTTCACCCATGCAGGTATCATCTCGCTCATCGTGAAAAGTCGGCGAGCGCGAGATAATGTAGTCGGTGAAAAAGATTTAAGTGGAGGGCTGTATAGCTTCCTTAACTTCCTGCTTATATTTTACGCAGAGGTTGGCCAGCAATGTTCTGATTGCATAACTTTGCTCTACCTCCACATAGGTGGCTGACGCAGGTGCGAATTAATAGACTGCGCAATGCAACCAGCTCGAGATGCAAAAGTAAAATGCAGCGTGTAATGGCATTTCGCATTCTTGCATATCTGCCTTCGAGCTCCTGTTTACCCTGTACAGCCATCAACATTCTCATTAAGTCACCCACCAAGATTAGCGGCCGAGCGATCAGCCATTAACAAGAAACCTCAACTGAGCAACACTTGCAGGGCCGCTGAAAATTGCAACAGTATTTTGAGGAGTCCTGCTTAAAAGTGAACTTTTACAAGTTTTGTGTTTTCCTCCTTAACGCTAGGCCAGCATTTCTTCTCATTTCAAACTGAGATACAGATTATCACTAAAGCGCAAAATTCTTTGTCTGGCTTCATTAAATGTGCATTTTTAAATGTCTAACATGTAGAATTATTCGCTGTTCGTCTTTATTGTGATTTACCTTCGCCTTAAACGTTTCTTTAATTTCGTTACGCGTACCCCCCCCCCCCCAGATATAAAAACGAAAAAGAAACCTGGAGGTATGGGCGGCAGGGAGAGGGCAAATGTGGGGGGAGGGAGGGAAGGTGAGGTTAGAGAACAGTCCGCCCACTCTAAATAAAGGCACACTAGTCGTTAAGGGGGCCGCTATGCGTAACAAAACTTGCTGCCGAGAAAGCTGCGCTCGCTTGTACTGTAATAGGAGACTTCCGCTTGTGCTCGTGCAACGCGAAACAGCGGGCTTTTAAAAAGTGCATCATTGCTGTGGAAAGTATGAATGTTTTATGCAGAGATTTCAAGTTCTCTATGTTTGGTAGGGGATTTCTTAAAAATCGAGAATCTTGTAAAGTACTGTGACCGCAACAGCTTATTAGGCAGCGGAGTCTTTGACCCTTGTTTTTCATGACAGACGTAGTATTTTTTAAAGCAATAGATTTCTTTCGTGTCATGCTATTGCTACAAGAGTACTGATCTACAATCTGCGTCGGTAAATGGTAAGTGGGCGTTTGGGCAACACATTTTATTGGGGAGTTTATTGGGAACATTAGAACGATTCGAGAAGACGCTAAGGAGTGTTCGCGAACAGTGTCCTGAATAAGAATGTTCGAATGCTGTCCACAGCGCAGTCCTTGTTGTATACTTGTTGAGTAACTGACTTCTGCTTTACCGCGTGCGTTCTATGAACTTATCTCCTCGCCCTCTTCCTCCCTTTGGTTTCCCGGAAGTGTGGAGGAGGCAGCCTGTTCGGTGACTTGTAAGATCGGCGAAGAATAATGTCTGGTGGGTTTACTGTAAAAGCAACTGCTGTTTTCACTCCAGCCCGGCGATAGCAACTCAGTTCCTTTGGCCGGGGTCATAATTAGGAAGCCGGGAGAGCCGATAAAAAGGCTTTGACATATGGTAGTCATGTTGATGACGATATAATTTGTCGGCCGAATTTCCCTGGAGTGGTGCAGGAGATATTTAATCCCCAGCGAATTTATTCTGCCCTGGGGCTGTTTTTCCATCGGACCGCCACAAGTGAGGGAGGGCTCGATTGTCTTCCAGCGCGCGGCGACTTTTGTTTGTGGACGTCAGTTCTTTGTCGTCTGTGTTTCTCTACCTCGGGTGGAGAGCAGGCAGATGATCCAAGACTAGTATGAAAGCAGCATGGAAGTCATGTACGCAGAGCGAAAACGTGCGCTTACTGAAACGAGCGTCCGCATCTTGCGTAGATACCAAAGAGCGACATTTACGCGAGACATTGGCGCGCTTCGTCTGTACGTAGAAACATTAATTCGCACAGTGATGGACGGGCATCCTGGGAGACACGTACCACGAGGGACTGATAGCAGTTGTTTGAGAATTTGCATGTTATCGTCAAGAACATCCTCAATCTCTCTGCTCTCCTCTCTCCCTCTCCTCTCATCTTTCTTCTATCCCCTCACCCCGTCTCTCTCCAGTCTCTCCCCCCGCCACTCTCCATCTCTCCAGTGTCTAATCTTCTCTCTCTCAAGTTGTGCGTGTACTGGTGTCTCGTTGGTCCCCTTTCCTGATTTCATTCCGATCATCCACTCTTCTACATCACACAAATGCCGAGAGAGAGAGAGAGAGAGAGAGCGCTACAGGCAGGGGAAGGAGAAAATGGGAGAAAGAAAAAAGTTAAGAGGAACGGCAGAGAGAGAGAGAGAGAGAAAAAAAAAAGAAAAAAGTGAAAGAAATCAACGGCGGGTGGTGGTGGGGGCTGGTGGAGGATAGCTCATAAAAAGATTTATTTGTTGGTAGATTAATGTTCGATTTTTGATAATATGTTGGTACCTTTGACCATGAATAGTTAAATGGTTGAAAACAAGGCAAAAAAAAACTTGTCCTAGAGAAAGGGGTACATGAATAAATGTTGCTAAGCAAATAGGAAAAAATACTTTTTCAGCTGAAAATCATCTTTACTACGACCTGCCAAACTTTTCATAAGACGACTATAAATGACAAGTTAACATCAACAGTTTCAACTGCTAGAAGGCAACAGAGCACGACAGAAATTTACAAAATATCGGTCGGAAGTTAGTGTGTTCCCTTGCAAATGATCAGAACTGACCACAACCCAGTTTTCCTTCCCCCTACCCACCCAAACCCCAACGGACACCCTCCTAGAAGCTCGAACTTTTAGCAGACTTGTTTTACGAGGCGTTAGCACCGAAAGTAATTCCCCAATCGGCTTTAAAAAAAATAACTCACAGTCGTTGTAGGAAGCCTGTCCTTTGGTTAGAGAACATAAACCTAAACAGCTTCGCGTGCAATGAAACCTGGGAAATGTCAGGACACCAGATTTATGGTCTGCAGATTTGACTCCAGTGCATTAATAGCATTAGCAAATGTCAGAAATCCTTAAAAGTTTTAAACAACTGCCAGGATGTGCGTCACAGGCCGGCAACTACATGCTTTCAGTAAGCTCCCAGATGACGTCACTGGAACCTGGCGACCTCTGAACTGACTGGGTGACTTATGCGCTGTTCCGTCCATGCGCTGTAATGCCACCAAAAGCCATATCATCCTAGCTCGTTATTCGCCACAGAACATAAATTGAAGCGCGCAATATATATAATGCTGATTTTCCGCAAATTTTCGACATAAGACAGGATCACCGCTGGCTCTATGCACGTTATCTCACGGCAGGGACCTATTAGAGAGAATTTCCAGATCCTCGGACTTAACTGTGGACGAGGGCTGGTTTGCATGGGCGATGGTACTGCCTGTTCATACGTAAAGTGCACGTAAAATACCAAAAGCCGAACGAACCACCTCAAGGCCAGCTGCGAAATTTCATGCAACCCATTCCTGAAGGAAAGCTGCGACCTCTAGAAGCAAACGCATTTGCTGCCAGGGGAGGTGGACGCAGAACCCAAATATTTTGCCCCCCCCCCGCCCATATTTATAGTTACTCGTTGCACTTTGTCCACATACAGTCTCTATAATGCCCCTTGGCGTTAGCTTTGAAACGGAGAGTGTAGACTTGTTCCCTTGGAAACCATGACTCTTAGAAAGACATAAACGGGGAAGATTTTTATAACTGACATTAGAGCAAAATATTTTATTTTCGCCTTCGGATGTAAATTTTTTTATGTATTCGATATTTTATTGCTTTTGTAAATGTATGCTTCTGTAAATGTATGGTTTGTCAAAGCTAAAATGCCTCTCCCCAGGGCTTATAGCTAAATAAATAAATGTTAAAATGATATAAAAATGAACCTACCTACCTACCTCCAACCAGAACTTACATTAGCATCTTGGACTCTCTCCAGTTTTTGAACAGTGGCTACTAGGAAACCCACACCAACGGCTTTCGCAGTATTTTAAGCTCTTGGCACAGTTATTAAGAACCGCCGCGGATGACGAGACCATTCAGACTGTTACCTTCCGCATCAAAAAGTTCACTGAAGCTGGATCGAGAAATACTGTAACGGGAGCCTCTCAACAAAAGCTGGGCCAAATTCAGTCGGTGCGCTGAAACTGTTGTATCATTTCTGAGGAAATGAAATTTCATTCCACTCAGTCGAATCAAGTGAGACCGACATGTGGTGACGCATGAGAAGTTCCGCGCCACTATGTGAGAATCTCACGACATACATATCGAGGCTGTGGAGTGCTCATGAAATCCAGCCTCCATCGACAGCGCCATTCGTACGTGCGGGATGGAAACGCATTCAAAGCAAGACGAAGACCTGATCCTCGCAGAGTGCTGCTATCTGTCACGAGATGAGAAATAACGGGGAGGAGCCAGACAGAGTAAGGGAGAGCGAAAAGAGAGGCATACAGCGGCAGCAGAGGGCTTGGGGAGTTGTGTTGGGGAAGACAAATTTCGCCCAGCAGCGATTGATGCTGAAGTAATAAGGAACAGGAGGGAAAAGGAAACGAAACAGAGAACAAGAAAGTCGAAAATGAAGTAAAGAACGCATAAAAGAACCGGCAACTAGAAAAAGTGAAATTAAAGTGGGGAAGAAAACGGGTCCTCGGAATGAAGAACGACTTGACAGAAATACATGAAAAAGGAATGCGGAAGAAAGTGAACGAACCCATGGTAGCGTAAAGCAGAACAGCAGGAACCGGTAAAATAAAATAAACGGAAGAACGAAGATCGACGAAAAAAGAAGCAAAGAAATGAAAGAAGAAATGGAAAAAGAACAAACGAGCAAAATAAGGGGAAAACGACGGAAAAAATGATTGGGAAGAACGAAATGAAAGAAACGAACAGAACAAACGAATGAACGACGAAAAAACTAAGCAATGAGCAAAAGCAGGGGTTTGTGGTAAAATATTTAGATATTTCGGGGCACTAACAGGGTCGAATTTTCGTTTGCAGGAATTAAAAACGCGAAGTCGCAAAGACTACCTCTGTCATTTACAGCATATCAGCCGCACACTTTGAAAAAGGACGTGATCTCGGCGCGATAGCAAAGCCACCCAGCCACAAGATGCTGCAGGTAACCGCGATGCTGCTCAATATACAGACAACTGACAACGCTGGACTGATCAAACAAAACTCACCTGTCGTCGCAGAGTGCGAATCAATTTCAGTCTGCCAGGTTCGTCTCTGAGTTATGGTCGGAAAGGCGACGAGAGCTGAAGCCCTCGCGGATGCTCGTGGAGTTGACGATCAGCCGTCGAGGAGGCGGGAAGTCGCTGCGCACATCGTGTCGCTGTCGCTTGGCTTTTGCCCACGCACGCGCTCCCAGCTGCAAGTGCCTTCAAAGGCACCGGCGCTAACTATCGAATCAGCCATCGATTTTCGAGCAAAAGCCGTTAACCCTTTCACAAACGATCACTCTGTGTCGGTCTATTTGCACCGCCAGTCACAAGTTGTGAAGATGAACTGACACTTGAGAGACTCGCAGATGATGGTTTGGGTGGGAGTGGGGGGGGCTTGTACCTCGAACTCTTTACCTGACAATGTACAGGTGGCATGCTTGCTAGTTTAATTATCGCAGGGGGCCAAAGAAATACTATGGTCACCGTCACTGTCTGTAAGTAAGCAGAAAACAAACAAGGACAGGAGATAAAGGGCTGGTTTATGAATACGAGAACGGCTAGAAGAACTAAAAGGGATGACTCATTTTGGAAGCAATAGTCGGACGTTTTGCTATGGATGCGATTATTGTGTTGCTGTCCAACATTCTCCTTATGTATGTGTGAATGAATAGCTATATGCATGTTTATGTACGTCTGCATACGTGTGCATGTGTGCGGGTTAATGTTATTCATAAGAGAGAGGTTTGTCTCTATAAGAGCACCCAAAGTAACTTTTAGCCTACATCAGAAGATACTAGATCACTTTCTGTACTCGGTGGACTTTTGAACGAGTCTTAATTTGCACCTTAAAAACAAAACAAAAAATAAAATAAAATAGCATAAAATAATCCAGTGATGATGCAGGTAAGTTGGGTTATACATTAAAATAGGGGAAAAGGTCACATTTGCTTTGCTGCTTTACTTGAAGAAAAATGATGTAGTGGTGTTTCTGATACAAAAACAACGTAATTTTATGTTAGCTTTACAAAGCCTTGTAAGACAATGCCATAATAACTCAGTATCCGTATCGAACTTGGTTTTGTTAAGCTTTTTTGAGCGTTCGGCAGGTTCGGTACATGCTAGTTCATTTTCCTTCGCACTCTTACTTCATAGCGCAAGCCGTAAATAAAACCCATTTGCATCTCTTATAGCCGGTTCCTCGCCCCCAGGCTCACTGCTGTCATGTTTGTGAGTGCGCATGCGTAGTGTATGAGGAAAAAAAGGCACAATCGATCATCCTGTTTGCCATCGCCTTACCGCTGGGAAAATGGATGGAGGAGATAGATGAAACGGCGGCTCCAGCAAAATAAATAAAATAATTCATTTTATCCATGGCCTCGTTTGAGACGAGAGCGTGATTATTCGTTCAACGCTCTGGTTTTCCGTTTTTTCTGTAATTGCTTGCACTCTTTTCATTTGCTTTCTTGGGAGCTATTGCAGCTTTACTGGTTTTTCCCCTGAACTGGTAATCAAGACATCTGCATTATTTGTGGAAATGTTTTTGAATCATTTGTCTTAAGAGCCGTTATTTGGTCTGCCTCAAGACTGTTGGTAAATCCCTATAAAGCTACGAGGTCTTAAAATCCTGACACTTTTGCGTTTTCAGTTGTCTATTATAAATATTTTTTAAATGTTACTATGTTTTGCAAGATAATTATGTTTATCGAATTTTCTTCTTTGAAAAAAACCACTAAATAAAAAGCATTTCACAGCTTTTAGGGTAAAGAAGAGATGCGAGAATGATCCTTGGAAGCAAAATTCTACACCAGAGGCTTCGTAGTGACACGTGATGTCACGAGACATTATGATGTTGTTCCAGACGTGAATTAAAGGTAAAGACGTTTTAGTGTGATTCTCGGACAGAAGACTTCAGTTTTAAAAAATACGTTTTGACGTAGATTTAATGACATGTGTTTTGTTTCTCTTTTTCAAATATCAATCATAAAACACGAAGCACCCCCCCCCCCACACACACACACACACAAGCACACACACACACGCACACCCATGAATCCAGCACGACCCACTTCTATAGTTGGAAAGAGCTGAAGGGAAAGTCTGGTAGAACAGTGACGTGGACAGGTACAGCCGGCAGCAGACAGGTCAAGTAGGATAACTTGGCGGTAGTCTCCCCTTAGCTTCTTATTTCAATGACGCAGCCGGTGTCATCGTGTGCAAATGGTAGACAGAGTGGAAGGGGTTAAAAAAGAGAAGAGTGACAAATTGATGGGTCGCGTCGGTAGCAGTTCCAGGCAGCAGCCGCGATCTCTCCCATGATTTATAAGACCAGCTGCTATGAATGTGTGTGTGTGTGTGTGTGTGCGTGCGCGCGTGTGTGTGTTTGTTGAGCCCATACAATTACAATTAAATCAGAAATGAGAGTATATATATATATATCTGGCATTGTTAAGTCTCAGGATAAGGCAAGTCAGTGATTGACTCGTGTTACTAATGGCCCAAGCACACAAGGTCAGTGTGAAATAAAAACCCTGAATTTTTGCGGAACAATTGGGATATACAGGGTCTTGCAAAAGTATGTTGACAGTTGCCATTACCATTTACCATTTACTACTGCAGTGAGAATATTCCAGCACAAAAGACACACGTTTGGTCTCGCAAGTGTTCAGAGTGTCCGGCCTAAAAATTGGCACATTCTTGAGTCTGTCAGCCACAATGCGTCACACAATAATGCACAAGAAATTGAAAATCTATGTAGACTTTTGGGTGCAGCATCTAAGCTTTATACACGGTTATGGACAACAAATTATACCTTAATTACTTGTAACACAGACTTAATATTTTTGCCGTTCAGAAAATAAAAACGATAAGGGAAGGTAAAGAAATGAAAAGGAAACGAACTGCTAAAAGGACGATGTGTTGGCTGTTTGTGCGTGACTTGGTCCTCTCTGAAAGCCTCGCGACCAGCGTGATCCTTACCCGAGTGGCGAGGTCAGTGCATGCCGAGAACTCATGGCAGTAATACTTCTATGCACGCGAGGTCCCAATGGGGAACCTCAACAAAGCTGCATTTTTCCATGTTTCAATCCTTTCTTAATCCTTAGATATGTGTGATGGCCCTGTTCAGAAACTCTGCCAATGCGGTTACGTTTAAATGATGTTGTGTGTGCGTGTGTGCGTGCGTGCGTGGGTGCGTACGTGCGTGCGTGCATGCGTGCGCGCGCGTGCTCTTGGAAAGATTTTAGTAGTGTCAGGTAAGACATCCAATTTTACTCTGCAGCAAATTTCGATATGCAATCGTTGTTTCAATACAAAAGTTCTATCACCGTAACCATCGCTGGATGAAAGCGACTGAGTTCAATAGCTATAGTGCTTGAAATGGCGTAAAGGTCAAACTTTCCGATGAGTTCTCACCCCACAGCCATCTTTAGGCGCCTTCCACACACGACACAGGACTGAAGGGGCATCCAGGGGTGGTCTTGGGAAGCACAAACCTCATTAGATGTCTGGGGTGTTGTTCCGAAACAGATACGAACAGGCCAGACGTAAGGTATGGGATGTAAGCATGTATCACTTACACACTTAACCCTGACGTTATACTTGGGTTGGAAACAGACTGGAACCCACGACACACGAGTATGTTTTGGTGACATGCCCTTCACACAAACCATCAGCCCGTCTTATAAAGGGATGCCCGAACTTTGCTTTCTCTACATTTGCTTAAGCAATTCATTCACCATAAAGATAATTCCTCAAAAGTCTATATGTTTAAATGTTATTATTATATATGCTTATATATTATATAACAATAAATGTTAAAATGTGCAGCAGTAAAAAAGCAGCGCGCAGGCTCTCTGACGATACAGATGTCTTCAATGTTGCACTTGAAAAAAACAGTAAAAGTGAAAGCACGGACGTCAGAAGAAATAAGACTGACAGCAGACTACATTGCAAACCGCACATTGAGTCGGGTAAGATCTGACTTACGGGATTTTCACAAGAATAATAAGCTCATTAATATATGAGTCGTGAAAAAACACAAAGCCGGGATTTAGTTGCCATAGATACGAGACATAATATAACTTAAGCTCCTCACAGGCCTTAGCAGCAGGAGATCAATGTAGTCAGCGGGGGAAATGCCCTGGGCCGGGGTGGAACACGGAAATATGTGTTCATGTTGCAGGTATCCGTCCATTCGTGCTTGTCTGTTTTTCCCTCTCTACCTCCTTCCTCCCATCCTCCCTCCATCTCACAGTGCTCGTAAGCGCCCATCTATTTGTGGACAGATATTTTACTCGACCTCAAAGTACCTTTGACAGCCGATACCAGCACAGACGTTCCGTTGCTCGCGTAAGCATCGCGCAGTCAGAAAAACTGTCACCCACCACGTGCATCGATCCGAAAGTGGCCAGCAAGGGTGACCTCTCAACTGACAGCCAGCAATTAACCCTCCCCTGGCCTTCCTTCTTCCGAAACATCTTCGGGGTCAGCAAAAAGAGTCTCCCTGACATAGGGCCTGGGTGCTTGGCATTTCTGTCCGCCACTCACGCTAACTGGAAGAAGCTGCGAGGAGAGAGACGCGGTAGACATGCACTGGGGAGTTAATCCGAGAATCTGCAGCCAACGAAGCTGGGACCCGGGGTCAGAGGCAAATGCCAAGTGGTGATAAGGACCAGAATGCTGCGTGTGTCCCCTGGGACTTCCGTAATAAACAGTGAGACTCTGGATAGAGGAGGAAAGGTAATTGAATTATTCTGTCGAAACAGTCCGTTTTCCATGTGGCTGGATGCACGAACTGGCATATAGCCCTGTTTGTAGACTGAAAGGTAAATTTACGGATGGCCAGCTTCCATGGAAATGAATTGCATCTATAGGTCTGTAGCCTTATTGAATGGCACCCACACCCACACTCACTCACACATGCACCCACCCATCCACGCACCCAGCCCACTCCCCACACACCGTGGCTTGAGGCAGTCGCTAGTGTCTGAGTCCCTTAGGCCCTAGGAATTTCATGCTACCAAGTATGGTCGCCGTGTCGCCCACTGAAACACTTATACCTGGCTAGGAGGTTAATTAGAAAGAAAAACCAATGTGATTTCTAAGCAACAATTGACAGATTGTATCCCAAAGTATTAGTGTTCTAATTGCAGCCACATTAAGTCAAACTGGCTTATGACATTTTTTTAACATGTAGGCATCTCTCAAGTCTATATCTATGTTGCAATAACTCTAGGAATAGGCGAGTGTCTGGAACAGTTCTAGTCTATTTACATTTTTATATATATATAATATTGCTAATAGAATTATCATATCTAGAGCACCATCTGTCCGCACATTATTTCTAAGTCCAAGAAGAAGAAAAAGGTCTTCTGAGAAGTCAAAGTGTCTTGTGAGCAGCAGGTGCTTTAGCTCTTCCCAGAAGGGATCGGTTTTTCACATTGGGTTCATTAGATAAACGTGTCACGGAAAGATCTACAACCACATAGTCTACACTGCTACACGAGTGCAGTCTAGCTGACCGAGCTGTCTGCTTGCGGCATCTTTATTAAACGATCTTTCCATTCTGTCATTTCAGCCAACAGCTTGATCTTCAAAAAGAAAGAGAAGGAGGTAAATGCAGTGGACCAATAAATGTAAACTCGCGCTACAACACAAAGGAATATTCATAGCGCTGTATTTTCCAGGATGCTGAATCTCCAGCCCTTTATGTTATTATGCTTTGCCTTTAAGAGAGAAGTGTTAACCCATTGCATTTACTGTTGGAAGGCGGTGGGGGGGGGGGGAAGAGAACCCCCCCAGCCGTCTGTGCCCCCTCCCACGTCTATGTCGCAGACAATGACGTCAGACTGGTACATTGAAAGAGCTAGACTGGCAGCTATCCACATCCACTAAACCATCTTACCATTTTTGCCTGGCCCTTCCAAAAATCGATTGGTTATGGCCACTTTCGCAGTCTTCGCATTGCTGGAAAATCACTCAACAGATAATGCAAATATTTTCGGCTTTGGCGGGAAATACAATCAGCATTTATCTGTCTATTTTTCTGTCTGTCCGTCCGTCCGTCCGTCTGTCTGTCTGCCTGCCTGCCTGTCCGTTCATTTTTTCTCCAGGAATTTTCATTTCTATTTCAATATCTTTTTATTTTCCTTATCTACTCTGTATTGATACTTTTTCACGGCGCGTCATATTAAACCTTTTTTAAGGCCCCTTCCTTGCGCAAAGTGTTTATATTTGAAAAATCTTTGTGTATTGTATGCTTTTCACAATCGTGCTTTTTTAGGACATGTAGTATTTTCTGCTTTAAACTTCTGTCACTTATGTTGTAAGACAGGTGTATGGTTCGTTAAAAAAATACTGCTCCACACCCCGTAATGAGTTTCACTATGTGACTATTGTTAAAGTGTATAGCAATGCAGCTTTTGTTTGTTTTGGGTAATGGGCGGGGAGAAAGAGATGGAAGGAAAAGAACATAGTTTTTATGACTTATGAAAGGCTACATCGCTTCATAGCCTCTACGCACGTGCAAAAAATAATCAAAACATGCGACAAACGTGGGAAAAACTATAACAGAGAAGTACAGGTCCCCCATCCCCACCCCCGAGTATCAGCAGGTGATAGCTTCCAAGACCTAGGGCACATCTCGAAATCGCAGATAGAAGCACATGAGCCCTATAGATAAGTACTTCTTAGTCCACATATATACCTATGATAAAGTTTAGCTGATAAGTTTAGCTCATTCCCTCCCTCCTTCCCTCCCTCCCTCTCTCTCTCTTTCTCTCTCTCGTGAACGCGAATCTGATGTCTTCTGTCTTATTTTCGCGCCGTGACAAACCCAGAGAAAGGAATCCACAGATACAAGAGGTTCTACTGCATCACGATTACCGTAACCTCTCAACAAGCCAAATACTGTGAAAGCTTTTAATAAGCACTCAAACATCCTTTTTTATGAAAACTTTGCATAAATAATAAACGTGATCATTTATAATGCAAATATAATGCCTATATTTTCTTGTCTGTCTGCACCCTATTATTCTCAACACCTTTGTTTGTTTGGTTCCCCCCCCCCCCACTTTTCCGGGACAAGTGTACACGTTAAAACTTGTACTGTACGCGGTTCCTCTGATGGCTACAATCTACGTCGCTAGCTGTGACCTCATAAGCCTGTCATAGCCAAGATTTCATACCAGCACGTAGTCCACCGATGATGAGTCATTTATTTGAAAGCAAGAGACAAATCGACGGTGACCTATTGTTAGACCTTCATGTTTACTATCGGCGCGAAGTGGTCTCATCGAATGGGTTGTAACTTTAAATTTCTTCTCCAGATTCTTATACATTAGCTCCTTGGAAAAGCAAAGGAAAAAATACTTTCACCATGCGGTTTACTTTTTTAAAAATTAACCCCTATGACAACCCCATAGCAAAAGTTCTATCGTCTGTCTTCACTTAGTGGGTAAGCAGACGACTGGGCGCGCGAAGCCCCAACTTCCTGTTTGGCCACTGGCAAGCAGACAGTGCTCATGTGTGGAAACTGATACAAAAAGGGCTCATTACGTTTGATCGATTAGGATCTGCGTCCTAGTTTATCCAACGTGTACACGTTTGTAAAGCTAAGATTTACCAAGCTAAGGAATTGCATTTCGTTATCTATGGATGGCTAACAGTGGCAAAGGAAACAAAATCAACTCACTTGGCCCACAGCATGGGTGCAAACGAAAACGTTTCATGAAAACTTCATTGGAATTCATTAAGTGGAAATTTAAGAATTCATTAAGTGGAAATGTGATCAGCTACATGTTACCAGAATTTCAGAAGTTCAGAATTTCAGAATTTTCTATAACTTTCTTTAAAGAAGGGGTCGTAGCGTCGGACACAGAAGCAGAAACCGAGAAAATGTACGAATTATTTTGATTTACAGTTTTGATTCCTTCCCAACGATGCATTTGCAACGCGTGGATTACTTCTTTGAGACATGTGACGCGATAAGTCAGAAGACTCATAATTCAGTCGTCGTCCATGACAGGTGGAGAACTGCATCTGGTCATCAAATGCCAAGGGAATCGAATGTGAAAAGAGGAACAGAAAACAGCTGAATATTACCGATGTTGGCCGACAAGTCCCCACGTCGTCCACATCATTAACTTCCCGACAGCAACCCAACAAATCTCTCTGCTCTCTCTCTCTCTCTCTCTCTCTCGCTCTGTGTGTTTTGTGGTAGGTGGGGTAGAGATGGCTCCGTTCTTCAGCTCATCGCTGTCCGCTGATTCTGTTTTATTGTAGCGCGTAGTTCCGGGAAGAAAGAAACTTAATCGAAAACGCCTTTACTTTTGGTAACTGCCAAGGCCATGTTTGTGTCTGGGAATCAAGCTGCTTTCTCTTTGTCCTCCTGGACATTCTTCAGGGTGAAAACTTTACCTTGCTAGCTTGAGTCCACGGTAACACGCCAGCGCGCGTTTGCTCGATTACACAAATTGTATTGGGTCTTGTTGATACACGTCCCAAACGGCAGCGTGCGGGAAAATATTCTTCACTCTACATGCTGGCGACTATTTTGCCTGTGGTCTTTTGCGCACATTTAGCTGCCAGACAAGTGTCCTCGACCCCAGTGGAAAAGAATTCTCTTTATTAGGGTCTCCGGGTGGTTCTCTTTCTCTGTTACGTCTGAGACCATCTCCCTGGGGCCGCATTGTCTTCCAGTATCTTTTAACTACCGGTATAAGGACTTGTCTTTTCCCTGGTCTAGATCTCGAAGAAGGTTTTCTTGCATTTATTCATCTCGTTCAGGGCTGCGTCTTGACAGTTTTTCACTCTTCGAATCTTAAGATGGTCTGTCACTTTACCTGCTGCTCCAGAATGGGGATAGCTCCAGTACCGCAATTTTTGAACTGAAATTTTAGTTATTTGTAAAGCCTAATGGTAGAGATTGAAAGGTTGATTTGCAAACTTCTCCACAACACGTTCATGTTTTACTGTAGATATTTTCTTCTGTTGGCTCTTCGTATGTTCAGCAAAAGTGAGCACAAGGAAAAACCCTTGCCATTGTCTATTTCCCAAAGTAAATTTTCCCCCTCCCGCCCATCTCTCTCCTTTTTTAAGATTCTGAGGTCTTGCTGACTGTAGACATATTTTGGCCAAGATATTCCTTCTGCTTATGTTCGTGGTATGTATCTATCTTTTATCAAGGTGCCTACTGAACAAAAGATGAAAATTGGACAAAACCATTGGATACAAAGGTCTGAACAGACAGTCCCAGGATAACGGTGCTTCGGGAATGATATGGTATGTGACAAATGAATTCCGACATATCGCGTGTGTGGCTTCGCTTTCCGCTGAGCGAAAATTGCTTCAGGCGTATTAAGCACGTTTCCTTTACCTGACCCTTTCATTTTGAGGTCAAGGTTGTGTTCTGCTGAATCACTAAAACAATAGTTCATCAGTCCTGTAATTCGATTTATGAAGGAAGTTAGTCTATTTAAGTCAATGAGGTAATCATATTACGTGAGTAATCATTTCGAGCTGAGAGATGATAAGAAAATTAATTGCTGAATTAGCATTCTTTGGTGTATGTCTCAATGAAAAGGCGGGATAGCAGGAAAGAAAGAACGGAAGACAGGATGAAAGGAGAGAAGCAAGGGAAAAAGTATGTGTGCGTGCGTGCGTGCTTGTGTGCGTGTGTGAGAGAAGAGAGAGAGAGAGGAGAGAGAGAAGGTGAATAACGAAAAAAAGGACACAACACAGACTGAAAAATTGCTTTCATTTCGGAGACAAACAAAAATGAGAGCATCTTCTTACAGACAGTTGTAATGCTATCTGGTGTATCTTTCGTTTTTTTACAAGGTTATAAAAGACTGTCTATAAAGTCCTTCTATAAATAACTCTTCAAAAATGACACATCATGGCCTAATCTTCAATGTGTTGCTACAATAATATCATTAATTGTTATTCACGAGGTCCCCATCTAGCTTGTCCCATAGTCTCTAAAATACGTGGCAACATTTTCTTGTATTTTGTCGTGGATGGCAAAGCACAGCAGGTATTTTTTGTACACTTGCACGCTTTTTCACCCCGTATACACTTTCTGCAGATTTTTGCAAACCCCGCCCCCCAACGTTGTTTCTTCTACTTTAACAAACTTCAAGACCTGTAAACTTTCTTCGCCAAGAAAGGTGATGGGTGAGTTCTGAAATTACTTGCTGCCGATTATCGATTCCACAGAAAACTTGAGCACAGGCGTCGTGGAGGCGGAAGCGGGGTGCTGCCTCTCGCAGTCTGAGAGCTCGTCGCTGGAAGCAGACGACAAGAGAGATCTCGAGGACAGGGGGCTGTTGGGCTCTGGGGAGAAGCTGTCTGATTCACTGGCCGAGTAAATTTTGTCGCAGTTCATTTCGCGGGAAAGAGGCAGCTCGCTGCTTTCTCTGGGCGCCAGCGACTTGAATGCCGAACTCTTGTGCACGTCACCCGTCAAGTCAACGAAGGCCTTGCTGACGTCACGAAGCCCCGACGTGGCTCTGGTTGACGTCAAAAGTTGTGCTGACGTCAAAGGGTTCGACGTGACCGAGGTCCTAGAGGACAAGCTGCTCTGACCGGGCGAGTTCCCCGCACAAGAAGCAGCCAGCGATGATGATGTTATCTTTGACGACGAGTCGTGGGGGAGTCGCAGTCCAGGGGCCCTGCACGGGAATCCTAGGGATGCGAAGGCCGGTTGTGTCAGGGTCTGGGTGGAGAGCAGATGAGGCGGCAGGAAGCATGAGTCGTGGGGCGAGGCAGAACCGAGGGCCAGTAGGCCAGGGACAGGAACGCCAGCCACCAAGCTCACCATCCCGCCGGTCATCGCAGCTGCAGCCACTTGAATGCAAAGCTGTTGCTGTTGTTGTTGTTGTTGTTGCTGATGTAGCTGATTCGTAGCACAGTTTTGCTGCTGATGGTGATTGCTATGATGATGCGGTGGCTGTCGCGCATTCCGGTGCGCGTGGGTGGGGATGTGGGACGTGGGGGTGCGACTCTCGCCCGTGTTTTCCGTTTTGATGCCGGAGGCCATCTGCTCGATGGCTCTCTCCAGGTTGCCCCCGCAGCCTTGCCACACCAGCTCCAGGACGTTGGGGTTGTGCGTGGGAAAAATTCTCTGCAGGAACTCTCTGGGCGACAGACTGCCCAGCAGCGGCCGTGGTTTCTTCCCGAGCCCTGCAGCACCCGCCCCTCCTCCCACTTCTCCTGCTCCTCTGCTTCCTGGATACGAGCCTCCCAGTCCCATGACTCCCTGCGAGAAAACTGACAGCTGGGACTGCGCAAGCGCGGCGCTGCGCGACTTGATAAACTCCAGCTGTCGCTCACGCTCTATCATGGCCGCCTCCAGGTCCTTGTCTGCAAAGCACCGTCTCTTGCGCATGCGCTCATTTATAAAAGGTGCCACGGATCGCAGAGCTTCCGGGGGCGGCAGGACGTGCATTCTAGAACGAAAGGCTGGAAAAAAGAGAAATGAAATAAAGAATGTATGTTTGACTCTCGGACCAGCACGAGAACTGAAAATAACGTATCAGGTTCTAACAAAATCACTGCGGTAGTTTGTTTATTCCTACCCCCTGATCGCTGCCAGATAGATTTCTTCTGCCTTCCTTGTGCCAACAATCATTTTAAATCTACAAATACATTTATTCTGAGTGTCTGGGTGAAGATAAGAAAACAAAATAGAACGTAATTAACTTAGAAAACATTGCAGTTCTGTTTTACAGTTTATTGTTTTCCCCCTTGGTTAGAAATCTTTGACAGTATACCTATAGCACTCTCTTTTATCTTGTGTATATTTCTGCTCGCGTGAATGCATATTTATACATTTTTTCGTTCTTCTGTGCGTTGTCCTCTTTTCTGTGTGCGTTTGTGTAGTCGGGCGTCTTGTGGATGAAGCAGCTTCGTTTGCAGGCCCGACGTCAGCCGGTCGTGCGCCTACCTATGTTTGCCGTTCGAGGGCCTGGGTCAGCAGAGTGTGCTAGCGTGGACGATTCACAGCCGAGCAAAAAGTTGTTGTCGGATGCTTTTTCTTCGTTCGCTTTTGTTTAAGCTCTGCCAAGTATTCCGCTTCTTGTCATGACAGCCGTGCCATGCTCTTCACTCAGCCCCGAGCCTCCCAGCCCCCGCATTTACCCCCCCCCAACCCTGACCCCACCCTCATCTCCGGAACGTAAGTCCCTCCAAACAAAACGCGATAGTGCCGTTGACGTCGAATAAGCCGAATCAAAGAGAAACTTGCCAGGCAAACAGTGCGCTATCGAGGAACCCTGCAACGACTACAAACAGGCAAGTCTGCCGCGCCGGCCTCGTGTAGCTCAAAGAATATCAGAGCATCGGGTTTATGAATACACACCATGGCGAGGCAACTCTGGCACCCGTTCTGGCCTGGCACAGACCAGGGGCCGCTCGTACCCAGCTAACATCTCTTTATCGGAAGTAAACGCGCTGTTTGTTTTATGCAACATGTCTGAGTCGCTAAACGAGTATTTGGGATTCACTTAGCCGCTGAAACTCCAGCTTCCCGTCTGCATGCTTTCCTGCTTCCTGTCTGACTGTTTGTTTATCCATCCGTACCTCTTTCCGATTATTTTGCTGCTTGCCACTGTCATCCCCCCCCTTCGCCCGTTCCTATTATATTTTATTAAGTAGGCTATAAAATGTGTCGGAAAAACTGCCACCGGAAAAGAGAAATTGTTGATAAAATGCTCACACCCTCACCTACGCCGTCAGACAACCAAACAGTAAAGGAGACAACGAGTCACCAACCTGCAAGGATTTCCCTCGACAGAGAGTGCTGCTGCAGAGTACGAAGGTTTCGCTGCAACAACTTGCGCTGCTGCAGCAAAGTCGCCGCGTTCTTGACCTTGGCCTTCAGTGCGCTTGACATCTCCGTGGCCTGGTGTCTGGACACAGACAGGGACCCATACTCATTGTCTAGACATCGACATAAAGGCGTGGTTGCTAGTCTAGTCACTGACATAAAAACTTAGTCATATATAAATTAGTCGGTGACACAAAGACGTAGTGCTAGTCCACTCACTGACATAAAGACGTAGTGCTAGTCCACTCACTGACATAAAGACGTAGTTATAATTCAAATCTACTCACTGACAGACTTAGTCGTAGTCTAGTCGCTGAAGTAAAGACTCAGAAATTGACTAGTCACCAACAAGAAGTAAATATAGTCTACACTCGTAGTCCGGACACTGACAAGACGTAATGAGAGTCTAGAAACTGACAGCAAGACGTAGTCACCGACAAGAAGTAAGTATAGTCTACACTCGTAGTCCGGACACTGACAAGACGTAATGACAGTCTAGAAACTGACAGCAAGACGTAGCCATATACTCTAAATGCTAACTCAGAGACACGCTGTCAAAATTTGTATAGACACTAGCAGGAAAATGCGAGTTAGAGTTTTGGTGTGCGCCGAAAGACGTAACTGACTTTCCAAATAGTTAAGTCCTGAAAATGTACAACTTGTTTTCCATACATCTTGTCAGGGGTAAGTTTTAACAACAAAAGGCAAGCCTTTTAACTTTACTAGTTAAAGGATTTGGTAAGTTCTGTATACAGGAGCATTAGAACAGCTAGAGATTTCCACAGTAACACACAAGCTCAAATACAATTTAAAAAATTCTTACATATGTAATTTATAACCAGTAATTTTCACGCATGAAGACTGGAAAATGACGGCACACAGCCGGAATGTCCATTCTGGTTTGCCGAGGAGAAATACATTTACAGTTAAAATGTTTAAAGATAATACAACGCCATTTCAAGTTTATGCTAAGATAAAAAGCATGTAGGGAGCATAATTCCTTCTGACAAAAGTATAGAGGGAAACATAGCTAAGGGTAAAGTGATTAATGAGAAAAATTTTAATGTATGGGTAAGTATACATGCACACACGTGCACGGCTTTGTAAGCACACATACGCACACAAGTACATAAACACACGAATGCATACGCTTACATAGAAAACACAGAAATAGGTAACAATTGATATACACCAGTAAAAGCTTTTTGAAAGGAAAAATGCACTTGTTTGAGAAACCAAAACAAAGGGACACCACTCACTGTGACAGACATTAAGCTCGGGAATAGCACCAAGGGATGAACACAGACATCTCCAGCCTTGAGTACTCAAAGTCATGTGTCATGGAAGATTAGGAAACGAGAAGAGAAGGGATTTGGAAGGCAAGGGGGGAGGGGTGATAGAAAAAAACGTGAAAAATTTAGCGCAGCATCTGAAAGTTAGAAGGACGCAAAGATCAGGTTGTATTTCATGGATTGGTCTCTAATTGATCGATTGATTGATATTTCGAATGATTGATAGATCGATTGATTTATCAATTGATTGATATATCGATTGATTGGTTGGCCAGTCGCCCGGTCGGTTGATTGATCGATTGTTTGACAACCACGCGTCATTATTGAGGGGAACAACAACGGAAACCCACAGGTACGCGCAATACAATGCAGGAAGACAGTACCCGGTGTGTGCGAATGCCCGCTCCTTTGGGTGTGTGGGAAGGGGGTAGGGGTGTGGGTGGGTGCGTGCACCCACATGAATGTTTTCAAGTCGACAAACGGTCCTGATGAAAAGCAAGGCTGGTCTTCTTGTCTGCAGAAATGAGCTGGGGTGTATCTTTGCGTTGTGCGAAACCAAGTCAAGACTTAGACGAGACTTATTTGAACAAGCTAATGAATAAATGACTGACTGGCTGGCTGGCTGACTGGCTGGCTGACGGACGGACGGACGGACGGACGGACGGACTCTCAATCTTCTTCTAGTCCTCAGATCCCAAACGAAATATATCCATGCAGAAAGTAATTAATTTTCTCTTTCTTAGACATGTAAAAGCTAAGGCAAGGTCAGACTGAAAATCAATTTCTGTTTCCCTGCAGCGCGCAGTGAGGAATGGTGGATAGGAATGGCGGTTCCTGGTGAGACTCTAGATATTTAACTTAATTACGCGGGCAGATAAATGTAGCCTGCTACATTTATCTGTAAACATAGAATAACAAGGATTTTTCTTATTCCTCCTGTAAGGCAATTGTGGTGGGCATCTCTCCCTTGACACAGTGGCATCTCTCCCTCCCCCCTCTCTCTCTTTCCCGACAGTCATATCTCTCTCCTTTCACACAGTTGTATCTCTCTTTTGACAATCATATCTTCCTTCTTTGACACAGTCGCATCTGTCTCATTTGACAAAGTTGTGTCTCTCTCTAAAAACGTCATCTCTCCTTTGACACAGTCGCATTTCTCTCCCTTGACACAGTCTCGGACCAGAGAAGCTGGCATTTCATCCCAGAGGAGCATGCATATGTCGGGCAGTGGAGTAAAGCAGAAAGTTCAGAGACTGTGCTTAGGTTAAGTTAACCGCATTATTCTGAATAACCGGACACACATAACCCTCATTTTGGTATTATAGTAAAAAAAGCATTACAGATATGCAGGTACAATTATCTGTAATTTTTAATGACCAAGAAAGTATTTTCTGTTGTCAAGTACTCAGATATCCTCATAATGTTTGTTTTTAAAGTAACAGAATGCGAATATAAAACAATACAATGGCCACGACACATATAACGACAAAATCGATGGCTTCTCTTGAATGCGGAAAACGGTCACCCATTAGGGTTACAGTTTGAACGAGGCTTGACATTGTACGATTCTCTGTTTATTGTCGACCGAAAGGTGACAACGATGAACTTTGACATTGAACTTTGGCACTGCAGCAAAGCAACAACAATTAGAAACCCCGTGCAGCGGCGAACAAGCGAGCTAGGTCAGACAACTGAGATGGTCGACAGTTGCACTGAATTTTTTGTCGGCTGGCAGATCTTTTACCGCTTTCAGAAACCCGAGCGCGAAAATTGAAGCAGCGACAGACGACCGTTTTGGGTGTATGTTTGCCGCGCGCGTGGGCAATGGTCCTGGGCAGGGCAAGCTGATGAGAAAACCATCGCCTTTTTCCGGCGCTCTCAGCAGGAACTCCGAGGGCCGGCTGGCAGGGGAGGGGCTGTGTGTGTGTGTGGGGGGGGGGAGAACAAGACGACCATAAGTTTGGATGCTCCGCGGCAAAAATAAATACTGGAAGCAGCAGACCAGGCTGCAGGCGCAGGTCGTGACGGTCCCCTGGCGACGGTCCTCCACAACGCTGGTGGGCCCCAGACCGAGTGGCGAAAGCGCAGGCAAGTGTTTTGCCTGGCTTCCTCGCGGAGGCTGTAGCTCTCGGGGATTTTATGTACTTGTTTTGAACTTAATATTCTGAGGCCGCGCCACGCAGAGGGTATGTCGAGAATATATTTCCAGTCCAGGGTTTCGTTTGGCGGTCCTGGCGAACGGTCCTGGCTGGGTGAATCTCCGTTACCTGCGCGAAGAAGGAAGCACCAAGCGCAGGAAAAATGGCCGCGGCAGCGTGGTTCAGCATGAATTGTCCATCGCTCACCCCCTGAGAGCCGCACGGCATGCTCTCTCCTGTCTATGACCCACACGATTTGCGCAGACTGATAAATGGCATCAAAATTGTGAACTTTATTAATTTTTTGTTCATTACATTAGTAAGCAAAAGCAGACTTTCTCGTGACATAGGTGTGTGGGGAGGGGGAAGGGGGAAGGGTGATGAATGGTGTTGGAAGAGGCGGGGTACAAAGAACAAGAAAAGAGAGGAAACCAAAGCTGGAGTGCCCTTCGAAAACCCGACGGCAAGATTTGTAAACAGGAGCCTCATGCAAATAAAGTACTGTGCGGGACACAGGATCCGAAACAACGACCATCTGAGTCGGTGGCAGATCGGCCAACGCATATATTAAGTCGTTAATCTGAAAGCATGTCAGATTTATGTTAGTCTACTTACGGTTGTAGCCAGTAACAGCAGACGCAAGCTGTGTTAATGTCATTTATGAACTGTGACGATAGCGTTCCACGTCATACATTAAGTGACGGTTTGAAGCAGGTTTTACTTTCTGACATAAATGTGTATTGGATATACCTGCAGATGTTTGCATATCTGCGCATACTGTTTTGTACGCAAACCGTCAAACAAGAACACACTATTTCTTCTACGAATCGCGGGATGAAATATTAATTAAAAAAATTAAAAAGATGAAATGAAAGAAAAAATTCCTAATTAAGATTAGAGACAGAGTTCACTTAAATTTCGATCCTTACCTGCGTAGAGCAACCTGCGCCGCCATAATTCTCTGTCTTTCCACCACCAGCAGGCAGTTAGCACACTGACAGTCGCGCCACCTGCAGTACCGCTTATGTCCCTTGAGGCACGACACCACTCCATGGTTACGGCACCGCGCGCACTTTGGAGTCCTTAGCAACCGCTTGCTGCTCCTCTGACCCCCGACCAGCGAGGCCTTGAGTGAGCTGCCGCTGTCAGGATTGGAAGGGTCGCCGCCCTTCCCATCTTTGTTCTTGTCGTCAGTGCCACCCTCGCCATTGTCCGTCTCCTTGTCATCTCCGATGTCTTCGTCTTCGTCGACGATGATTCTGTCGCCGTCGTCAAAGCTGGATCGATCCACACTGTCATCGCCGCTCGTCGCAGAGATGTCGCTGGTCCCGTCAATGTCGACAATCTCGTCGTCCTTGTTATCGCCATCCTCGTCTGTCTCATGGCTGAAGCGTCTTTCCTCCCTGTACGTGCCTTTAGGCGCATCCAACGCCATTCTGTTGCTGAAACAACAGCGAAACGGGAGTCACTAACACCCGCCGAGGAAACGCATGTGAAACAGTTCCACCGCACTTTCGGTTATTGGCATTTTTTTTCTCCTGACCATACCTTAAAGTGCGGACAGGTGAATTGTGCCTGTATATAAAGCACGGTATACTACTTTGATTTAAGCAGGACATTAGGTTCAACGGTTCGTGGTGGTACCAGAGTGGAGTTATTTGACAAGACTATGTACGATGTAGATAAAACACTGCTAAACGAAGAAAGTGAGTACAGCTGTGCGAACACATACTTTTCATCGAAGAGGAAACACGTATATATCAAATAGAAATGATGTAGATGAACTCGTGTGTACATATAAATTCCCGCTCCCACCTTTATCATGATCCCTGTATAAAGTGTACAGCAATCACGCACGTGTGTGTGGTGACCAGCTTATAAGCTTCTAGCTTTTATGGCACCCTTTGGTATACTTGTACAATTGTAGTCACAAATGTTAAAAATAAATATATATAATGAAAAAATCTATATACAGCACAGAACTTATGTAAACTAAAATTGCATGGTTGAGATGTTCTTACAGCCCCCCCCCCAAAAAAAAAAAATCAGGCACATTCGCCGCATAGTCACTTCACTTGGATCTCCCTGTCTCCTCTAGAATGCATTTACAACGTTTTGTATGAGTCAAGGGATCTCGTCGACGAAGAAAAATCGTGCATGCTCGACCCTTGCCCGTCAGCGGGTGGATGGGAAAATAACCGCATAGAAGGATGCGAGCTGGATAAATATATTTATCTGGTGTTGAAACAAATCAATACGACTCTACTGACGCTTGTTTGGGTGGACAGCCAGGTAGTGTTTTTGTAGATTGATAGGTTACAGTGAAGTGTTATTATATAGAACATGATTCTACCTGGAAATCTAGCTAAAATAATTATAGTTCGTTTGGTTGGTTGGGTAGTCGCTAAATTCCTTGTTGCTTGCCTGTTTGCTTGGTTGGCTGGCTCCTGAGTGCGCAGGTTTGTGTAAGTCATGCAGGTGCATACATCTGCCGGCGCTCATGCATGTGTTGTTAGTGTGATGTAGATATACTGTTGTGGTTCTGCCTGGTTATGCATGCGTGAATGTGTAGAGGTGCATGTGTGTGTGCCTGTGTATTTTTTTTTAACAGGTGAAATTTTGTGCAGTGGGTCTGAATACATAAGTAAACTGGTCTTTTAAGTACATGTTCGGAATTGCATACATCCCTGTATGTGTGTTTTGAATGAATTCCTGTCTTGTATATAAGTATTCTAAATCAACTACTCTTGATACTCTTGATACTGGTTCAAATTAACTGTTTTCTTATATTTACGTGTTCTAAATCAATTACACTCTTGTATGTAAGTATTCTAAATCAATTACACGCTTGTATTTACGTGTTCTAAATCATCTACACTTTTGTATGCACGTGTTCTAACTCAACTAGACTATTGAATGTATGTGTTGTCAGCTACAGGTATAAAGTAGTGTTTATGCTCGGTTAGGGTGTACAGAGTTTTATTTCCCCCCTCTCTCTATATATATATATATGTATATACATGTGGTTTTTCCCGAAGAAGGTGAAGACTGACCCGCCAGGGCTAACACTCGGTTTCACCTGTTTCTAAAACTGCGTTCTCTCTGGCTTGGCGGCAGAAATCCCAAGCGAAATAAGCTCCTACAATTTATCTGTCAGATCGCGAGGGCTTGTCGCCGGATGCTCGACCGGGATGCTGCTGTCCTCCTTGTAAGGAGGCTGTTAAACTTGTCTCGTCCAGAAATCAACGCTCGCAAAACGCACGACCGCATGCATGCGTGTGGGTGAGTGTGAGCGTAACGAAGCACAGAGGTTCTTATTGCAATCACCAGTTCAAACCACAAATTGTTAAATAAAAGGTACTAATTGCATGAAGATGTCGATTATAGGAAATAGAATGTCTGAATCCATACGTATAGAATCTGACCTACGAGTTTGCTGAAGTAGACCTAAAAGTCCTTACTTGCATACTAGTATTTACTAACCCTGACATATGAAAATGTCATTTCTTGGAAGAACTTGGAGTTAAGTGCAGACCTTGAAAGAATTGGTGTGCTTTCATATTAGTCATATTATTACTATACATATATAATTACGATTATTATATTATCATCACTATATATTAATTTTACATATTATTATTTCATATTAATAAACTTAACTAGGTAATGGTAAGTACAGTAGAAAAAAATAAAACACTTTTGACATACACAAACAAGTAGTTGTATAGTGCTTGCAAGGAAGAAGACATCATGTTTTGAAACTGATAGTTCATGTATATTAAAAATGAAGATTTATTGAATAAAATAAATGCATTTTTTTGGGGGGGGGGAGAGGCAAACCAGTTTCATGAAAAAAAATTATACGAGACAAACAGCACTACATAAGATCACAACATAAAAATGTTGAAAATCTAGTCTCAGTGGTTTAAATCTCGACTATAAATTGTGAAAAATTATTTATTGTATTTTCATTATTCTGTTCTCTTGAAAGTGGTGTGCATGGAAACAGAATTTTGAGGTTAAAAATCCAATAAATAATTACTATTGAACCCAATGCATAAAAGGCAAGACGGTATAGTAAGTGGAAATAATGCAGACAAAGAGATTTGTACACAGCACAGGTGATAGCGGATTGTTCTTACACGCCACAGCTATTATCTACAATTATTGTGTGCAGCTAAGTAATGTCTACTTGGCAATTGCTGCTGAAGTGGTTGTATTCATAATAATGTTACACGACAACGAGAGCGCGAGATGAGAGCTATTAAATTATTCTCAAAATTAGAAGAGCCACTCTTCTACTTTTTCCTAATCATGTTCACAGTCTTAACCACAGATAAGTAAAACTGTGGGCTATGGTTATGGTAATGTCTCACTCAGCTTTAAATAGCAACCGCACCGGCTGTCAAAGGGTAACATTGACAGTATTTTCTTCTCACCTAGGACTTACATTGGCGAACCAGAACAACTAGTTTTGTGCACTAGGAACAAAATCAGACCACTATTCTTGTGTTCAAGGTAAACACGGGGACGGGGAATAAGAAACAAAGTAAGATTTCGAAAATGCCACATACTTTCGTTGAAGGCAAAGAAGAGTAGTGGAATATTTATGTGACATGTAGAAGTTAGGATGCAGGATGGAGAGATGGATGGACGGAAGGCTGGATGATAAATATGTGTGGGAGAAAGAGGGAGAGACGGGGCGGGTACAGAATAAGAAGGTATGTGTGCGAGATACATTACATTAATTTTGGTTTTCTATATGATTTTGTTGCTTCGATTTCACGAAGGAGAGTGGATTAGTGTGTTTAGGGCTTATAGGACTTACAAAAATAGCACCACCAATGTTCTGTCGTGTAGCAACTAAATAACGATAGATGGAAGGATCGAAAGTCCTATAATCAAACTTCTGAAACTCAAACATCTCTGAAAATTTGTTAAAGAATGAATCTGCTTTCTCCTGAAAGCTTTAATGATGCTTTTTCTCCTTGCGTGCATAAAGCTCTCTCTTCCCTCTCTCTCTCGTCTCTCTCAGTTCGTTGGTTTCCACGCGCTTTGAAACCGACAGTAAAAATAATGAAGTACAATTCTACCAAAACCATAAAAAGCACTTAGAAGACAGAGAATCAAATTTCAGTTTCAACAACAACAACAACAACAACAACAACAACAACAACAGGAGGCGAACCCCAGGTAGGTAACAAATGAAAAGATTTTTGAAATGGAAGTTATGACTATTCTACATTTTTACATGTATTTCAATCTAGAGATGGCTACCTACCTTTCAGACTTCCAAAAATTGACTCTTTCAAGTTGTCAGTAGGAAATGACGAAAATAAAATCACTTTGGTGGAGAACTGACCAGAAGACCCGGGAGAGAATCTAGGCAGTCCAGTTCCTGCCCGCCAACCTAAAAATATGAGGGCAGATGTGACAATTCTGGCAAGTGAAGCCTGAGCAGTTGAATGAGACTCCTCGATGGAAACCTTGGTGACTGTCCCCTAAACACGAGTATTTTCGTAGTTCAAAACAGCACCATTTCCTGTTTAAACAATTAAAAGTCTTGTTTACGGCCACTGGAAAAACAACTCCCTTTCCAAATTCTGCAACAGTTTCGGGAACTTCTTGAACGCAGGGATGTGTTCTAATCACCCCTCGCGTCATCACCTTTGTCCAGGGCAGCCTGCAGTGCACTGTTTTTGTCGGCCTGACAATTGCAGACCTGCAGACCTGCCTGAAGGGCCGGGTCCCAGACAGGTAGCGCGATGCCGGCGCTTTATTGGGTCCGCCAATTAGCACGTGCACGGGGTAGGACCCATGCCGAGCATGAGTGTCGAGGGGTTGGCATTCTGATTGGCTGATACGCCGTGTATCGTCACGCCCACTTTTTGGCATCGGAACTTCACTCACGTCAAAGACCCCTGTTTCTCCCTCCTTTCCCGTCTCCCTCACCCTTCTTTCTCGCTCTCTGTCTTGCTAGTCGCGTAGCGAAAGTATGTAGGGTGGAACGTGGTAGCTGTCCCGAAGACAGGGAAACAGGGGTGGGGTAGTGTCAGTCTGCACTGCTTGTCTTTCCTTCCCTGTACAGGGTCTTGAGACTCGGAGATCAACAGCAGCTCTTGGCCTCGTTCTAATGAAAAGTGACAGCTTACCAAGAACTAAATATAACACTTATTTTTAAATAATAGTGTGTCTTTATAAAGACCGCTGAAAACAGAAAAGTCAGCTTAATCTTGTACCTTCGGAGAGATATTGATCAGTCAGACTATTGCAACAGATGGCTTAAAATCGAAAATACACACACACAAAAATTCTGTCTAGTCCATAATGTCCGATTTGGCTTGACATCTATTTTATATTAATCAGGGAAAACAGCTAGTGTCTGAGTGAATGCAAGGTTCATGGCTGCAAACAGTTGAACGGGGAGGCAGGAGGAAAGAAAGGAGATCTACTAATTTGTCGCGGGAGGAGCAGAGGCTGTGGAGGTTAGCGATAAAAGAAGAGAACGGCGATAGAGACCACGTGGTGGGAAGCTATTAGAGGGGTGTAATGTTTTGAACTAATCGCCACATCAGACGCCCATCCGTTTTTGGCGTGATCTACGCTCACATTGAAAAAAAAAATCTAGCCACGTTGAAACCGAGGATCCAGAGTTTTGATACTGGTATCCGTGGCAGACAGCTAGTGTTTCCGTGATAAAAATGGGTGAATGTGTGGCAGAAAAGTGTTCAAGCTCTTTAGATGTGATCACGGAAAGAAAAAAAAGCAAAACCTAAAAAACAGAACAGAAGAAAGTAAACATGAAAAAGAGAGGTAAAGAGAAGGAGTACGAGAGAAAAAAAGATAAAGAGAAAAAAAATTGAGTGTTTTGTGGTGAAATATTCGCCGCAGTTTCCAAATCGCCGGTCTGACATGCAATGTTTGTTTCGGCTTAGATGTCAAACTTTCCTTCTCGATTTCTGGATATCTTCACGCGCTTATCGAGGTGGACATCGAAGAAAAGGGATGATTCGCTTCACCAAGCCGCGAGCTGAAGAATGCGTTGAGAATGTGTGTGTTTTTGGAATAATTTTTATTTTAGTTTGTCTTCCTTCTTCAGCATTCAGTGATGCAGAATGGCCTCATGTTTCTCCACGCGACACAAACAAATTCTGCACAGCACTCCCCATCCTATTCTGACAGGGCGCAGTGGGCATGTCATTCAGTTAACATACCTTTCATTCCTAGGTCGCAAAAACCATATTTACGTGAAGCTTGCTTCGACACGAATATACAGAGTTCACATCCTCGCTAAAATTTAAATACACATGCAATAGTGCTAGGTACGCTTTCATGCAGGCAGGCATGCACGCACACACTACACATGCAAACAGCAATTGAACGAGTATACCTCCTACTTGTTCTTTTATGATAGCTTTGCGTGGTTTTACGTCCATAATATCAAGAGGAAAAATGAACATCTTTATTAATAGTGTTTTATTGTGATATTTTTCACATCATCTCAGGAGACCAAGAAAAGTCGTATTCTGAGCGGCGTCAGGTCTGGTTTCCAAGACGGCACATGTTGTCTCAAGAGAAAGCTGGAAGCTCGGCTTTCTGTTTAGAGCAAAAAGAAAAAAATTCTTCAGATGCAGAGGCTGTTTGCAGATCTCCCCGTGTCTACGCTTGGGAAAAGCGAAATTCCTGATTGCCTTTATTGTGTATTTATTTTGCACATAGGCCCAGTGTTATTGCCAACTAGGTTATTTCAGTTCGGTACACTGCTTTTTTTACACAATAGAAAATCCGCTGGACTGTTTCCACACATGCACGTGGTTTGACTTTCATTAATTTACGACTTTGGAATCTCGACCCTGCTTTAGTCTACTTCAGGGCTCAGCACAAACTGTCACTTACAAACAAACAAAGCAAGTAAGCAAACAAGCAAACAAACAAGCAAACAAACGAGCAAACTAATAAACACACAGAAACAAAATACAGATTATCGTTTATTCGAGTAACAGGTTTGCAACGCTTACCATTGCATTTTTGCTACACAAAATTCATTTCTGCACATCAGACGTTGTAAAGAAAATGTGTCCAGACTTATTGGCATTGGTCTCTGCCATTAGAGCAGGTTTTAATCTTGAATCAAAGACCCGAGAAGAGAGCTAAGGGGAATACGCTCCTTTCATCTGACTCTCCATCTTGGGGATTAGACCTACACACCTGTTCCGCGCACGCAGCAAGTGAAATCGACCTGTCTCACCTTCAGCGGGCTGCGCTGATGTAAGGGGCGAACCTGCATCTGGGTTGATAATTATGCATTCCAGTGGAGACAGAGTGAGCAAACAGACGTGCTAGGAAACTCGGGCGTCACATTGTTTAAAAACCACGTCTGTTATACACCTGTTCCAGTTAAGTATTTCAACACAGCTCGCGTACAGAGCCAACTGCAAGGAAGGTAGCACTCAAACATCGTGGGCTGTTTTTCTCCCATTGTGCGTTATCACCGGATATACATTTCTCAGTCGGTAAGCAAATGGCGCTCGCTCAGCGCTCACCATTATTACCACCTTGAGTTAGCTCTTTAGATCCTTAGCTGGTCGATTTCTAGGTAAAATTTTCAGTTCAACAGTTATAAAACATCACATGCAGACAACATTATACATGCGCAAACACCAGCATGTATACACTGGGCAGATTTGGTACAAAACCTACATCACTTGCTCAGGTTAGACAGTTACGCATAAATGGAGTCAGTCAGTCAACAGACCAGCCACACTGTTCATCCACCCACTCGCTCGCTCGCTCCCTCCCTTCCTTTACTCGCTCACCTGATCAGTTAATCAACGGCAGTATGGTATTGAAGGCGCAGGTATAAATTTGGGTGACATGTCTGCGACGCTATAATAACAAGCGGCAGCTACTGCTGTTCAGATCTGATGGTGACGTGGAAAGTGCATGTGTCAAGTCTGCGTCACTTGGAATTGTGTTACTCAAATTCGATTGGCGCTAATATATTTCCCGTGGTCTCTTATCGTTTTTTTAAACAGTGCATCAACAGCCGAAGCATAACTGGGAGCAATCGATATGTGTCATGTACTTGAACTAGGTTATGAAGGAAAGAAGAAAAGAATGATGATAGATTGAAGGAAGGAGAAAAAGAAAGAAACAAAGAACGAAAGAAAGCCAAGGAGATTATGCTCATTTTAAAACAAAACTAATGATAATAAAGGACAGTACCCGCAAAACACGCCCCAACACATCCCAACTTCTGTTTTTTCTTTTCCTTTGTTTTGTTCGTTCTTTCCTTTTTATTGTCCCCTGCAAAATTTCTTTAGCTTTCCTGTCCAGCGTATCCCTGCTGCAATACCCATTGAGGCGCAGAATCAAGGACGATAATTCTGTAAATAATTGGAGTCGTAAGGTGCGGGCATATTTCCCCCTTCTCTCCCAGGGGTGTGGGTGCTGAGGGTCTGAGGGCGTTTATACGATCTAATAAGTGTATCCGCTGACATGATGCGAAAACAAGTCGCTTGCAGTTTCCCGGCCTCTCTGGTGGGGAACACGCTGGCATCGCCGGGGCTGGAGGAAGCGGGGAGAGCAGGCCGGGCGCTGTGATGAATGTGATTGATTCATAAACACGGTCATAAGTATGGCTCCTCGAGATCAAAAGAAACATGACTCCTTTTGCTGCTGGTGGCCGCGTCGTGCGCGCGTGCGCGGGGAGGGAATGCGGAGGGTTGGGTGGGGGCGGAAAGATGAATAGAAGGAGGAGAACAGTGAGGTTTGTGGAAGAGGCGCGGACATACAGGGTTTTGCTGGACAGGATGCACATGGCTGGAGCGCGAGAGCTCTGTGTGTTTCTAGCCAGCGTCTGGAGAGAGAGAGAGAGCGCGCGAGAGAGAACAAGAGAGAGAATAAAAGAAAAAGAGAGTGGGGAGCTTATTAGAACACCCACGTAGACAGCAAATTGGGTCTCCTGGCTCTAGTCTGCTGGAAGTAGGAAGTTTATGGAAACAGGGGAAAGATGCACCTGTGTGATGAGATACCCCATCAAGGAAACAAGAAAAATTAGAGAGATCAGATGCTGATGTTTGATAGCACCCTACGACGCAAGAGTTCAACAAATCGTGCTCTGGGTTTGAGTTCTGTCCGTAAACCTCACGATGGGCTCGTGCATTTGTCGGATGTTAACAAGAGAAAGAAAGAAAGAAAGAAAGAAAGAAAGAAAGAAAGAAAGAAAGAAAAATGTTCAAATTCTGACCAGTAATAGTCTGGTCTTCTGAACCCTATCTCTGAACCACCCTCTGCTCACTTTCAATGCTGCTCCCTTCCGCGTTCCGTATACTAATCCCATTTATGCCTCCGGGTTTTTTTTCTTTTGGCTCTGTAAGGATGTCTGGGGTGAGCTGCTTTTCGCTTGGGGCTATCTGTCTGGCCCTGAGCCGAGCCACCTTGCCCGCAGTAGCTGTCCTGACATGCCTTCCGCGATGTTCCGGAGACACGCATGCGCAGAAGCAGTCGTTCTTCCGCTGGCGGGCAAGGGCAGATAAAAGACACCCCTCGCCACAGACCCCTCCTCCCCCGTCCCCCCCCCAAGGGAGGTGCAAATCAACGATGACACCGATCCACCTAATTGCGACTGGAGGCGCCCTCCATTCCCTCGGTTCAGATGTCAGCCAGAAGTCTGTCAGCTGGTCGTTGTCAGACGTTTTAAGGGATTCTGTGATGGAGTTGTGCTGAAAGTTCCAGAACGAATCCTTTTCTAAGCAATAAAATGCAACTAAGCTACAGTAATTGGAGGGGGTGGGGGAAGGAGACTTGATTTGGAAAGTATTCATGAGACTTTTTTTTTGCGCCTCATAATGTGTGCCCGTGTGCGCGCATCCGCACGTGGTCGTCAATGTGTTTGTTTGCTCGCGCTTGTGGAGAGTTAACAGAACCCACCACCAGCTTGTCGAATATATTGATGGTTAAACAGGACGCACAAGCGTCTGTGCCACCTACCCGGAAACTCCAATTACCCAAATGTTTGCAACGTCCAACAGTCCCGTCATCCACTGATAACCCTTGGTATGATAATTCTCGACCTTGATTATGTGTCGCACGGTCCTTAGCAGTCACCTGGGACTCCAAAACTGAAGGCGAAGTCATTTGGGCATTCACCGGAACTCAGCTATCGGTCACAGAACGGGGTCAGAGTTTGGCGGGCTCCATGTACAGCAGTGCAGTAATGAGACTGCATGATAACTTCACACATTTGTCTTTAGCTAGACAAATGGTACAGAATCTTGTTTACGATCATTTTGCTTCCTGTATACTGTAGTTCTTCTCTCTAGGGACAGCCCGTGGCTTCTTGGCCTAGCAGAAAACGCAGAGGAAACGGCCTTGGGCTGGGTTGCACGTCCGTGTGTGCCGCCTTTCCACACACAAAACTGGTTGGACGTAAAAGAAGGGGGCGGGGATTACTGCTATATTTATTACCACAAGTGCTAACACGATCATGACTAGTTGTGCATTCTACCCCACAACATTAACAGCCTGACAAAATCCTCGGTCGTAAGTTTCCGGAAGTTTCCAGATGTAAAAAAGAAAACCGACAAACTATATGTTTGTACTTGTCCTCGCTTGTCATTCGGTTAGAAAGTATTTTAACAGAAAGTACAGGTGATTACATGAGCGTGTACGTTCGTGAGTCGAGGCGAGGCGAGGCGAGGCGAGGCGAGGCGTTGTGAGTGAGTGAGTGAGTGAGTGAGTGAGTGAGTGAGTGAGTGAGTGAGTGAGTGAGTGAGTGAGTGAGTGAGGGAGGGAGGGAGGTAGGGAGGGAGGGAGGGAGGCAGGCGGGCAGGGGAATAGCGTACTGACTCATGTATTAAAAACCTGTTATTAGATTCTTTTAAAAAACTAATTCATATTTTTTTCTTCTAAGGCTATAAGACCACTGCTTATTATTAATTATTTTTGCGAATGTTTCCAGGAAAATGGAAAACATGAGGGGTTTTTGAAACACTTTTAAAATTCGCAGATTTGTATCAGAGACAAAAAGTCTGGCTGATGGCATGGTACGCCAGCATGTAGCCAGTTCATCTTTTCATAGGATTTTTTTCCCGAGTAGGTAAATGTATTTTTCCTCATTATCAAACTGTTTGAAGCCATATGGGTTTTTCTAACAAAGCATCTCTTATTTGTCCGTGGAATTACGACTCTAGATAGATCAAGAGAGTCGAGTTCAGACCTGCGTATATCTCAGCAAGGGAATGAATACTGTAAACTTTGGTCTCTTTCTGTTTTTGAAAAGTCTATGAGTTCTATCATCTTTCTCTTTGCGATTGGCTGTATTACCGTTCCTTAGGCCAAACAAAAGAAGGCGGTGACCGGGTCTGTGGCAAATGAGTGGCAAACCCCTTCATCTTCCCGTCTGCATCGTGAGCAGACGTACGTGCTCATCAGTCCGGAAACCAAAGTTTCCCAACCCGACAGTTTTTCGCAAAGAAGTTTTGGAACCACACATTATAAATATGCTACGATACGTAGACACATACAATGAAACAAATCCACGAGCGAGGGATTTAACAACGATCAAACAAATCAATTAAGATTTTTGCAGTTGCAGCACCTAGCACAGACAAAGGGGCAGCTGAACAGTTTTTCCAAACACATTCCTTACTGTCAACATTAAAATAACCAAACTTCCCAACACAGTCTTTAGTTCATTAATGTTTAATCAGATTTTGGGCTGGCGTGCATGGGGGGTTCTAATCTTCTGTTCATTCATAAAGGTGCACATAAAATACACAGGGCAAATGGACCTTACGACCACCCATATGACCGGAAGAGCAGGTATGAGCGCTCATGCAAGCCAGCCCTGGCCCCGTATGCCAAAAAACCAGTTAGCTTACTTATTCCAGAATAGCCGACGTGACAAGAATACGTTCCTTGAATTTCCCATGCAAGAAAACCGAATAGCTTATTTTTCCTTTGTTCCTTTCGGTAATACGTTATTCAGTCGTCCCAGGAGCGAATAGCTTATTTCAAATTCGCCAAAACAGTCAGTGTTTTCCGAGACAGAAAAAGTCCGCTATTCGGTATAAATTTTTTTTATAACCGTTTACATGTATACATGCCCTGGTTAGGATGCCTTTTATCAACAGCGAATAGACAGCAAATCAATGTGCCGGCAAAGCTGTTCAAGGGAAGCCACCATTAGAATGTTATCCCCACAAGGGAGATAGAGTTATTGCCCGTCAGAAAGGAAAAGCAACGCTCATGCATAAACCTGCAGCAGAGCATCCTAGCACAAATATCCTCTATATACGCGTCTGGACACATATCGCTGGCACGGTATTTTCGTCTCCATCCCATGTAATTGCAGCTGGGAGGAATCGTTTTAGTCCTTCATTCAAGATTCAACTTTGAGCAAACTGATGTTATAGATCCTCAGGGTCTGTATTTTGTCGAGCATAGCAATACTACAGTTTCAGGATAAACACTTTTCAATGTACGACAAGACGCTTTACCTGTAAGAAAAGATACTTTCAACTTTCCACAAGGCGCATTAAATGCATGACAAAACACTTTAATTGCATGTTTGTCAAGACAGGCTGAATGTGTGACGAAACATGCACAGTTTAAATTTCAGATGGTGTTACGGACCAACCATGCGATAGTCTGTGCCACAGTGCCCTACCCAGTTACTCCCCCGTCAGTAAGCTGACCCTCCCCTTCCGGGGTTAGGTGTTGATGTGCGACTGGTGCCCGTGGAAAGAGTCCATAGAAGGTAGCACGCGAAACACGTGGATTAAATGTGAGCGAACGAGACCTCAAGTCGCCATCGCTGGGAGAAAGTTATTCCATTCCGAAACGTCCAGCTGTTGGGGAGACGAACCCCATGCACCTTTTACCTACTGTCAGTGCTTGGAGACTGAACCTATTCCTGTGTGGATGGTACCATACGGGGGAAAACTGGAGATGCTTATGTGAGCCCCTCTTCATATTCCTGTATGGAGCGTAAAACCAGGCGAAAAATATGTGTGTGAACAACTTTCTTGATATACCTGCGTGGAATTAGGCGTGTATTCCTGTGTAGGATACAACACTGGGTGCAGACTGATGTTTCTGTGTGAACCACTTCATATTCCTGTATAGGAAAAGTCCTGAAAACTTGTGTGAATTGAAATGCACCGGTAGAAGATACTGATGTCTGTGTGAGTCACTTCATATTGTTGTATAGGAAAAGTCCTGCAAACTTGTGTGGATTGAAATACACCGGTAGAAGATACTGATGTCTGTGTGAGTCACTTCATATTGCTGTATGGGAAAAGCCCTGCAAACTTGTGTGAATTGAAATGCACCGGTAGAAGATACTGATGTCTGTGTGAGTCACTTCATATTGCTGTATAGGAAAAGTCCTGCAAACTTGTGTCGATTGAAATGCACCGGAAGAAGATACTGATGTCTGTGTGAGTCCGTTTCCTGGGAAGCCTTTTCTTCGTTAACTTCGAGGATGTGTCAGTGGTCTGCCCAGATTACAGCGGTTGACAAGTCTCTTTCGCCTAGACAGAAAGGTATGGTACGATTATGTTTTAGGCGACGGCTATTACAAAGGAAATACGGTTTCTCTATCTGTTCATTCAGAAGACCAGTGTCGTGTGTAATTCTCTATACGTGCCTTATGATTGTCACTCCCACGCAAGTCACTCACTCATGCAAACGTGCCATTCGGGAATAAGTCGGCAACACACGAGTGCACGTCTTCAAACGTTCACCACACAACAAGCCCACGATGTAGGGTTTCCCGACAACGAAGGAAGAAATATCAGTTTTATAAGTTTCCCAATCTTAAGATCAGGGTGGGACAAACACTAATGGCGTTATTGCCTTAGAGGTTCGGTTACTCGGTTAAAGAATAACAGTCCTTAAACCAAAGGAATAAGCCTCTAAGTTATTGTTTCAAAAGAAGAGTGTAATAGGACAAACTTTGTTTCCTTTTGTGTGTCCACTTGGAATGAGTTGAAAACCTTCTTAACCCTTACATTATATCTCATATCATCTCCACCAGAGATAATCAGGGATAGCATCCAAACTTGTCCAACGGCTATAATCAAAATGAATCAAATGTGAAATATTCAGTAAAGTCATTGTTTCCTCCAAGATAAAGAAAGGTCCGTTGATAACTTAAAATGTGCCAGCATCACTCAGCATTATCGATATTATCCAATGTTCTGAGCAAGTTTCCCAACAGTAGCGAAACGTCTATAAAGGTGATATGGATTAGTCTATTTCTAATCTATTCAGTTGCTAGTGTCTTTGGCTTATAGCTAGTGAATAATACACACTATATCGACATAATTAGGTTTTCTAACAAAAAGTTAATATAACTTCCTAATTTCAACTTATTTAAGTACACCAGTTTTTTCTTTAGCTAAAACTCGAAAAGTACTTTTTCCAGTAAACCAGGAAGTCTGGTCACTGTCTTCTAAAACAGAAACAGTCTTTAGTCTGTGAAAAAGAGTTGAGGTTATAACCCTTTGGGAAGGACGCAAGCAGTCTTTTGCGCGTTCTTTCCAGATGTTAATTTTTAAACTTAAGGTTTGACGCAGGGTGATGTCAACGAGTTGAGCTTGTCTCTCTCGGAACTAAATATTCGGTATACCGAATCTCGCGAAAAACATACCGCAGATTCCTCAAATCTGTGGTGCTGTATCGGCCAGTTGTCGGCTGTATCGGCCAGTTGTCAAACTTAACAAGACCGGATCCCTTGGGTCGGCTGGCGGCGAACACGACGGTTACCCCACAGAAGTGTAGACACAGCGAGGCCTGGCTGGTTGGTGGGTCAGTGTGTCACAATTAATCCTCGACGTGGCTGGTCCTTTCCTGGCCCTGACTCTGTCATCAGTAAGTACGATCAGACCCGGCAACCCGTACTTGGCAGGTCTGGGACTTTAGTCCTTCTAGCTTCGCCCAGGGGGCGAAAATACTCAGGTTTCTCCGGTGAACATGATGGTTGAAGCTGGGGGCTCTCGATCTGCCTTACATACAGAATTAACACTTCAAAGGTAGGAAATCCCCCTCCCATTCTAATTCATAGTATTTTGCTTCTGGTGCAAAGGTCAGTGTATCTAGTGGTAACACTTTTTTCTGTTCAAGCAGATTCTTCCAATCTGCGAAATCAAAAGAAAACAAAACGATAAAGGTATCGAAAACCACAAATAAGATCCATATTGAGGAAAAGATATGTATATCCAGGTTTCTGCAGGTTCCTCTGGTATGTTAATATTCTTTTGTTGCTGGCACGGCGGCTGTGATTGTGGTGATGATAGCGACGTTAACAACAATAGCGGCGATGACAATTAATTCATGACAGTATTGGAAACATGCAGGCGTTGCCTGACTGGAGCGCGAGAAGATGAGCAGCGGTGTGTGGATTGTAAACGATAATCTGTCTTGACATTCTTTACAAAGGTTCTTAGAAATGTGCATCAGTGGTAAGGGCATCCACATTTTTTCACCCGAATTAAAGATATCCAAATTTTATATGGGAAGTTCTAATGAATTCCGTAAATTGTGATATTGCTTTGATACGTCCTACTAGATTTGGCATCGGCACTTCGCGTTAATTTCTGGGTCACCATCTTAGATATGGATTGTGTGTGGTCGTGATGGTAAATGTTCTTTGGGCAATTGCTGCAATTTGTTCTTAATATCTGCCTTACAAAGCTGGCAGCTGGCGCGTGGGAATGTCTCTTTCTAGTTTCTTGTATCTTGTATTTCAACCATCATCCCCTGCCCGCACACATGCATGCAGGCAAAGAAGGAAACACTGCATAAAAATCTCCACCATGGCACGTGCATGCTAGCAGTCGCCTCAATTGTGAGTTGAGTGCATACATCCACGCGCACGCAAGTGCCTTTCCGTTCGACAGTGTGGCGGACTTTACACACGTGCACCAGCAGACGCGCTGTGCAGACGTTATCGCCCCTTTATCACGCTCTGTTGACTGTTGACTTTTGCCGGAACAACACGTGCCGAAAGAGCGGATCTGTTTGAAAAAGAAGTCGAGGCGAGGGAGTTCGATGTCGGGTCGGACAGGGAACCTGGCCTGTCTTGACTTGCCCGAGACGGTTCAGGATCGGAAGGAAGGAAGGAGGCGAAAGATGTGGCGAGGGAGCGAGTTGGAGGGTGGGTGGATTAGGTTGGTTGGACGGACAGCTGTCCCGCCGCAAACTGGGTGGATATCAGGACGGTGGACTATGGGTGGGCGGGAATGGGGTCCTATCACTAAACTATGCGCTGAAAGACCCACCAGACTGATAGCAGCACTAAGTTCAACAGACAGTTCAATGTGCGGGGAAATGGCCGAATGGAGTTTGCACAGTGTATGACTCCAGGAAAGAATCCTTGGCCAAACATGGATTCGAAGCGGCAACCTCCCACCTTCTAGTTCGCAGCTCTACCAACTGAGCTATCCAGGCCCCCTCAAGGAAGGAAGAAAGGAAAGAAGGAAGGAAATGGGCGGAAGATGTGGCGAAGGAGCGTGTTGGAGGGTGGGTGGGTCACGATGTTGGGGTGGGGGTCATTTCATTTTCTGTAGGTTTTTGCTGCAAAATTACACTTTCAAGAATAAAATGCTTGGCTACTGCAGTAATGCACGACTGCAGTGTTTGTGAACCCACGGCCAGTTTCAAGGTTATGGTCGGTGGGTGGGTGGGGGGAAATAAACATTGACATAAATATTTAGTACTCATTATTTACAGGGTAATCCAAGTCTACAAATAAGTGTATGTATTAACGTATGCAAACTGTAATATATATATATAAAGCAAATAAAGGTATGAAAATGCAACGTGTAAAAGAAAGCATTGACATGAATTCGGTACTAAAAAGGCTTCATAGCCATAACAAGCTACACGGACTGATGATTTCTTGCTACTACCGTCTGATGGCCAAACAACAAAAACAAACGCAAAGCTGAAAGATGCAGAAAGCATTTATGGAGAATATATTTACTTCCGATGTAATAAGCACTTAAAGCATATCAACATGACTTGAGTTTCAGACTCGATTATACAGTGACAGAATGGACATGAACGTTACTTTAACCGTTGGTTATGAAAATTGAAGAGAGGACATGTCAAGCCGAAAATAGAGAAAGTGTGTGTGGGGGGTGGGTGGGATGAGAGGGAGAAAAAGAGAGGGGGAGAGACATCAAGTATCAAATTAAAGAAATAAAGAAAGACGCATGGCTGGAGAGAAGGATGCAAGAGAGAGAGAGAGAGAGGGAGAGATAGAGTGATGGAGAGAAAAAGATGCAGAGAGAATGAGAGAGATGGAGATCGAGAAAGTGAGAGAGAGAGAGTAAAGGAGAGAGAGGAAGAGAGAGAGAGAAGAGAGAAAGAAAAACGAAGAAATTGTTAAGCTTGACAGATCAAAAACGGATACTTGTTTCCAGTCAAGCCCTCTGTGTCGAATCCAGCATACAGTCAAGCGCTTTGTTCACGATCAGATCTCATACTGTATTCTCATCATCGTTACCATTTTTCTTCATCGTCGTCTGCAGGGGGATTTGGGTTCTCGTGTCCTGTAAACGGGAACTTGTCCGCAAGGGACTTAACTGTATTCTACACGTACAAGAGGCACGATTTCTAAACGGAGTGCTTCCCCCTACACCGCTTCCTCAGATGGCACTGACCGCTGTTTTCTGTTCCATGCCTCGTTCATCACTCATGTAAAAATATTTTTAAATACCGCGAATACTATATTTTAAAAGAAAACGTTGAAATGTTGAGGAAAAATATAAAAGATGCGATACCACAGTGAAGACCCGAGTCCGACTGCAGCATGCGACACAACAAAACCAGCCCAAAGTTTCGCACCCCCCCCCCCCCCACACACACACACACAAACCCCCCCAACAAACCAAAAACAAACCAAAACAAAAAAAAACCCAGAACAAAACAAAGGAAACCGACTGAGAGCTTTTTACGGGGATGCCTACGATTATGTAATGTACAGACAAGTCTGTTTTAATTTACTGATTTATCATACATTGCGGGAACTTCTGGCTAGACGCACATGCCCTACATGAACTGAGTGACGAAAAGGGCTGTTGTGGGCCTTGCTGCACGAGCCTTGTTTTCTCCCCTCCATAAGCACTAGCACGTAAGACGCACTGGGTGAGTGGCTCTTACAAGCATTCTCATAATCTGATTGGTAGATAGGGACGCTTATATGCACCCCAGTCCTGGTAAAAGACAGGACGAGGAAAGACAGCGAAATGCGCGCACGGGGAAGTGTTTCTGAACGCGCTCGCTTAAACCTTTTTTATGTACTACATAAGTTAGTTTTCTGCTGGCTTATAAGTTAACTTACTTCAGATCGTTCAGGTAAATAAATAGAAGAGAACAGGCGAACAAGGCCAGGAGGGACTTAAACGGGTAGAGGTGGAGCTGTCACACTACTACCAATTTGCATTACAAACCCTGCGCGTACATTTGCGTCTACGCTTAGAGGAAACGCGTATATATCGCGTAAATGCCGAACTTCGGCCAACTTTCACCAATTACGGGAGATAAACGCTTGTTTCTCAGTGTAAACGCACATTTTCGCGGAGTGACAAATAGCTGAGAGAATGTTGACATTAGTGTCTCATACCAAAACTTATTATGTCCGTTCGTCCGTCCGACAGTTTGTCTGTCAACTAGAAAAATACTTTTCCTTAGTGACCAGCCTTCTGTCTTTGTTGTCAGTTCGCTCTTTGCCTGTTTTCTTGTGTCTATTGTGTTTGTTGGCCTGCCAGTTAAGTGTGAAGAGGACCTCGCGTTCGTGCGCGCATGCGATCAACCGAAACCGGGTTAATATGGTAGGAACGGAACATCAGTTTCTTTTTCCTTCACACACATTTGTCGAGTTTTTTCTTTCCTTTTTCCATCACACTGGATTTTAACCTCCTTCGCGTTCTAGCGGTTAAAGCGGGAGGTTGGCGGTTCGCTTCCCGGCCACATCATACCTAAGGCTTAAAACTTGCCAATCTAGTAGCTGCTCTGCCAGAGGCCTGGCACTGCAGGGAACAGCACTAGGACTGGTTGACCCGGTGTCAGTATATCGTGACTGGGTGGGACTGGGGCCTGTGCTACGACAGCAGCCACAGTGTGGCAGCACGTCAACTATGTCTCGAACAACGCTATCCTGATGTGCAGGACGGGACATTAGGCCACAAAATCCAGTCAAACAACCACATCAGCTTTTCTTTCTTTCTTTCTTTTTGACGTTGTATGCATTTATCGCCGCAATTTGAGGGAACTGCTCTAAGACTTTGTGTGGTTTATTTTTAAAGATAAGTGTTATTGATAAAATTAATTGCTGCTCGCCACCCTGCCATGAGTATCGTGGGTGTGTAAGCCGTCAGTGGCCTCTTCCAGCTTCAGAGACTCACCAAGAGAAGATCGCTATAAGGCTCAGAAATTCCGACTCGGAATGGAAGCGACGTAGGACCTCCAGGAAGCGAGCGATCTGGGTACGGGGGTCACGCATTCAAAAGCCCTTTCGTCCCGTCAGACGATTACTAATGTCTGCAGGTGTATGCAGGCACAGTTTCACCCACCCTTATCAAGAATGTCGTAAGAAGTTCAATAACAGTCGTTTTCTGTCAACCGAAAGCAGCGAGGGGAGAACTGAACACTCAACACGCAGCCATGCTTCAAGTAGCTGCTGCCACCTGCAACGAGAAAAGGTTCCTGGAGAGGAGAGAGAAAGAAATCTACAAGCTAGAGGGGTAAGGGGGAAAGGGCGTAGTTTAAAGTGTAATCCTTAGACTGGGGAGGTCTGTTTATAGCTGCAGTGTCCAGGTGGAGTCCTTTGCAGCCAGTTTGTTTACCAACGCGGCAACCATCAAACCACGTACGTCAGAGGCATATGAGCGTGCAGTTTAGTCCGCGCGACGTGTACAACCTGTGCACGTCAGGACGGATCAGCGGCGAGGGCGAGCGTTTGGGGAGCAGCTCGTGTACGTCAGATCTTGAAGCGACGCTAAATGTTTATTTTGTTCTTTCAACTTGAGGCTGGTTCCTCCTGCGCACTTGACGACGGGGATGTGGAGAAACGCGCACGAACTGGCTTTTATTTTTTATCAAAATGAAAATCAAAAATTAAAGAAAGACCTTGCTTCAGTGTCAAAATTTCTTTCATCTGTCAGCGGCTTTGGTGCACCAGGTGCTCCCTTCAGCCAATTAATGAGACATTGAACGAAAGCAACGGCAGCGAGCGAAAAATTAGTGAGCAGGTTCTTCACGCAGAAATGTAAGCGTTCTTTTATTTGCTTCTGTCGTCGTTTGTTGTGAAACATGACTGTGCGGTTTAAGGATTGGGAGATGGAACTGCGACATTAAAACTTTGGAACACAACGTTCCAAATAGGCTTGATTTCTACGTGTGAGTTAGGGTCGGGGTGAGTGAATGGGGGAGGGAAGAAGAGTCAGATGCGAGCACGTGCCTGCCCGCCTGCGTGCGTGCGTGCGTGTGTGTGCGCAGCACTTGAACAGCTACACGGGCTTCCCACAGGTAAGGCTCACTCCCGGGGTCACACAAACCGGCTAATGAAGTCGATAAATTAAAAAGCCGAAGACTTTGCCACGGAAGACAAATGCAATGCGACCCCACCAGCCAACGTTAGCAAAGGAAGCCGAGTCACCACAACGGCGGCCGCACGTGTGAAAAGTAAGAAGCTGACTCGGTGACGACAGACGTTCGCCAGCAGTAGCGACCGTAGATCACCAGGTAAATAAGACAGTGCGCATGTCAGATAGGGCCCTCTACAAATAACTTTGCCAGGCTGGCCCGCGTTAGTTATACTACAACATTTTTGACTCTCTTCAAACGGGGGCGGGAGAGGGTGGGGGGGACGCTGCTGACGTTTTCAAACAGTTGCAGACAAGAACTCTTGATTTCACTTTCAACAGTGGCAAGGCCCTCTTGTGTCGCCTCAGCTGGTGGCAAATCGCCGACACCTGTTGACACGCTTTTCCTTTGCCCACAGACAGTGGCAAAATCACAGGTTTGACTCTTGCTGGCAAAAAACGAATTACTTAAAACAGAGCTAAATCATCCTTAATTTGCTATTGTGCATGGCTAAATCACTCTTGATTCGCCTCCAAATTAGGGAAAATCATTCTCCTCCTGGCACACTTACACACTTGACTCGCCCCAAACAGCGGTACACTTACACTTTTGACTCGCCCCAAACAGCGGTACACTTACACTCTTGATTCGTCCCAAACAGTGGTACACTTACACTCTTGACTCGCCCCAAACAGTGGTACACTTACACTCTTGATTCGTCCCAAACAGTGGTACACTTACACTCTTGACTCGCCCCAGTGGTACACTTACACTCTTGACTCGCCCCAAACAGCGGTACACTTACACTCTTGACTCGCCCCAAACAGTGGTACATTTACACTCTTGACTCGCCCCAAACAGCGGTACACTTACACTCTTGACTCGCCCCAAACAGTAGCACACTTACAAGCAGTGGCGAAATCCCACCGACTCGACAGCCGCACACCTTTGGCGTTTGTACTGTTTCTGCGCAGGGCGGGCCGCCACCCAGAAGAAAGGCTATACCCGTATTCGCTAACCTGGCACAAGATATACTGCGCACACGCGTTCCGTGGCATACCTTGAATGCCGTTGGTACAAAAGAGTGTCGAAGAACCGCCAGGTATTTTTCAGGCTGTAGCCGGGTACTCTGAGACCGAAGACTTTAGTGTAAAACATTATTTGTGCGTATGGCTGTTTGCTAATATTCTCTTTCTGCTGAGTTAGGTGTAAAGAATTGTGTACAGCGTGTGCGTGTGTGTGTCTGGCTCCCTTTAATATCCTTAATATCCTTTAGCTAATGTTGCTAGACAATCTCGATGTCATTGCTTCTGTTGGTCTGGTCACAGCTTATTACAAGGCTCTATCACCTTTACTATATTAGGGTGCCTTTTTTAATGCGTGGGAATTACAGGTGAGAGCGAAAAGTGGGGAGATGGAGTTGAGGGGAGGAAAGAAGGGGGAGAGAGGTGAGAATAGGTGAGAGCACAGGGGAGGGGTGGGGGAGGGGTAGGGGGAGGACGAACCTGCAGGCAGGCAGACGCACAAAGCTACGAGTGATAGTAAAGAAAACTAAAGATTCCGATTCTGTGCGTATAAGATTGGGTGGTTCGTGGTTCAGGCTTTTGCACGCGTGTATGTTTCAGGACGAACGCGCGTCCGCACACACGTGTATGAATTCTTCCTCTTTGTTTTAAAAGCTGTTATCCTGCTCTACATTCTTTGCAGTCAGCTCACAATGATAACAGATGGTCATACCAATGTGACCTCATACCCCTAAATATCGCAAGGAGGCACCCTTGAATCGAAACTGTACCCCTGAAAGAACCTACGTCAGCTCCTGAGCAGACACGCGCACCCGGCATGCCAACGCTCGCAAACACCCCGCGAAACAAAACGTGTAATCTCCTCAAAATCTCGGAGTTCGCAACGACAACTGTCAGTCACATAAAAGCCAGGGGCTTGAAACATTTATGGAGACGCTTCACAAAGCTGTGCAGCATGCATTTTGTACGTTCATTCACTAAGTACATAGTAGCAGACAGGCATACGCACACAGTGTCATGGGCATGAGATTAACATTAGCCACTGAAATCCGAGCCGGCTGGAGGCCTCGTGATTTATACACCTGGAACTCACCTGCGTGCAGATTATAATGCTGGCGCACTTTCCTTTGAAGCGTTGTGCGACTGGAACGTTATCTAATCTTGTGTGAGGTTTATTGCCCAATACACATCTCACAACTGCAGTTTTAAAGAGCCTATTCAGAACACGCTAGCGCAGAAAGTCAGCCTGTAAATATTCCAAAGATTGTTCGCGCGTTTTAAATCCCCCTTTGATTCTGTCCAGACGAAAATCTACAAACAGAGAGTAAATCGCGGGCCGGCTGCAGACTGGCGCTGAAGGTCCAACCAGAGGCACGAGATAAGTGACTGTGCGCAGTGTCTGGGATCTGTCTCCGAAAATGATCTGAAAATGAAGAGTTGGTCTTAAATGGAACCCTCTAACGTGAAGTCGCGTCCACGCGGCTCAGTAAGAGTAGCCTTAGAGCTAGTTTGACGGTTGGCAACAAATACGTGATCTACTTTTTCAAAACTGGATCAAATATTTTTTTACCCCTTCCCTGTTGTTGATGGGGGAGGGGAGGGGGAGGGAGGGAGGGGATCTCTCTCGATTGAAATCAGAACAGATATTGTAGATGGTTTTATTTCTCTGTCGATGTTGTCAGTCGATCTAGGACTCGAAATATGCCAAGTCAGCTTGTCTGTGGTGATGGTGGTGATCAACTGTTTTAAGTCGATATTTCCCCTCTTCCTTCCTTCTTTCTTTCCTTTTTATCCTTTTCCCGTTCTTTCCTTTTTCCTTTCTTTCCTTCTTTCTTTCCTTTCTTTCCTTCTTTCTTTACTTCTTTTCCTTCCTTCTTTATTTCCTTCCTTCTTCACTTCCTTCTTTTCTTCTTTCCTTTCTTCCTTCTTTCTTTCCTTCCTTCCTCTCTTCCTTTCATTCGTTTGTTCGTTTCTTTTGTTTTGTTTCTTTGTCTTAATTTGTCTTTGTGTTTTTCTCTCTTTTTTAATCTCTCTATTCTTCGTTTTCTCTCTTTTTCTTCCCCACTCTCTTTTTCTGTCTGGGAGAGGGAAGGTGATGTCAACGTCTGAACGTCTCCTACAAGGCGCATCGAACATGTACACCAAGTGACCTTTTGACAAAACAGAATCAAAAATCTAAAAAAGACATGTTGCTGTCGAAGAAACTGCGATACCTGTACAGACAATTAAGTCTCTCGTCTTTTTGTCTGTTTACAGTCTTGTGATGATGAAATCTTTGTTAGTAGGATATGTTTCTCACAGGCTTCAAATCAAATCGGCGTTGTACACATTGTACCCCACACTGGGAGCAGGAAGTCTCCGCTGTCTGTGCGGTGAAGTACTTGTCAGTACCATCACACACGTAATAAGCCGAGATCTACCAGATTCTGTGAATGAGTGAAAGGTTCTTTTAAAAAAAGGCAGTGGGCATGCCTGGCTGAAGAAGCAAACCCCACGTAAGCGTGTGAACGTGAAGAGTGGAATGAGAACAGAGCTGCTGTCCACAGATTGTCAAAAACGAAAATCGACAATCCCACGCGTACTTTGGCCAAAATAACTAACACATACGAAAACACGAGATCTGGAAATCGCGGGGAACCTTCCCACTCATAGCGTCCGAGTTTTGTTCATCCTTAACCTGAATTCCACTGGAAATTTCGCTTCGTGAGCCAGAAGATCACAAATATCTCATGATCATTGGCACAAATCAGCCAGGAATGGTCTCAACCAGGATCTTGATGACGATACAACAGGTGATAAAACAGAATGGAAAAGAAAGTTGCCGGTGGGAAGAGGTAGTGTAGTGGGTAGTGTGTACTGTGTGCTATGTAGTGTGTAGAGTGTAGTGTGTAGTGAGCGCCATCTTTTCCAAGCAGGGGCATCTTCGAAGTTAGGTGTTCGAACAGTTCTTCAGTAGAACAGTTGTCTACTTCATGGCCAACTGAACTGCCATAGTTATCTTCTTAAACTACTTTCTTTACATCACACGCAGTATCAACAGATTTCACGAGTGCAGTACTGCTGGTTATAATGAAACCAGATGGAAAGAAGAGGGGAAAATGAGAGAGAGAGAGATATATGGGGGAGGGGGATAAGGATGGAATGGAGGAAAGACCACTACATTGAGAGGAGAGAGGAAAAAGAAGAGAACGATGAGGGAGGAAAAGTTCTCTAACCATTTAGACGAAAAGCCAGACAATGTGTATTCTTCTGCAAATCAGTACATGGTTCAGACCAAACAACCAGACAGAAATTCCTCCAGTGTGACAGCTGCCAACGCGACAAAACCAATGGCCTAACGAGAGCTGCCGTATCTCGGGGCTTGATATTACGAACTCAGTACAGCAGGGGCTCACTTTGCTAAAAGTGACCTGTTCCTTTCTCTCTCTCTCTCTCTCTGGTGTTCTCACACCCGTCTCCCAAACCAGGACTTTTGCACGTTTCCCCATCCAGATATATTTTCCTTGCACGTTTTCCCATCCGGATAAATTTTCAGCGTAGAATACAGGAACGAAAATGGAGAAGCTAGTGTCAAATAGACTAAAGAATTTCCAAGGTCATGGAATCACTTTCCTGGACCGCTCCCATTAAAAGTGTAAGACAATGGCGAACAACGCCACACGAATGCAACTTGGAGAAATAAACTCCTTACCACAAGGCCCCTTCGGATTCCTAAACTACCTCCCAAGGACAATAGCGAGCTGACAAGGTCGGCGCCCCAGGTAAACAGGAATTGCCAGCCATCAACAGGTGGAAAGACGTGACAGACAGCAAGACCTCCGCCCACAGCGGGACACTGGAGAAATCAGCGGAGAAATTTGAGAGTCGGAAGAAAACCTGGTCACAGAAAGCGGAGGTATCGTTACACGTGTAAAGACAAACGACCGTCTCACATCCAGGTTTGTTACCTAAAATAGTCTCCGAAAAACATGTACCCCGTTATTCCAAGTAAACGATACGTACACTGCAAATGCATGAGTAGGATATTTTGATATTAACAGGTAAAATGTGACGTCATTGATAGCTGAGAATCCTATGGAGGCTTTGACTTCGTTTAGGTTCTGCTTGCCGCGACCATGAAGTGTGTGCTAGCCAAGACTGCACAAGACGCCATGCTGGGTGTGCAGTAGCTGGCTGTTGTGAAAGGAATCACTGCCTCATCCCCCCCCTTTTACCTTCATTTCTATAACTTTAAAAAGAAGGGAACTGAAATCCTTTGTAGAACAGTATAAACATATTTGACTGGCACATTATATCGCATTTATTGGTAGCCAGCATGGCGTCTGATGACGTCAACGTAAGCCCCTCTATATACGAAAGAGCTTGTATTTTTTGTGAAGGTTACGTGCAAGAATCACAGGGGCATCTGGTGCTGTATCAATGAATCTGTGTTATCCAACACCTATACGTTATATTCTTTGTTGTGCATATCTGTTTTCATTCTTAGCGACACATTTTAAGCACTCTACAAAGCGACTATCATCAGTCGAGTGCAAACCAACCCCCTCCCTCTAGCCATCCCCTTCCACCCGCTGACGCCGCTGTCCAACACCACCGCAAGGAGTCTTTCCGAAGTTCCGGCCAAGCCTGGAAGTGTTTACTTGATCTCTAACTCCCAAAGAGACAGTAAGAGCGCTGCACGATGAATGCCTGATAACGATAGGGCCAATCACCAAATTTAAAGAAGCAAATTGTAGACTTTCAGGGCTGTATTCTTGCAATTACAAAAAATGTTTATCATTTTTTCCAGACAAGGAGGGAGTCTACCACATAAGTTACTAGTACTGTGCTATGTGTAATGTGTAATGTGTAATGTGTGTAGTGTGTAGTACGGCAGAGGAACAAGAGGACACAGTTGCCGAGTTCATTTTCGCACGACAATCATTTACAGTCGCCTATCGAGCCGATGATGACAGTTCAAAAGGAACTGTCACGGTACACAAATTCCCGGTAGGCGGCGCTTCATGGCGCAATTAAAAGCTACACAGTCGAGTTTGTTCCCATAACAGGCTGATATAAGATGTCCCAAATGTGTACGTGTCTTTTTTTTCAATCCTCTCAGCACATGGGATCTCTTTTTACACGCGAAAGGAGTCTGCTTAGGCTTGATGTACGGCTGATTAGGGGACCTGGGCCACCCGAAGTAATATGGTGCGGAAATAAGCTACTCGGCTCTGTTCACAAGGCGTCAAGGCTGTCAGGTGAATGGCGACTGATGGGAGGCAAAAAGGCGATCTTAACAAATGACATCATCATTCACCAGCCTGCTGCGTGTGCGTGTGTCAGCCTCGCATGAATGCAGGGAATGCCTGCGGTGTCGATCGCTCGTTCAGATATCCGTATTTTTTTAAATACCCGAATAATACCAGGACTAAGACTCGCTGCTACGCCCGAAGCAGCTGCACACAAAAGATTCACCTGTCTTTAAATTTTTGCCGGCCTTAGAAACGGGCCCACATGATAGCTACAGCGGACTGTCGTTGTCTGTACAAAAGTGATCACGAGGCGAGGCTTACTAGACTCAGATAACACCCAGCTGAACCGAGGAATACAATTTCCACAGGAGACCAGAAGAAACGAGATTCTTCCTACATCTACACTTTATCTAAGTAGTGTTCTAAAACAGCACAACTTAGAAGAAACGTGTTTTAAAACTCCAGACCACAGACGTTTTGTGGAAATCGTGATACTAGTGTCTCCTGACCATAGTGGCTGAAATCTCACCAGACTTGTTGTACGTTAAATAATAAGGAATAAATAGATCTCCAAAGTAGTTTCAAAGATTTATAGAGAAAATATACGGCACACAAGTTATATCGGTCAACTTCTCAAGACGACCAACCCAAACACGAAGTAGATAATCGCTTTTTTAATGAAATTGTGGTCTGCTCACAATTGCAGGTTGCTGCAAACACCTTTTAAATGACAAGAACTGGTAATGCACATTACTTTGTATGGATTGGCAAAAGAGTCTGAATACAGAGAAAAATAGTGGATCTGGTCGCTTACGTCACACACATTACGAAAAGACAACGAATCTTGTCAAATACTGTAAATGTTGGAGGCTATTTAAGCAAATAAGATTGTTTGCTGTGATGTACGTAGTGCGTTGTAAAGCTAATTTTTGTCCTGTAATATATATCAGCCGTGTTTGTACGTGCTGGTCACTTTTTGTACGGAGTCAAACTAGATTGTGGTGAAAAGCCAGCGCCTGTGTGCACCGAGACGAGAAATCGTTTTCTAGCCCAGTGCAGTTTTTCTCGTCAGTCCAAATGCGAAGTGACAGTGCTCCGTGCTTTACAGCACCCCAGATGTCACCTATAATTGATCCAAGTTAAACAGGATCAGGTGGCACCTTCCCTTTTTCCCCTGAATCCAACAATTCCCTGGATGGGGCTCCTCTCTTTTCTTTCAAACATGCATGATTAAGCAGAACGTAACCATTTCTCTCGATAGGTTCATCTATCTAACGGATGGAGCCGGCTCCAAACGGAGCTGCCATGATGCACGAAGTCCCCTTAGGCGACGCATCCTGAAAGTTTTGGTTTGGTTTGTGTTGCCTAACGTCCCGCCGCAAGTGAGATGAATATCGAGACGGTGTTCCTTGAGACGTGCTGCTACAGTGGGACTGCTGTCGCAACACAGACGTCAGGGGATGCCAGAACGACAATAGTTTCTTACAACAGACTTGAAAATCTGTCATACGAAAGTAGAACCAAACACGACAGGACAATGATTGTAGTTTCATACGTCAACGAGCCAATAAAGAAATGCGGTTTTATCTCAGGATGGCCGGGAATTTCCGCTAAGGGATGTTGGTCTTTGTCCGTGCTACACGGCTTGAACTTTGCATCCAAAAAGGGGTTTGCCAAGCTTGTTGTCGGGGAAGAGGGTTCGATGGATGAACAGAGGTTGGGAGGCTGAGAAGGGGAAGACAAGAGGCGGGAACACAAGGGAGGGGGAGGGATAAGGAGGGAGATGAGAAGCGAGAGCGCGAGACACAGAGAGAAGGAAAGTGAAATGGGGATGGTAAAAAGAGATTTTTAAGGGCTGGTTGTTTGTTTGTTCAACATCGCGTCTGAACAACGGTTGTCTGACGGCGACTGTAAAGGGTAAGCATTATTTGAGGGAATGGAGCTACCAGATAACAGACGCAAGTAATAAAAAAGACCACACAATAGAAGCATTTATGTTCATTGCTGTTATATATATATATCGAAAAAACATTCAAACTTTTCTATTACTTACTGCTCTTGGGGTTTTTTATTTTCTTATACACGATGCAGATTCGAAAATTTTTGTTTGCTTTGCTGTCTCCAGCATCTGCCCATATTTCATATGGAATGTTCCGAATCTGTGAATTGCGTATCTGATAAATGACAAACAGGCAACTCCATCTGATTAAGGGGAAAAAAGCAATGAAAAATCCAGAAGTGTTCGGCGGAAAGAGAGAAGTTGTGCTCCTCGCAGACTCGCTGGTAACGCGAGAACTGGTACAAAGATCGACTATTTCGGGAACGGCAGATTTTGTGATGATGCACACATGATCTTGCATAATCGTATTAGCACAGGAATTAGGTTCAGGGAATTCCATGCCATAGGGGAATTATTCGATTACTATACCCCTACCGCTATCCCCAACCCTCGCCGACCACTCGCTGCTTTAACGAAAAAGGGCGAGTGCATTAATAATAGGCCAGTCAGCTCCCGAACTCCACCGCCCACACATGCGCGCTATAAGGACATCTTTGACATCAGCATGCACGCGGATATGGTGCCGGAGGTTGATCTAATTCCACGATTACTTGGATATCCTTAACAAATATCCCCATCACGTGTTCTGCTGTAACAAAACGTCACTATTTGTTTATGAGTCAGACCTGTTTGATAGATAATCAATTGTTTCTATCCATTTTGCTTTAATAAGCTACCTACGGAAATATTTCACCAGTACATATGGAACCATGCAGACTGCGTTGAATCGACGATAACGGAAAAAAGCTGCCATAAACAAAGATTCTGATGAACAGATTACCTGGCAGAATTTAGAACATGAAATAAATCGTCAGTCTGCTGACTTCTGAATCTGCTGTAAATCTATCCTGTAGGGTACGATGTGGAATCCGAAGGTACAGGCAAGGCATAGATAGGAATTTTCCTTTTTCTAAATATTTGCTCTTTCTGCGATGGGTTTTTATTTTTTTTTAATCTTTTAATTCGTGGCGTAGCTAGTTATAGTTCGCCGGATGCGTTCGAAACAAAGAAGAGATTCAACGTTCGCTGGATCTCATTCCTGCAAAGGTTATTCTGTGCATACGTCTGTCAGTGCCTAGCACAGCGCAGACAAAGAAAGCATTTAGGTGAATTTTTTTCTACGCAGGTCATTCTATACATCAGAAGTATATCGAGTATACTTTCATTCCACACATTTCTAAGCCACGCTGTTATAACTAGAGTTCAAATGAAGACCACTTAGAACATAATTAATGAACCTATGGCTCGTGTCGTATTATGTCTTAACTCTATCTTCTTCTCTATCATAAATAAGCAGGCCGCTAGCATAAATCTTTCACATTCCTTGCTGCCCGAAAATGTGCTTTTACGCAAAGAGTGGATACGTGAAGATGTTGCACAAACTAAAGCGGCGCAAGATTCTCATTACATCAGACTAAGAAGCTGTTTCAATTCTACAATCCGATAGGTGGCGCACCCCTCAGTGTCACCATGTATGGCGCGACTTCCATTTTCGCATTAGTGGACTTTCAATTCGGGCAGCAGCTTGTCTTGTAGATACTTTCGGCAAGCTCCATACAGACAGGTAAAGCGACACGTGTTCGCTTATCATTTATTCCAGTCACCGCAGGCATGGCACCACGTGATCGTAGGGTTAGCTTACGAACGTTAGAACTGCTTCTACGAATAACTGCATCGTTGGATGACGTGTTCCCTGTCCTGCCTTACACGACCGTGTTAATCCAAGTCGGTGACGGAAGAGACAGGTGAAAGGTCGATCTTGTTTACGTATCGCTGAAACGCTATCCTGCGAGAACAAAGCGTGTGGCGCATCACGTAGTCCTGCCATATAACTCTCCATATCGCCCAGTTATGTGAAGATAAGTATCTGCTGTAGCAAGATTAGAAGATACCCGCCTGACACGACAGAAGGCTTCCTACAAATGACATCGTAGCCACCTGGGTGGTGAGAAAATACCAGAAATGACACAACGTCGTTTGCGATTGTGAATGATTTGCAAATCTGCTGCAATCAGCCGTTGCCCCTTTACCATAATCACTGATACAATCGGTATGATCTATGGTCGTTACAAAAGCCGTTGTTACTAGAACGTTACTGGTGTGGTTGTGAGCATTGGTGGCAACAACATTCCAATACATGTATATTTATATGTGGGTGGGCGCTGCGTGGGGGTTTCAATAGTGCTTTAAACCGGTATATAATGACACGGTTTCCCAGTGTGCACAAGCGTGACAAAAAGAAACATGATCTGACGTAACTGAATTCGGAGCCCATGGCTAGGTATGTGGGGGTCCCTCTCTCTCTCTGTTTTACGAGTACTTTTTGAAAAGGTAAGTAATGTCACAGTTTGCCACGGTTTTTACAAGCATATAAGCGTGACGAGAACTGAGACCTGACATAACTGAATTGTGAGGCCACGAATTTGTATATATATATATATGAAAGCGAATATTAAGCATGTGTGCGTGCGCGAGTGCGTGCGTGCGTGCAACTGAACTCTGAGCCCATGAATCCATCTGTCCATTTCCCTACTCTTCTCCACATCATCATTACAGCAGCAGTGTCTTCTCGCGGCCATATTGGCAGTGACCATCAAACGGAAGTGACCCCAGGAGAAATCGTTCCAGCAGCGTACCTGAGTACCCTGGCCACTGCATGCTACTGCCGAGCGCAGTAAACCCGCTAGTGATTTATGACTTTGTCGGCGGCTAGGCTCCTGAAAAGCACAATTCTTTCTGCTGTGTTCTGTCATAAGAATATGATCGCTCCCGAACCCTGCTGAGGGCTCAACAAAAGTGGCCCACTGTCCCAGTGTCGCCTCGCTGATGCTCGCAGTGAGGGCTGGAAAAGTGAGTAGGCGGCATACAGCAGGCATCTCACGAGGCAGTGTCGAATGGCGTCCGAAACAACGGGCTGTTCTTAAAAAGCACACTGGCCCATGCAGAAAGGGGGCCATTGTTCGAAGGACACCCTTCATATAGTCCATTTCCCACTAGGAATGATGACGAAGATTCCAGAATTCCTTCTGGCTAATGGAATTTTTGCCAGCACGCGCGGAGCAGATCACGGGTGCATGAGCACTCCATAAGGGCTGACTCCGCGTTACCGTGAAGGTTACCCACAGTGTCAGAGTTGGGCAGTTGTAGCATTTTGTAAATCGGACTGAGGGCAAAGATTTGTCCCCATTTGACGATAAAAACAAGGCCGAACAGAACCTGGTCTGCGAATTAAGAAATAGAAGACTTTAGAAAATAATAAAAAAGAATGAAAGAGAGAAGAGGAATGAAAAGAGAGAGGAGGCAGGCAGGCAGGGAAACAGACAGGCAGAGGGACAGTCAGTCAGTCAGGCAGGCAGGCAGACATACCGACAAGCAGACATACATACAGACAAGCAGACAACCATCTATCCTGCCATCTCTCTTCCCCCACTGCCCATTCTGTCCTGCCACACTCTTTTGATCTGTTTCTCTCATAAACTCTTTCTGTCTGGCTCCCTCCGTTCTTTTCTGGAGGAGCAAAGTAGAGCCGTGAGTGGGTGTGGGTGGGCGGCAGTGTAGATGACTGCTTTATTCCTCTATCCACCTGTGCGAAAATGCTTAAATCGTCAACTTATTGGAGCAATCGTTTCGTTATAGAGTTGCAAGTAATCACCCCACCCTCCATTAAAACCTGCAGGTGAACACAGCGTGGCTAAATAATTTCCAGCTGGTGCCAGAAATAAACCAGCCCATGCCGGCTATCAGATGGCAAACTGCCGCAAATGATTGTTAACGAACTGATGGACCTTCAGCTGAAAGTGCTGCAAACGAGCCTTGAGGGCAGCTCCGCGCCATTTTAGGACAAGCTTAAGGTTCGCCGCTGCGAGAACAAACAGCAGCAACATCTGCTGCACGGGATCTTATGATCCTGAGTAACAACTCTCACCACGAACACCTCTTCTGTATCGACAGACAAATCGAAGCTTTATTTGGGACCGCCGTTCCAAACAGTCGGTTCTTGGGCCCACTCATTATTTCGGAACTTGTTGGGGGGGGGGAGGTGGGACACCTTGGCAGCGGCTCGTTAGGTTAGCAATGCGTTCTCAAAATGATTCAGAATCGTTTGCTTGCTACGCCAGAGTACACTTGCTTTGCGCCGCCTGAAGCGAAAACGACAGGAAACCTGCATGGGGAACATTTTAATATACTTATTTCCATGTGGTCAGATACTTATAGAACAGTGCTCAAAAACAGTTGTTTTTTTAGGCCGTAGAAATGATTTATACCCTCAGAGTACAGGTTTGCGATAGCAACTTATTTCCCTTCTTGAAACCCTGCCTCCACCTGAATGACTGGGCATCTCGGACAAAGTATTGCGTGGTGCCTTTTATTAATCATGTTAGTCGCCTCTTACTCTCAAATTAAATGTCCACACAAACCGAACGTTACTGGCGGTATTCCACCTTCAACTTAAAACTGTATCTTCCAGTTTAAGAGATCCTCTTCAGTTACAGTTATGCGGGTCATTTTAATGGACGATACGTCATCTTGCAAGCTAAAATCACCATTTTACGAACGTTAAGCCATCAAAATTAAAAGGACGTAAATGGACCATTTAACGGCTTCTAGGCCACATCTTATCCTAAAACACTATTAAGCAACGTAATTAAGCACCAGATCCTGTACTCTTTACATTAACAGAGAAAAAAAAGTAAACACAAAGCTAATTTTGTGTTACCTCCTGTGTGTTATTTCCGCTTAACGTTAATGTTTTATTTCCTGCTTTTCCTTACAAATGAATGCAGTTTATTTGCTTTCCTGTTACACCCAAGTGCTTTATGGTGTTTTAAGGGTGCTTGATGCTAATCTAAAATGCTGTTGCGACCGACATTCTAAACGGGGAACTGACTTAAGAGCAACGGGCATTTATTTATAGGGACAATGACTCATCGTTTTTTAAACTGCCGATAGTATTAAGCAGAAGAGCAAAACTGTCGCCACAGTGGCAAAATGTGATGGCAGACTATGAAGTTGTTCTAGCTGTCAGCTCTCACGAATATTTTGACTTTTGACAATTGGAATACCACTGCATATATATATATATAACATCTAACAACATGCACGCGCATGTGTACAAGTACATGTAAACGTGCACGTAAAGTATTTATAAGGCGCCAAATATTGTAAATAAAGTGATTCAAGGCTCACGCACGCAGCAGCATAGGTACACAACACAAGCGCGCACAGACTCGCATTCAAGCACCAGTACGCACGAACTACCCCCGACTAGGAGCGGACAGGACAGGGTGAAACGAGTTATGAAAGACAGAACAGATACATCTTCAAAGAACTTTTGAAAGAAAAAAAGATAAGTAGCTGGCGGATGGACTGAGGCTTGCGTGTCCAGGTCAGTGGACTGAGGACGGCAAAAGATCGCGGACCAGAGGTACTGGGCTTGGTGTGATGAATACGAAGACAATTGGGGTTTAAAGAAAAACAGACTGCGAGAGGGTGTATAGATTTATTCTATTTCATTCTTCGTTGCGAACATATGTTCCGTTTACATGAAGGATGTTTCCGACGATGATTTTAATTATGGGCATCGATACATTTTATGATGCTGAGAGAAAATAATTTTCACATATAACTTTGGTGGTTAATCCGATTGCTTAAGCTTTTTTTTAAAAAAAGAGCCAAGATCTAATAAAGTTACTTAAATTTTTTTCAAACTGCATCTCGGAGAAAGTCCTTTCTATCTACAGATAAATCTACTTCCGGCGACCTACATTGCTAAATCGAGATTTTTTGTTGTTGTTAACGTTCGGCTGTTACTTCTGGTAGTGAACTGAAACAATATTTTCACGTGCATCATGCATATAACTGAAAGGGAATGGGGGATGCGTTCGGTAACTATACAAGTAACATCTGGCTGCCTGCCTGCCTGCCTCTCTGCCTATCCCCCTGTCTAAACTGAGGAGGAGATGAATAAAGAAAGACATGCAACAGAAGCTGGTGAGTGTCTAACGGACGTCGAGGACATTTGACCTGAGCTTGTGGCCCGGGGAAAGTTTCTGTCTAAAGCGTTGGCGTCGGAAGCCTCTTTTTTTAACTTTGAAGACGTCGAAACATTAACACCGCCATTGTTCTGTCGATTGTATCTGTTGATTCGCTTTGATGCTTGTGAAACAGGATATGACAGCCATAATTTTCACTTGCGGAGTGGCAGCATCTTTGCGAGGCTGTGGGTGGGCGTGTATGCCCTCAGCAAGCGTCAAGCATGACATGACGTGCACAAGAAGTTGGAATGTCCACAATGACTTCCGAAAGGCGTTTTCTTTTAAACTAAATGGACGTGCATCCTATTTGACCCACTCCTTACAAAGTGAGCGAAAATGTGCGTACACGCAAAATAATCGTGCGTATGCTTTCGGTGAATGCGATTTTCTTAATTTACTAGCGCTGTGTCTGTGCGCAGAACACTTTCTTGCAGTGACACCGTCTTTCGCCGTAGGATAATCAACTGGTTTACAGGGACAAGCAGACGAGAAAAGTAATCAACCAATCAGGTTTAAAATTATCAACAAAAAAGGGCGCACTCTGCTTCGTGTGATGTTCTTTTTTCCACCCAACCCTCTAATATATATATATATATATTTATATAAGACAAAATGACGGTCACTTTTAAACTAACGGTTGATTTTTGATGTCGGAGGAACAAAAATGCAGACAGCCCTAAATGTTTTTAGCTAAGGTTGGCCAGGCGAAAAGCTAATCAAATGCATCATATTACTACTAATAAGAGTAGTTACAAGCCGCAAAATCTTATAATTAATTTAATGCTCACACTCCTCTGCACGCGTGCACACAACAGACACACACACAAGCACGCAGACTCACAAGCAGACCGTGGTACTCGTAAGCTACCCCTGAGTAGGGACAGACAGGGCGGGACGAAACGTATGGTAAAGAAAGAAAAAACAGTTTTTCAGAGAACTTTTAAGAGAAGAAAATGTAGGTAGCTTGAGGATGGAGAGAGGCTTCTATCAACTGTCATCGTCTGGACAGTCAGATACCACGTACTTTACCTGTTTTATTGTACAGACTGGACTAACGTCTATACGGTTTAGCCACAAAGCACGGTTCTCCCATAAGCTTGCTGCTATTGAACAATCTGCAATTGCCAAGTAAAAGTTTGCGCATGCACAAGACATCAGTACTTGCACCATAACCCTTATGGTCGTAAATCTCTTGCGAAAAAGATGGAACCTGAGGGACCAAAAGAGTTCACAGGAGTAGCGAAGGGAAACTGAAGTCTTCGCACCGCTTTCACCCCGTCCGATTTGAGCCTTCAGGGAAAGATAATTTGGGGTACGCCCCGTCCACTTGCTGTAGTCTGCCTTCGGATGCAAATTACAGAGCTCGCAGCCGGATGGCCCTCTTCTCCAAACCTCTGTTACAGAAACATTGCCGTTGATTTATGGTCATCAACTGATGGTCGGATAAACGCAAAATCTCTCCCTTCCCGACTCCTCCACTTTCTCTTTCTTTTTTTAGACTGCAGGTTGGAGCTGCAATCGAAACAGGCTCTTTATATCCCGAGAGATGATTGAAGATGGCAGAAATGCAGAAGCGTTATGATGAGTTTGAAAGTTAGCTTACGAGAATTTTCTTGCGATTAGCTCCAGCGTGAAGGGTGACTGAACAGCAAGTTAGACGGGCTGGGCCTTTGAGCAGTGTGACAAAAATAGTCAGACTTTACATAAATGAATACATGCAATTTTCTATAATTCTGTACCCACCGTCTCTCTCTCTCTCTCTCTCTCTCTCTCTCTCTCTCTCTTTCCTCTGTCTTCTTTCTTTTCGCCACCCGTCTTTTCTCTCTTTCCCCTCTGTGTCCTTTTTACTTTGCCTTACTGTCCCACTTTCACTTCTCTTTCTTTCTCTGACCCGCATTTATACGCATTTATACGCATTTATACGCATTTATTTTTTACGAAAGTCGGCATTTACCGCGAGATGTACGCGCATTTCATGTCTGGTTAAATTCAGTTGTTTTTTTAAGGACCGTATTCGGGGTTTACGCGAGATATACGCTACTTTTTTCTTTTCATAAGCGCAGTTTTTTCCCACATTAACTCACCCCTCTTTTTATTTCTGTTTCTCTTTTACTTAACTTTCTACTGTATGCGCCTGCACGAGAGTGGATGTAGGCGTGCGTGCACTTGCAAGGGACAACCTATGAAAACATGCGCGTTTGCAAGCTGGGGAACGGGGTAACCACGCGTCTGGTTCACTGAGAAAGTTCACGGGGGTTCGTTTCTGAAACTGGCATACCACCAGACATGGACGAAGATTAAATTCCGAAGAACAAGTGCTTATATTTTTTCATTAAAACAGTAAAAGAAACCCCCACCTGTCAGGAAGAAAACTCCACCTGACATTAAAAAAACTACCTGTCGCACCAAGGACAAATGTTCACCCTTGTTTGAACACATCTTTTAACTTCCTTATAACGAGCAACACTAAAAAGGCTACACAGCCCAGATTACTAGTGAGTACAGAGATACTTGCCTGGTGAACAAGCTAAATTACATAGCGATCAAATTCAGCTAATTCGTTCTTCGAGTTTTTTTTTAAACCAACTTTTATTTATGCAACCAGTGTACGAAACACCGATACAGCCAAAAGCAGGGCCAGGCAACAAGCCATCTTATATAAGTCTAGCCCTTCGAGTTGTTGGAAATATTTATGTACACTTTAAAAGTAATAATAACATGATTACAGCTATGAAATAATTAAGAAATGTAATAGCCTTGAGTTATTTTCTGTATCAGTTCCTCGGACTTATTACCCGGCAGCCGATGAGAAATATCAGTCGTGCTATTTAACCAATCAGTGGAACGGAAAGCAGTGATGTCAGCCAATCAGCTTATCGTTCGCTACAACCAACATCTCAGCGCGCACATCTGAAAGTGCGGAACTGTTCCGCGCTCTGCTGGTTGACGCTCCATGCACGTGAGCGCCCCGTCTGACGTCGGGCATATTCATTCCTCTTCTACTTTGTGAGAAGGAGGCTTTGGTCCTGTGAATCCCCTCCCCCTTCGTCCATCTAAAAGAGGGTAGGGGGGTACTACTCACGCCCAACTAACTGACTTTAAAGGTTTCTCGCGAGCTCCCTGCGAGGCGTGCAAAATAAGCCAGTGGAATTCTAGTGCCGAGACGACCGACGTATTTAGCGATGAATCTGATCAGGCGGAACATTTATCGATTTGCGAAAGTCCTGAGACCAAGCTGGGCCTGACAGACAGAACTTAAAGACAACCCCCTTTTTTTTCTTAACAGGAGACGCTATTTTATCGACGGTCACTATATCGGAAGCTTTTCTCGTTGTAACATTTTGCGTCACGAAGCTGCTTGATTTTTGTTTTGTTACGTTTTTTATGCTCTGCGAAAAAGAAAAAGAAAGAAAAATCCAAAAACGAACTGCCAGCTTTAAAGACAGCCGTTTTAAGAAAGGCCTACGTCCTTAGGGGTGTACAAAAGTGTAGAAGTACTCAGTTACAATAAAATAGAAACCACTGTAAGTAGTTTGGCGCAACCTTGCAACCCTCCCACGCGAATGAATACAATCAGTACAAACTCCCTCGGTCAATTCATTCTTCAATTTCGCCAGTTTTCGAGAAGAAACTATGTCTGACGAGCTATTGGGGGTCGACAAGAGGATTTGGTGGATAGCTGTCATCAACTGTTGAAGCCTGATGTTCACACATGGAACAAGTTCTTGAAGGGCTAACATCAAAGTTTCGTTTGAAGGGCGGCGGTAACTTGAAGAAGTTGTCTGGTCTCCCGGGAAATATCCAGACAGCGTTCGAAATTGACGCCATTGTGTTTGTGGCGTGCGTGGGCGTGTGGCCTAGCAGTCTTTGGCGAAACAACTACAAATCAAATCACAGTGTGATTCCACTGCAGTGCACCTCGAGCTTTGCGGCTGACAAGAGATCTGAGCTCTGTAAAACATTCTCCGTAAATCAAGCTGGTGTCTCAAAAGTCCTTTGGGCAGTGCTCAGAGCCCATCATATTTCAAATAAAGTTGAAGTTTGCACAAATTTCATAAGAAAAGGACATCTTTATTTGACCAGTCTGATTTATTTCACGCTGCTTCCATGCGTCTGTTGGATCGATTATCAGCCAGCCAGCCAGCCAGCCAGCCAGCCAGTTTGTCTTATATCCAGCAAGTTGAATAACAGCAGACCCTAATACACATTTTAAGCTGCAAAACAGGACAAGCATAATGCCTAAAGACGAATTGTTTTCGGTTCTTTGTTGCTGTAGTCGTTCTGCCGGGACCAAGGGCATCCTTTATAATATAACATGTCTGTCTGTCTGTCCCTTTCCTTCTTTCTGTCTATCTTTTCTGTGTGCACATTGTTTTGATTGGCTTATTGCACTCCTCCAGCCCAGAAACCAGAGTGGTCTTTCAGAAACA
>SMGT01015881.1:476149-509036 GCA_004794575.1 Lanistes nyassanus | reverse complement strand
CTTCGCATGCTGAAAAACAAAAGTTGAGCTCAGTCTACGCGATTCGAGCTGGAGACAGAATGGTCATGTCTGTTGTAGGGTCGTTCTATCTACAATGTTGAATAGTCCCTGCCCCGGCCTAACCCCTTGTGTTAGGTCCTCTAATCTTTCCTAGTTCCAGCCCCACATTACGGTCTCGAAAGCGACTACCTCCCCTCTGTTATTAAGACGAGACCTCTAAGATTTTTTGTTTGGAACAAGTGGTGTAAGGAGTCCTCAGCGCTAGATACCGTGCTGCCTGTGAGAGCCGGCTTACCTGACCAGTAAAATATATGTTTGAGCGTACTCCATGCCTCTGAACAGCGCGCATGGCTAAGTCTTTTCCATTTTGAAAGTTTAAAACCCTCCGGCATCAGTTTCAGCTGAACATCAGGAACTTAGATAAAAGGAGGGACAGGGTAGGGGAACGTGGGGGTGGGGTATCGGGGCAAGTCGACGTCTGCTTAGTCCCTCACTCCACCTGCTTGTTTCTTACGAGACTAGCGCAAACGTATTGACATACCCATGAACCCACTGGAAGGAAGGCGAATAAATCCACTCGCCTGTGGGGAACCTGCGCAAGACAATGCCTTTAAAAACGCTTCATATTTATCCTTTAATACGTAAGGATCTTTCGGTGATACATAAAGTCAGGTTTTATACGCCTACAGGGCTTTTATAAAGTGGGTTAATGGGTTTCGCACTTAAAACTTTGTTAGCAAAGCTTGCGCAGAAGTCTTACAAAGATCCCCGCCACCACCATCAACACCGCCATCATTGTCACTACACAGCCTCGTCGTCATGTACGTTATCACCTTGAAGCTGTCGCAGACGTTGGGTCTCGGATAAATTCTCGACGTTTCTTCGTATTGTTGATCCTAAATCGGTGCTGATGCTCGTTTCAGTAAACCTTTGCTTTCTGCATTTAACATCACCTGCCGATAAACCCTTTTTAATGTGTTGTCACCAATAGTCCTGTGCAATACCTATTCCAGTATGCTTTTTCATTGTGTGTGTGTGTGTGTGCACGCGCACTATATGTGTCACATGTCCAATGGACGTTGTGCGATGTCTTTTATGAACGGAAGAGCAGACAGCTCTATACAGCCCCGCCCTGGCATATAGTTCCCGTCGAAGTCTATTGCCTCTTACAGGCCAGTCCAGCTGACAAGTTTTCTTGCCGTTAATGTGATGGGCTTGTGGACAGGCGACCTACACTGATCACTAAAAGATAGATGCTTGAATATACAGATGACATGTTGCATCACACGTCTTTTTTTTTAATTTCCTAGATGGTCTGTATGAATCTCTCCAAGACCTGAACATGACCCATTCCGCCTTTTCCCCATCGCGTCACGTGGCATTTTAAAGAATGATATGCTGCGCAGACTTTCCTCTCCTCTATACACTTATAGCATTATTGTGTATGAATTATGCGTTTAATTTTTGAAGAGAAGCTTCGGCGAAACCAAAGTAAATACTTTAATATTTAATTCTGAAACCACATGCACCCATATCCCACTCATACGCAATCACATTTCTTGAAGAAAACAATAACTGCCTGCAAATTGTTTTGTTATGTTTTGATTTTCATAAATACAAACGCATCTACCATAAATAGCACGTCTTCATACAGCGTTTCATCTCATGTCGTCAACACGAAAGGGCACAGACATCTTTCGGCACAGAACAGCTCATGGGTGCCAGCAGTCGTCTATGACAGGAATGTTTTCTGTTTTGTAAAGTCTTCGCATTCCACAGTACACGAGTCAAACAAACAATACTACAGGTTGAGTACAGTGCAGAACTCCATCTTTGTCCATCGCTACGTCATTTGCCCTGAGGTACGTCAAAAAGTCTAAATATAAACAAGACGGTCTGGTATTTCAACAGTCTTTCTATTTTGTTGCAGGAAAGAAAAAAATAATTGCACCTTATAGAAACAAACACTAGGACTTTAAAAGGTGAAAACTTCACTGAAACTGGGTTGTCACCTGCTCACACAACCCCTTTAGAATACAGTCCTAAAATGATTTCAGGAAACTTGCTATATTCCATTTTTTAAAAATGTGTAGCCATCAGTTGTCTTTATAAAAAGTTTACTATCTGCTGAACTATAATGAACGGAATTACCTTCCGTCTTGTCGAGGAATCTTCAAAAATCTTCAAAACTGAAATATTACAAGATGTTACTGAAACTAATTCTGAAACAGATTGTCAACCAGCTTCAGCAACGAGCGATACTGTTTTAAATGCAAACAGAAGTAGTAGAATCTTGGTGCGTCGAGACAGCTCTGCTCTTCGCTAAGCCGAGAACAAACGGGCGCAACGAATCCACGCACGTGCGCAAAGGCATTCACACTTAAACGCATCTTCTCACCTATCCACACACATTGCCAGCAGCTGTGTCTTTACCGCAAAACTCGTTCTGCCCGAAAACAAAGAACATTTTAAAATAAATCAGCAAACAAACGAAAACGTCTTCTATTATAAAACTGCCCCCTCCCAATAATGTCCTGCGGTTAAAATAAACATTAACGCATTAGCATCAGGTGGTGCGCGCTGACAAATTTTCCCTGGTCCATCCGAAGTTCTCCTATACGCTGACTAGCAAATATCTTTGTTCTCTGTGCTGTGGACACCACACGAAGACGTTTACTTCACGAGCGAGCCAACCCTACTTATTTTATAATATCATGTCACTGTCGTAGATCTCATTCCATAAGCTCCCGAAATCCACCGTTTAACTTTAAAATTACAACGTTGACACGGCTGTGGCATATTGCGGGGACGTCACAACAAGAAGGGAGAAATACACATAAGTAAACAGTGAAGATTACTCAGCGCTTCTATGCTTAAATGACTTGCTTGTACAAAAACAGCTGAGTAAACAAGAGACCTGTCGGAAGTGTCGCTACTGCACAAAAAAGACACCAGATAGAACCATCATCCTGTATATCAACCATTTCTCCGGTATTTTCAGTATCTACAGCTGCTTAAACAGGCCAGACGCAGTGGAAAAAGCTACGTATGCGGAACGCAGTGAAAGAAACTAGCTGCGAAATGCAGTGGTATCGCATTCAAAACTGCGCCGATCGCAGCAGGTCTTAGTTCAGGCGAGTAGACCATACGATGCATGTTTGTCGACAACGGTTAGCTTTAACATGGAACACCGATCCTACACTTAAATGCGTCTGTGATCTGCATCGCGAAAATAGCACTACGACGGGAAGTGCAAACGAGATGCGTCCGATTGTAGAGTTACCCGTCGAAGAAAGCTTAGATACAATGGGGTAAGCAGAGTTTGCACAGAAATAAGCGTTGATGTTCAAGTTAGAGTTCTGGTGTGCACAGTCCACTTGCTCCGTCAGGAACTGCGCTCTGTCGTGTACAGGCTTACGATGCGCGCACAATCACAGACTTACCCTTGCGCTTGGAAATAGCGGATTTCATTTTCAAGACATTTTACCTACTGATCGGTAGAGCTCGTGTGTTCGATGTTCACGCGATGGCTGCAGTGTACTGATAGACGAACGAAATTTTGCGCAAGTCCTGGAGGCCAGTGGGGTGCGACTGGCCGAGGGTCGGCACCTGAGACGGGGCCCGAAACTTAAAAGCTCACACCAAGGTATGTACAGTGCTCAACGGCAATGCTTTTGTGTAAGTTTGTCTGCTGTAGGGCTTTAAAGGGGTACATTTACTTGTACAAAAGCACTTCGGACCTCCATTCAAACAGAAAGCTTTCCCATTTAACACAAGAGCGGGAGGAGAGCGGTTGTTGTATGTCAGATTTTTTCATAACATTCTTCCTCTTAGAACAAACGTTTGGAGTTCTCTCACCTAATGGTCCCATTTTGTTTGCCAGGTTTCGAGTGTTGTCTCAACTAACGTCCAAGCCTCTATGACCACTTTGGTCAGTTTGGTTAAGAACAGCCCAACACCCAGTTTCTCGTGACTGCGGCTGACCTCTTGTCAAATATCAGACAAGCGCAGTAGTACATCTAACAAATCCTCCGAGGTAAAACTGGCAAACTGGGATTCTGACTCAAGGTCTGAAGTTAGCATGAAGTTATTCTGACGTCATAACGTAAGAGGAAAAATACCCATTTAATTTGAAGATTTTTACAATACTATTTCCCCGCATTTCTTTTAAGTGCATAAAACTAGATATGACCAAGACTTCGTGAGAAATATTTAGTGTTTAAAACCACTGAATTTTAACTTTTTTCGTGCAAATACTTCGTATTCTTTGTGGTCAAGGTCATAAAGGGAAGTTATTCATTGTCCACCGGGGCTTAACGATAAAGGTAAATGTTTGACCAGATAAGGAGAAAGGAAAAAGGAAAGAGTCATACATCCCGTGAGAGGTCAGATGAGAATTCAGGTCGACTACCCACCCACCCCACTCCTATTCCGCTTACAAAAATCGTGAAAAGTATGCCCAGCGATTTTACGCTCGGAGCAGCGCGATCGAGAAGACGGCAAAGGGGTTAGAAACTGACACTGGGTCTACTTACTACCAACACACTAGTTGATTAGTAACATCTGAACTGCGGTGTATAACCACATGATTACAGTCAGGGGCTGACAGAAGGTATGTTTTCAACTATGGCATGGTGGTTCTCTCTCGCTCCATGTGACCGCTTGCTACTGATTAGTCGAGCGACGTCAATGAAAACCGTGACCAACCGTTTGCGGAGTTTGTCATATATATGTATATATTGCTACTAGCCTTATGAAAGTTCCCATGATTTTACTGACAGTTACAGTAAAACGGTTGTGTACAAAAATGTCTACTACTATCGATATGGGGCGTAAACTCCAGTAAGCTGTTCATTCTGCCGAGTCACGAAATGGAAAAGTATGTCAAAGAAGTTTAGCGTGTAAAAAGAAAAAATCCACACAAACATTTTGATATTTCTGACTGATTTAAACTTTTGCCATCATCACAGCTTCGCAAGGTCAATTCGTTTCCCCCTTCCTCGGTTACCCCTCTTCCATGTCCCCACCACTCACTCTCCTGGGTTTTGGATACAGAGGAAAAGATACATTTATCCAACAATGATCAGTTAATGTAAACAAAATTTGAAAGACAGACAGAGAGACGGACAAAGAGGACTTAACACAGTTCAGCAGGGGAAAAGCAGCGAGCAGGGCAGAGTCAAGACAACTGTAATAACTTTAGAACAATCGTAACAGAAAGACGCATAAACAGAAACAGACATGAGGTCACGTTCCTACGAAATGAACTACACCACCAAAATGTACCGTCCGGAATCAGTCTGTAAATGCCAACGAAGTGGTAAATGTATTTTAAAGTTTTTCCCCCCTCAGCAGCGTCACTCCTGGTTACGGGTTTCCCCCATCCCCCAGTCCGTCTGAAAAAATATACCCGCAACACCACGTGAAGTCGCTACGACTTTCTTCGTCTCGGCTGCGCGGGCTTTTGATCCTTGTTCCCACACGCGCACCCAACGGTAACGTAGTACCGTACAATGTTCCATTTTTGTTCGTAAGTTGTGTTGGCGCTCACAGACGGCAGCGGGTTGCAGTAGTCTGGGTCCCGCTTCAGGATTTTTACGGGGTAAAGCTGGGGGATACAGTCGTACAGTCTGTAGAAACACTTGTCTGTTGTGCATTTCCCGTCCATGAGCAGCGCGGGGAAGTAGCCCTCCTTGAGTCGCAGCCACTTTCTGTCCAGCGTGCACTGCCAGGGCGGCGGCTTGCTCGCTAGCTTCCTAGCTTTTTTCCGATACACCTTCTTTAGTTTTCGCCTGAGTTTTTTATTTTTGCCGCTGAAGAATAGCCTCAACGGCAGCAACGAGTCATTTTTCTTGTCCACCTTATCAAGGCTGTCCTCTGTGGCGTCAGGCGAGACCTGCTCTTCGCTAGGGGCTCGGCGCCGTCGTTTCATGTACCTCAGTAAGGACGCCAGACCAGCGCGGGGCCCCGCTTGCTTCACTCGGTCCGCGTCCGTGGAATCAAACGAGGCCGAGTCCATTTCAGTTTCTTTTTTAAATAAGTTAGCCTCACTTCTCAGGTCTTTCTCTTCCTCCTCCTCCAACTCCTCATCGTCGTCTTTCACGTCCTCTTGCCAGCCCCCGTCTGTGTCAACAATTTCGTCCTCGATTTCACGATCGGGGCTGGGGTCGTCCTCTTGATAATAAGGATCGACCACGGATCTATCGTCCACGTCCTCAGTCTGCTGACCAGATCTGGAAGTGTCCGCTCGTTTGCCGGCAGCCATGTCTTCAGTGATCATCCGGCTTGGATCGAAGCCGGCTCCCAGCATGCCCCGGAGGTGTTCCTCGGGCACTGGCTTGCAGAACTGCGCGCGCAGGTTCACGGAGTCGCCGTTCTCCTCGATCCAGGTGGAGGCCAGGCACCGGCCTCCTACCATCGTCAGCAATAGCAGAATGTACAAGAGACGGGTCAGCTGAAACGGACAGAAAGAAAAATAGGAATATGTAATTGGCCAGTGCTGCAAATAAGGTAGAAATTTTTTTTTAAATACCGAAGCCGCGATTTTCTGACACGGTTGTAGGAGAAACAGACAGACATCATACCCACCCATCCAAGCTCATTCACTGGCTCAACCCGTCCTCCTTCATTCGACCGCACAGTCGTTTATTCACACAGTCATTCGCATTGGTAGTGGTTTGGAACTATTGGCCGCGCTTTCGCAGCAAGCCAGGGGAGATTAGCGCTGTTGTGTCAACTTCCCTGCGACTCGATGACGAACAAAAAGTACGTTGGGGTGCTCTAGTTTTCACCCACTGAGGTCTGTGCTCAACTGGAGGGCATCTGTACTGTCATACATCTGTCTGCCTCGAACAAGACTATTAATTCTACAAACGCCAATCTCAGTCACAGGCAGGAAAACCCCGGAAGTCGAATTCAAAATGCGAAAAGATCAGCAACTCCATACACTGCGGTGCTCTAGCTTATATCCTGTTCCTAGGCAGTCCGAAATGGGCATGGACAAAGGAAGACGAAAAGTCTGCTGTTGGAAGTTTTGGAAGTTGGGTGACTGCGCAGTAGCTATCTTCTGAGCAGCGCCTAACTAGATAAAGGGACGGCAGCAGGGATGTCCAGGGCTGGCTTGCACGAGCGTTCGTAGATGCTCTTCCGGTCATAAGAGAAGTCGTAAGGCCCATTCACCGTTACGTAAGAACAGTGGACAAGAACGCTTATGCAAGCCACCCCTGGTTCAAAGGTTACAAATGATGGAACTGCCAAACGTAAACTATTTTACAGTATGCCCTGCATGACCGATGACTGCACGGTAAAGAGACGAGTCCGCGTGCGCGCGTGGAGGTACGGGAAATAGTAGTTTTAGAGGTTAATCACTAACAAGAATGTAATACCAATGGCAGTCAATAGCACCTGGCATTAGGTCAATCGTCGCCTTTACCGTCCATAAAGGCATGGCGGATCGGTAATGGAACCATAACACTACGATCCACGAAAACTCTCCAAGCCACAGAACAAACCCGATGGCCGCTTTAGTGGTGTTTATTCACACAAAGGCTTGGAGCAACCAGCCTCGGACGCAACAGCCTAACAGCTCTCCGTCCTCAACAGCGTCAAGTATCGCTGAAATATTTAACAACTTTTTAATGACAATGCAAAAAAAAACGTAAACTTAATTCTCTCAGAAACGCTCCAGGTTTGGCAGTTTTTTTTTTAACTTTTCAGCATGAAGTAATTCTTTCTGAAGCTTTCGCCAATCCCAGCTTTCATCCTTTCCCCCACCCCTGTCTACACGCCCACACCCGTCAGGGTTCAGTTTCGCCTTTTACAGTCTAGTAGGTTGGAACTATTGGCAGCCCTTCCCCAGCAAGCCAGTGCAGATTAGCGCTGTTGTGTCAACTTCCCTGCGACTTGCTGACGAAAAAAAAAGTATTTTGCTGTGCTCTCGTCTTCACACAATGAGCTCTATGTTTCAATGCACTGTAATAAATGTGTCTGTCTTTCGAGATTGTACTAATTCTACAAACCAATCACATAAATAGCCAGAAATGTTTTAAAAGGACGAAATAAATTTTGTATTCTAATAGTGCGAGAAGGGAAGGAAAGAGTATTTTTGGCTATGTTGCATACCTAAAGGCTGACCTATACATGAACGAAATGTCGGTGACGGTGGTAAATATTTTCCCCTTATCAATAATAATGTCGTTAATTTTTTTCCCTGCCGGCGAGTTCCAGATATAGATCAGAGATATGCCTTTGAGATAAAGAGAAAACTGTGTCAGCCAGCTATGCACACAGGCAAGCCAAAAATATCAACGGGAAACAGCTAGTGGCCAAAGCGTTAGACAGATAGATATCTGGACGAGCACACAGACCAACAGTCAAGTTTTTAAAAATTAAATTATCGCTGGACTCAAAAGGCAGTAACAGAGTTAACTGGCGCTTTTGCTTCGCGTAGCTGGTTCTTTTCAGCAAATCTTTCGTGGCTTCTCTTTTTCGTAACATTCCCAAACGTTCTTCCGCGTGATCTCCGCGCACGATCCTAGGAAAGAAAGAAGCACAAAAGAATGAAAGAAGTGCGGGCAAGGACGAAATGGGCAGATGCAGCAGTACGTGTTAGGTTTCGGGGAGGGCGCGTGGAGAACGACGGAATCGGCAATGTCAGTTGGCGATAAAGACCTTTCGCAAAACCAAACGAAAGAGCGCACCGCTTAGTCAAACCATGTATATTTATGCCATATTGTGCCTGCAAACACAGACAGACGGACGGGCCGGGCCGGACCGACTGACAGACAGGCAGAAGCGGAAGAGATTCCTATGCGTTGAGCATTTCTTGTTCTGGACCAGCCACACAGCCATTTTGAATGTCTTTGTTCATTGCAATCTCAGTTCAGTAAACATTTTTCTTCTTCTTTTCGAGGAAAACACCACAGGTAATTGCACAGAACTTCCGCATTTAAATCCTGCAATTCCCAGTGCCGTTTACAAGATAACAAACGCGTCTTCTCAAGGCGACTTCTGTGTGCACTACTGATAGAGAGATAAGCTTGTGAAGTGTATCTGCCAATCGCTTAGATTTATATCGATGTGGCGTTTGCACAGCCCGACGGCTCCACAAAAGACACAACAATGCCACCATCGGCTTCGGCTAGCCCCAAGCATTTACCGAGATCAAAGAGGTGCCGGACAATAGGTCTTCCTAGGAATTGACCCTTGGCAGGTATCACAGCTGGGGCGTCAGATCTCTGACAAAGTCATTCACGCTACAGTGCACATACGAGAGACACACAGAGAGGGGCGAGCCTGGGTGGTGCTTATGCTTGTTTAAAAAAACCACTCACTAATACGCAAGGACTTTAATAAAAAAATAAATAAAAAGTTCAAATACTATTAATGCTATTATCTAACCAAGTTCAAATGTATTTTAAGTCTCAGGCATATTAATTATTCACTACTGTTCTAGAACTCTGATTGTTATAATTGCCCAAAACCTTTAAGTGTTCAGCGTACATCGCCCAGATTGTTTAATGTGTACAAATAGTTTACAGTGATGAATTTTTAATAACTCGTCATAAAAGCCGTACACTCAAAAGAAACGCGCTTAGCAGCACTCAGTATGGAGTCAGAAGCGGACCATCCCAGGTCACGACTGCACAACAGGACAGGCAGATCCACCACGAGCACCTGCGCCAACCACGGTTCCTCCCTGCCGCTGTCGGGAGCCATGGAGCTGCCATCAGCCACCAGACCACAAATCGTCTGTTGTCTGAGTGACAGCTGTACTGCGGCCGTCCTGCACGGCGGTCAACGCTGACTGCATGAGATCGGCAGCAGAGAATACAGTGGGCCCAGCAGCACCTGAACTGGACATGGCGGCGATGGCGAGACATCCTCTTCTCCAATGAAAGCCGCTAATTTTGCATCAGCCACGCCGACGGCAGCATCAGACTATGGAGGAGGCGGAACGAGAGGTATGCCAACAACGACATCCTGCACCACGACTGTTGGGGAGGCCCCACCATCACGATTTTCGGGGAAGTTGGCCTCAGCGGACTAGTGGGCCCCATCGTCTTCCAGAACATCGGCCCTGGACCCTCGTGACAGCACAAGACTATGTGGACCAGCTGCTGAGGCCCCACGTGGTGCCAGCAGCACGGCAACCTCACCTTTCAGGATGACACGGCAAGGTTCACCACGGGCTTCCTGCAGCAGAACGACGGTCAGGTGATGCCTTGGCCCTCCATGAGCCCAGACCTCCACCCAATCGAGCATCTATAGGACTATCTGCAAAGAGAGCTGAACGCTGCCTAGCCGAGACCGACAACAGCTCGCCAGCTGGAGCAGGCCCTCACGCAGATCTGCGCAAACATGTCTATGGTGGTGGTGAACCGTCTGGTCCGCTTCATGCTCGCCAGGTGCCAGGCCGTTGTCGACGCCAATGGCAGACACACCCGGTACTGATTTTGGACGCTGAATACGCTTGGGACATTCTGAGCGCTTTCTCAGGAAGCCAAATGAATACAAATTGTGCAAAGACTCACTGCAACGATATTCTCGAAAATCGATTGATTCAAACCCGTTTGAATGAAAGGAAAAAATGCAAATAAAATCACTAACCCCCTGGCGTTTCTCTTGGTTTTTTATATACTTTACCCACAGCGTTGCTATTATTAAAGTTACATAATATCTGCATAGATATTTCTAATGAAGGTTTTTGAATTGTTATGAAGGGTAGGGGGTGGGTGTGTGTGTAGGTGCGCGCGTGCGCAGAGGGTTTGCCATCCATGGCTAACGTTCACTTATAATATGAAAAGGAACACCCGGAAGGAACTAACCAGATATGTCTCTTTTCTTCACGCGCTCAGCTGGTCCGGCGCATTTAAAACCGAGACTAACCGATTCGCAAACAAAAAAAAACTATGAAGATAATGCAAACTGCAGCGTGTGCACAACAATTTACAGTAAAGATGACGTGACAGTAAGTGGGCGAGCAGCAATACACACCCCCACCCTCTCTGCAACGACAAAAAACCCCACTCGCATAACGTGCACAGCACTAAAAAGCAAACAAGTCCACCATTATTTTCACGCAAAGATACTGGCAGTCGTAGTGCGTACGACCCCGTGGTGCGGTATGCCGGGTCCTCCCAAGGTATGCAGTTTGGCATTCTTGCGGCCGCCAAGGGGCTATAATCTTCATGGGCAGGCAGTCGTGACTAAAACTTTCTTGCCGCACGCACAACAGTAGGTAGCCCGTCGCGTTCCGCTTCGGAGACCAGGACAGGTATTTACGTGTTGATGGGATTTGGCAGTTTGGGGCCCGCGTGCGATGCGGGCGACCTTACAGCCGACGGGCTTTGGCGTGCGTCCCCGCGCGGCTTGCTGCAGGTGTCGCATTGCTGTGCACAGGGTTATTGAGTTTCAGCAAGGTGTTGTCTACGCAGAATTGAATGCCTAGCTCTCTCAAAGTGTGGCATTTCTGCTATCCGGCACTTGATTAATAGCAGCACGAACACATGTAGCGCTACCCACGAGATTTCATCTACTTCTTGCCAGCTCGCTACACAGAGAAACCCTGTTTCTGTCTCACTTTTTCCCGAGCCCTTCGCATTCGGCAACCATTTTACATTTTTTAAGTTGTAAACCTAAAAGACCTAATGAATTACACCGCAAAAGTAACGGCGTAAAGCGAAATTCTCCCACTTATATTCTCAAATTGGCAGTATCATTTGCTCGAAAATCAAGACAGCGTGAAGCAGATGACGGTACTCGCTATGAGGAAGACAGCCGTAAGCTGATTTTTTTCTCAACTAGCTGAGGGGGCAGACTCCCAGCCAATGGGAGAGCTTGGGAATGGGGAATTGTAGCTACAAGGAGCATATTTCGCCGTGGTGCGATGCCATTGGGTTCATTTTTCTCCCCATTAAAAAAAAGACTTTTTATTCGGGGTGGGGCTAGGGACCAGGGTAGTATTATAAGTAGTACTAGTACAATAGAAGTCCATTTTGTACACAAGGAGGCTATTATCGATAGTTTCTTGCAAACGTTTTTGCAACAGTATGACCTTTGGGTACTCGTTGGCTAAATCACTCATGATGTATGAAGTATTTCCCAAGAATTTATATCTGCTGGGACTTATGTCTCCTAATCTAGACCGGATAATAATTCTGCTAGCCGCGAGGATAAACGAGCAATGACTTGCATCTCCTAGAATGCCTAAAGCACAGCAGAAATAAATGTATGAAGCTCTAGAGTACACAAAGTGTGGTGGGGATTCAACAGGTAGCCACAGGTGCGAAGGATTTACCTGATAGATGCTGCGATGGCGCAGCGGAGAGAGCGGGGATGTGGCGGCACAGGTGGAAGCCACAACATAAGTCTTCAGGTGGCTAGTCGCTGCAGCAGGGAGGACTGCGTGACGATGATGGTGGTGGTGGTGGTGATAGTGATGGTGGTGGAGGTGGCGCTGGTGGTGGTGGGAGCAAGCGATGCGACCAGAGTTTGCAAGCGGGCGAGCGTTAGAGCCAGCGGGGTGGCGGGGGCACTGAGACAGCCGGAAGTGGGAGGGAAGGCGGATGGGGGCGCGGGTCATGTCCGAGCTCCTCCCTGGGGACCGGCGGCGACGACGCCAACAGCAACGCGACGACGACGACGACCACAGAACGAAGGGCGAGGGGTGCGGGCAGGACGGCAAGAAAGGTGGCTCCCGGGATGGTGGGCTGGCTGACCACAGGGCAGTCGGGCGCCAGCCATCCCCTCAGACGCCAAGCCGACAGAGGGCAGGCCGATCTGGCATCCTAGCATGGGACGACGATGAGCGATGCGCTGTGACGGAGGGTCGACAGGGGACTTTCGAGGTCGCGCTCGTCCAATATGGCTCCCACGCCTTCCGGGTCAGCTTCACGTGGCAGCCGCTCCACTTCCGCCAGGAACATCCACCCGAAGATGAGGACGGACGGCAGCAAAAGACGTTCCTGTAGCAGATGTTCCCTGCTTTCGGCAAGTTCTACAGACGTTTTACGCTAGCAGCTGCTCGTGTGTCTGTCTGCCAGTGTGTCGCGGTATCCGTATCACATTGCAGTTCATGAAGTCTGCGCCGTCAGCTCGCAAGAGCTCGATGTGTAACAAGATGGTGTCTGCAGTCTCTCCTCAAATGACGAGTCTCTTCGGCGCCAGGTCCTGCAACCTCTAACCTCGACAACTGAAACAAAACACCACAGTGACGTCATGACCTGAAATCTGATGTGTTACTAGCATCTAACCTTGAGCAGAACTATGTCAGTCGGTATAAGTTCAATCTCCACCTGAGACCCATTGAGTAAATTTATATCCTTCATATCCTACAGCCAGCAGAAACCGGCGTCACTTAATTGAAATAAAAGAATTTTAAATAACATACATGTATATATTTAACGCAACAGTAACCACGTTCAGTGGAATATGTAGGTTTCAAAGGCATGCTCGAGGCGTGTTTGCAGCAGAGTGTGCCCATGATTTCACAGACATACATTTATAAGCAATGAAATAAAACGAACAAAAATCTCTTAAAGAGAAGTCATGCGATAGAGGAACTCACAGAAACCCCCAAAGAAACTATAAACTGCGATGCTATGATTGCGCAACAATCCGAGGGGAGATGTGTACCACTATAGTACAGTAACAATGCCAGGTCTGAATCATGAATTTGCAGTCAATCGTTTGTCTTTTCGGTCATTTGTCTAATCCGGCCGTACCTTAAACACACACCCCTCACCCACTGAATATCAATAAAATATATTCACCAATGTGTGTTCCGCAGACACTACAAATGCTTTTTTTCTCAGAACGTGGATTTGGGCATTAAGTAAAGATATAAATGTTTAAATGTCCTTTCTTTTCAGTAACCCACAATAATTAATAGCATTCAGGAACCAGATGGCAAAAGCAGTCAAACCACGGGAATAAAATGGGAAAAAAAATTTGTCAAAAACCTCGCCCGCCCCCCCCACACACACACCCCGCAGAAACTAACGACTAGTTTAACTGTTATCAACAAATGTTCGATTCTAAGAAAAATAAATAAAAATTCCCACGTAAAAAATGAGAATGGTGAACTGTTTATTTATTGTCGAGGGAGAAAAGAAGGCTACATCATGACGAGAAGAGGAGGGGACAGATGGTGAGGGGGGAAGAAACCAGAGCATAGGAAGAAAATCTCTTCCGACCAGGTCTCTAAACAGGTGCCACACGCACAGAAGGGTGCACGGACACACGACTGTGTGGGTGACAACCAAACGTTAGCGCTGTGCTACGTCCCGCCCGGAGCGAAGGTAAGAGCTTAAGCAATCAAACGTTTCCGACCTCCAGGCATCAGAGGCGACACCAGCGCACCAAGACCGCTAAATTCTATCTTCAAAGTCCATCTTCGCCAAATGTATGAAGATGACAAATCATCTATGCCCTTGCTCCTGCTACAGTCTCTTTCCCCCACCTACCCTCCCCCGTCCCCTTGCTGCAGCTGGCCCCGGCGCGCGTTCTAGTGAGCTGCCGGAGAAATGTAATGACGTATGTAACGCAACAGATGAGAAGCAGGCTTGACTGCAGAAAGATGTGATTCCGGAATTATGACTAAGCATACGCTGGAGTCTGGGGGCCGGTCAGACGGCGGGGTCAAGGATGACTCATCTTAGTCGATAGGCAGAAGATCTCGGGGATGACGGGTCACGGATCCCTCCACAAACAGGTCAAGGCAGGTCAAGAGCTAGGGTATGAACAGTTTCGAACAGTCGTCGAGGGCCCTAGCCAGCCCCTTCAAACCCCTCCCCCTCTTTCCCCAACCTGGAATGATTCCTAGTGAGATAGCTAGGCCTGCAACCGGACTGTTTTCAAGAGGGAAGGGCCCGCGAATCCCAGCTGGTCAACGCCAATCGATCGAATGACGACAGAGATCCTACACAGTTCTGCGAGAAGGCTTTCGCTTCGTCAGCAGCCAGGTGCCAAGACCACGAGAATTCTGGCCCAATCAACGTAAAATCTTTGGAGAGTTCGTATACAGCTTATGTTTGCTTGCCCTTGTCGCTTGACAGGTTAGATACGACACAAAAAGCTCACTTGGACAAAGCTAGATTATAGAAAGATAAACTAGTTATTTGACTTCAGACAGGTAAACTGAACCGCGGAGGACTCCATTTAGGGGCAACATTATTTTCTAAAAGTAATTCTTCAAAGAAAATTCTGCAGTGATTGACTTGTTGGAAGTTTCATCCCTAACCGCAGACGAGTGACTAGCTTCTAAAAACAAAATTTTAGAAGAATACTGCAGTATGACTGGTTATTTGGAATGGGGAAGTTTGATCTCTGACCCCAGACAAGTATTCCCACCTGCTCGCCGGAAGCTGACGGGTTTACAAAGAAACTTTCCTGCTTTCTCGTAAATGTTCTGTACCAGAAGAAATCCTTTCAAGCATAAACTTCTGCAGACTGCTTGGGAGTTCCTGGTCTGAGGAAGACTAAATATAGAAAGCGCCTGGGAAGTACAGACACGTCGAAGTGATATAATCATCTATTATAAAAACAACTTCCGCCATGCCGATTAAATGTCTTGAATAAGAAAGCACCCGCGCAAGTCAATGAATAGCCATTGTTCTTTGTATGAACCTTTCGTAAAGATACCCGAGAAAGGATGACTTGAGCTTTTCTTGTGCAGCTGAAATGTTTGTTAGGCGGCCCTACATGACTGCAGTAAGTCATGACCTGTAGATTTTGCTGGGATGTGCCCTTACTGAAAGGCATTTGTAGGCCAGTCAGCAGCAGCTTGTAGCCCAACGTTTGCCGCCATGGGGGCCTGGCTTGGCTAGTGTCATATCAACAGACTGTGCTAGCAGGGGTAATAATCTCCTAGCTCCAGCACAGTTATATGTCACAGATTAATTTGTCAAGATGGATTGTATGGAAGCCAGCAGCCGAGCGAAAAGAACAATGATTTGCAACAAAGGTTTCGTGGTACCAGCTACAACTAATGAAGTGTCTGGGTGAAAGAGCTTGAAAAAGCGCAGAAAAACTGGAGCCAATCAAAATACAGTCTTACGTAAAATATGCTAATCTCTTAGGGTCACCACTGAAAACGTTGCAGTTTCCTGGAAGATCTTTACTGCCTATACCCCACCCCTCCCCCAACCCCACCTATCCCCTACTCCTAGCCCCCACCCTAACCCCACCCCTTACCCTTACCCTAACCCCCCTCCTCCGGAAACATCCCCTTCTCCCTCCCTTCCCCCCGCCCCCGGAAAGACCTGCGAAATATAGCTCGCCATTTGATTGGTTCCGCTTTTTACACACCCTAAGTAGAGCTGGTCATTTGATTGGCTCCAGTGAGTTTTACGTGCTGGAAAAGAGGATTGTGACAACAGGTGATACGAGATTTCTGTGCTAAAACTGAGTTTAGGGCAAAGTGTGCGTCCCTTGAATACAGGTATAAGTAAACAACAACAAAACTGCAAGAAATTTAAATTGCACCGGACCAGCCAAGGATACCGGATGTTCTGACACTTGCATCGCAAATGTGGACAAATAAAAGCCGTATCTTTTTTCTACATTACCAAAACATGGTTAGCGCTAATAATGCTATAGTAGAAGTTATGGCTATGAGGATCACGCACGCTATAGGACGTAATGTTAGTTAATACTCCACCGATGCAGTCACGTGACTTGTTAAGGTATTTCAATATATGGGTTATCGTAAACTTATACAGCAGACCTAGTTTTGGACAGTTTACGGGCACACACAAGTCCACACACGCAAGCACACACATGTATACACAAACAACTAAAAGCCCCAAATACATGCAAGAAAATCAGGGAAAAAGTGCCTGACATTGTCCCCTTTGCCCCCCTACCGACGCCATACCAGGCACACATGTTACCTATTTGCTGTCGTGCTCACTTCGGCGAATTGCAAAGAGGACTAAACTAAAACCCCGAAACTAGCAGCCACATAGGCAGCCGCGCGCGTGCAGAATGGTCGTGCCAGCGCGTGTGTGAAACATATGACATAACATCACAAAGATACGAAGTCAAATATGCGCGCTTGTGTGCGGGAGTGAGCGAGCGCATCTGTGTGTGATCAGTACTGTATTTCTGCATGTGGGTAAGCAGGTATAGGTGACTTTATAAAGATGGATATGTTATATAAGTGACATGCAGCTCTTGATGGTATAAAACCCAAGACGGTGAAGACCACCTGCGCAGGGCCCAGGGAATGAACACAGGTTCGTCTTTGCGTAAACACGCCTGTTCACGCAGAGGCAGCTGTTTGACGGCGTACAAACATTCAAACGAAAGGGAAATAATCCAGCAAGAGCCAAAGCAAGGCGCCGGGAGGGACTACTCAACAAGTACGTCGGACAAACAAGACATTAATCAGCATCCTTGTCAGACGGAACAAGAAGAAAGCGATCTCGTGCATCGGAACGCGATTGTGCGTGACGAGCTGTTTTCCTCGGGTCGCGTGGGACGCCGTGTGTTGACGGGTGAGATGTCTTCACAACACTCTTCTTTCAGCAGAGAAAGATCTGCAGCATTCCTGGGATCTTTCTGTCCGTGCAGCTTTCGCGCGCAATGGATGCCACACGCCTGCTACCGAGGAGGTCTGAGAGAAATGAGTCGGGAGAAAGTGATGTTGGGGTTGGGGTTGGTGGGGCGCATTGTCAAACTGCTGCACAATAAGTTCGAAGTGCAGTCCTAGATGGGCGCAGTGAGAGACTGCAAGCGTACCAAGTGGTATGCGCAAACAAAACAACTGAAATGCTCGCAGCTAATGGATACGTTAGTGACACTCGTTGGCCGAGTGCAAGTCGCGCCGTTTGCATGCATCGCTGTACGCCGCCAACATCCGACACGGCGGGTGGGTAGGCTGTCGTAAGACCCAGCGCTGAAGTGATGTATGAGCGTTTGTGAAGCAAGCGAGAGCTGTACCCGCTAGGGAAGCTGCCGGGTGTGGAAGGGGAGGAACAGAAGTGAAGTAACGGAATCTATTTCAAAGTTGCTGGGACCTTGCGTGACCGACTGCGCGTACGCATGCATGATTGGTGAGCCAGTGCCGATAATGTTTTGACAGAATGGTAGCAGGTGTGTTGCCCAGTGAGGCCACGTACAGCAGCCGGAATGCTAAAAATGGCGTTGTGTGGTGACCTCGGTTCCAAGTTCCTGTGGTTGTCAGCGTAATGCTGGGCGCACACGGCTAGATTCGGTCGTAGGACACCGCGGGCGCAGAACTAAACCAGCAGCGTGCGTTAAAGTCATCGTCTAACTTCCATCAAACTTATCCTCGCCGGCACTTCAGAACAAAATGCGCGTCTGCAAACACTATTCCATCCAATTGTGTTGAGATTAAATTAGTTTGGCACATGATTGATAACATTTGGTTTAGTCGGGCAGTGTGCGTCCGGCATTAACTGACAGGAACGCTCAGGAAGCGGTGGTTGCACGAGATGTACGGGTACAATTACATGCACCCTAACAAGTCTGTCTGTGCTGTCTTCTGTACATGTACCCGTACCCGGTTCCTAAATTTGATTTCCCTACCAAATACAAAAACAACACATAAACAAACTGTCCATCGGCATAAAGAAGCATGATATATTTACGGAACAGAACGATGGATTATGAAATTGTCAAAGCAATGCGCTTTAAAATATGATTTTAAAAAGGGGGTGGGGGATTACACCAATTAAAGTGAAATTCACCTATTGCCGAGATTTTGCGCTCCCATTCCAGAAAAAATAGTAGTTTTTTGTTTTGAAAGGGTGCATTCGACTTCTGAAAATATTGTTATACTGTACGTGCTACACACACACATATACTCATTTGTTCACAGGCCGCTGACCTGTGATCATAACGTCGCATAAACACTTTAATTAAACAATTTTAAAATACATTTTGCCAGTAGCAGTAACTCATTTCTGATGAAATCGCTTCCAGGTTATTATTTTCTAGTGCTTACGTGCGTGTATTTTGAATGAGTGCGCTCGCGGCTGTGTAACCTAACTAAACGATGCGAATGCCGTGCGCCCAGCGCGAGCGTGCCAACACCTGCCAATGTTTCAAACGCTGCACATGTTTGGACGGAACAGACTGGAACTAAACCAAGTTTTCAGTTCGTCCTCAAGTTCCCATTGTATTGGCATACCCCACGGCCAAGATGAAAAGGAGGTTGAAGGTCACTTCTAACATTACCATCCCTGAGGTTAAAGGCTTAACTGCGGACTTCCTGCTGATGAAGGTGAAACCACTCGCAAAAAATAAGATGGGGAAAATCTTACAGCCTTGCAAGTATGGGTGGCTGTCTGCAGGCGCCACGTAGTGGGTCAGTACATAAGGGCACAGTTACTAAACAAGGCAACTCCTGAAAAGCTATAATACGCTGTTAACCGCTTACGCAATTTTTAATCAGACCCTTTTTTTTTGTTAAGATTTTAAAATATTTCCCCTGAGCAATCTTCATGATTATGAATAATGTCCAGCTGTGAGGTCCAGCACCTGTTTTTAAAAAGAAATCTGTCCTACCTGATTAAAACTTTCATTGCTGCACCAAGAAGTTTCTGGGAATGGCAGAAGCGCAAAGATGCCTGCTTGCATGAGCGTTCGTATCTGCACCTCCGGTTATAAAAGAGGTCGTGCGTCTCAGTCACTCCCTGTATTTTACGCGCACCTTTAGCGTGCACAGGAGACACGAACGATCCTGGAAGCCAGCCCGCGCCAGGAGATAAAGCGATCCGTGGGTACAGCAGTAAATTGCTTGTTTTCCAGACTGCAACGTCTGCAGGCCGTCGGGTCGGATCGCATCTTCGCGGCAAGGGGTTTTGGTTGACACGGCATTTGTTGATAGAGCGAATAATACAACCACATTATTTTTCTCTAGAGTCGGCTACTGACAACCTTAAAACACAGCATTAGGTGATGGTAAAGTGGTTTACGTTTAAATTTATCGACGACCAAAGAAGCACAGTGGAACCGAAGTGCTCACGGCACCGAAAGTAAAGCAACAATGAATGCTCAAACCTGTTCATTCATGGTAGTACGACCATTGCCATAAAAATATCGGAGGGGTTATTTAAGCGGCAAGTAACGACTTTTTAATTACCTTTGGCCCTCCGACGATATATAAGACCGTCGGATATACGCGCATTATAACCCTACATGTATCGGATTAAGAAGCTGGCGCGGAAAAGAGTGAAACTTGAAGCTGCGCAACAAGTACCCACACGATACGCTGGGTAGTGTACGTGCAGGGCGTGCGATGAACTCGCGCAAGGAATGCGGTAACACCAGCTTTGTCTCCTCCTACCGCTCTGAGACTCGCTACCTGCAATAGCGGTACCTGTTTACGAGAACCAAAAAAAAAGTGTGAGAAAATAAGGCGAAGCGAGGTGATCTCTGACTGAGAGACCTATCGTGTTGGTAGACAGACCTATCGTCTTGGTAGTGTCCCACAAACTTCGGCAGGTTGAGTTGAGTGACCGGCTTTTTGCCTGGCCCTCAGACAATACGGCGCCAGCACGACCAGTGCTTTAATCCTGCCCCACACCACCCGAAACGCGTGCACCGTACTACCTGAAACCCGTTCACCCCGCCACCCGAAATGTACGTTTACACAAAGCGGAAATACCTGATTTGCAACGAAAACATAATTCGATTCTGCAGATAGTGAAGGCACAAAACTCTTAAATCAGGGTAAATGATGAAAGCATACTATGAACCTGCACACAACTTCGATTTAAAAAAAATTAAGCTTGAAAAAAAATTTAATGTTAATTTCTTCATGCATGCTGCCCCACTACCTCCTTTCATCGAAACTGAAATAAATATTTAACACGCGTAGTAGGATGCGTTGTCCCCACCGTGACTTCAAGCTCACTAGACAGTGAAACTTATTTAGAAGGGACGTTGCGCCATCAGAATGATGTTTGATCTTCCACCAGGGTTAAGGACAATACACAATGCTTTGCGAGTAACGGTATCAGATTCACGTCGTCATGTAAAAAGAAGTCTATATTTCAGAACGAGGCTCACTGGATCGCGTTTTGTTAATAATCGAGTTTTTCTTCTAAATGCGTTTATTTAACGCCCTCTGTCGTTTTACAAGTTATTAATTTGATTTATTTAAAGATTTAGCATACACAGTTATACTGATTTCCACCTAGCAACTGAACTGGTTTCGAGTAGATATTTTTTGTGTTTTATAAGGATAAGACCTTTGCAAAGCTTTATTCCGTCGAAAACTGTTTATTCTATTTAAGATGATTGTTTGGTTGTTTATTGCTTAACCTCTCGCAGCAAACCAAGTGCATATCAGGACGGTGTTGCTTAGACAAAGTTTGCAAGCTGCCTCACTGGGACGACTGTCGCAACACAGGGCCAACCAGTCCTAGTAGTGTCCCCTATGTTGCCAGGCGTCTGGCAGGCCAGCTACTAGACTGCCAATTTTTAAATCTTAGGGCACGAACCGCCGAGCTCCTGCCTCGGAAGCGGGCGCCCTAACCACTACACTACCGGATATGTCATCTTATTTGAGGGGGAAAACATGTATTCTTTGTAGAAAATCATGTATCTTATGTCTAAAAGTGACAAAACATTAAAAAGCCCAGTATACTCTTAAAATCTGATTAAACCAGTAATCCAACTGTAATGTTCTACTTTGGATTGCATGAACGTTCGCATCTCATCTTCATACTTAAAGGTGCCCGTAAAATACACAGAGTGAATAAGTTTACAACTGCTTTTTTGATAGGAAGTGCAGATAACATCGCTCATGCAAGCCAGCCTTGGGTCCTTACTTTTTACGTTATAACCATACGCAGTCCATACTTACAGCTAGTGGTCTTATACGTGATATATATATATATACTAGGACTGGTTTGCCTGGTTTCAATATATTGTGGCTCGGTGGGACTGAAGCCTGTGTTGTGACACCAGTCCCACGTGTGGCACCACGTAAACTTTGTCATATGCACGTTGTTTGCGGAGGGACGTACAACACCCTCCCACCCTCTGTATATAGTACACTGTGTGGGAAACGTGTGTACCCGTACCATCAATGACTTAAAGGTGGTGCTACGGTTTCCTTTTTTGTGTAGAATCATAAAAACCGAAGAAGTGCCCCTAGTTACCGGAGACTGAAGAGAGTAAATGTTCGCCCTGTAGACTATAACACTACTGTTAGGCGACTATGAACAAGGATTACATAAACTGCGCAACGTACGTCTTTGGATTCAGCGCCATCATGGCGAGGTTACAGCGCCATCATGGCGAGTTACAGCGCCATCATGGCGAGGTTACAGCGCCCGCATTCAGACCTTGGAAAAGTGACGGTCGAACAAACGTACGATGGCATTCGATCGCGTAGTTGCCACCGCAGCCTAAACAAACACCGGAAGCGTGCAGCAGACGACCAACTGCGGTGTAGCGCTGCGCGGCGTCTCACTCCGTTGTACGAGTAAACTACACCCCCTTTACCTTTCGTACCGCCATCTGAAAGGAATGCACCGCGTAACCGCTTGGACCAGAATGCTGGCTGATATAACCTCGCAAGGACTGGAATGCAGACGGCGCAATATTAAGGCTTGCATTCCCTGCTCAGTGCACTAAGCTGGGTAAGCATCAAAAGGTCAGTTTTTCGAAGTTGGCTTGGGAGACAGCTGCATGTCGCCAAAAGTTTTCCTCCCCCTCCCCCAAGAGCCAGACCAAAGGGGCGCGAAGACAGCGCATTCAACCCTGGAGGGGACGGTACCCCTAAGATGGCGAGGCAGTGGTATAAATTATGCATAAAACAGGAACTTTAGCGAGCGTTGGCCAGGTTTATGTTGCTATCAACGGCGCATGACATCGAAGCATGACAAGACAATTACGGAACAAGAGTGGAGGCAACGCGTCTGTCAATCAGAAGCGTGTCGCATTAACATCAGGCTTACCCCCTACAGGAGCCGGAAGACAATAGTTTATGACATGAAACGCGCTCCGAGATGTGCGTGGGTGTCCTGCCCCCACCCCACTCCCCCCCAAAGCAGACCATTGCGATGCACAGCTTTCCATTCATGCCCATGAAACAATGGTAGCGAGCGGACCCCCACGAGGCGAGAAAGCCAAGCAGCGAGAGAATACACTGAGCGTTTTCTCTCATATCAGTCGAGATTTTGAACACACTGCAGGTAGCTAAATGGTTTCGATAGATACGCATATACAGTACCTACATATAAAATAGTTGTGATGGTCTGGTATAAACGAAAATGTAACATCCTTTTTCCTCTCTCCTATCTCCGTCTCGAAAATGCACGCATCTCCACCTATGATATCTGTAATAAGTTACACGAGTAACGAAAATATTGCAAAATCATTTAAACTTTTTTTTTGGGGGGGGGGGTTGAAGTAACAATGTGTTTAGAAAATGATTAAAACTAAATCTCTTAACTAATGTCAATAAAAAGCCAGGTAATTGAAAGTAGGCAAACTTGTGAACATGCAAATTTCAGGTAACATGTATACTAGGATACTAGGCAACTTCTGTTAACCCCACTTAACGAACTCACGTGGAAAACACGAGAAGTCTGAAAAGACAAAAGCCTCGCTAGGACTGAAATGTATTGCACGAAAAATCTTTAAATCCTCACCAAACCACGAAGCATTTGTTCAGAATGGACGCTGAACTTCAGAGAGCACCCATTCAGCCAGCCACGTGTAATTTCATCCAGATCTGGAAAAGGTCGCTATCTGGTACCAACCAGAGCCACGACACGTGCAGAAATGACGTCACAACAACCACATGCAGGTCCGCTCTGTCCCTTGACCTTGAAGGGCTTTTCTTCCCCCCCCCCAGCCTCTCTCTCTCTCTCTTTTCTTTTGTTTCATTTGCTTAGTTTTCTCCTCTGCCTTAAGCTTATCGCTGAGCGTAATACAATGACAGGGACCAACGAAAGAAGCGGCAGATACGAACGTGCTCTATTCAGTTAGCCTGAATGAGCGCCCGTATTTCGTTCCATTCATAACCACTGCGGGACATTTTCTCGCAGCGAAGAAGTGCCCATAAGGATAAGCAGGTGAAAGGGTACTACAGAAATTTTACGTATAGGAATGACCACAATCAGGCAAGGTTACGCTGAAGGCTTTTATACTTTTTTTTAGAGGGTTAGTTTTCTTTTCTTTTTCAGGAAAGAGTAAGGACCATCGGACCTCCAAGTGTAGTGCCTTTGATCGTCTGCAAAGCTCACTAGCAGGTAGCAGAGAAGGGTGTTCTACCAGGATGTCACCAAACACCTGTGCCATCTGACATCTTTACATGAAGGTGGGTTTTTTTCTCCTTTGCCCTGTTCGTCTGCAATAGCGCAAGGCTCCTGTGAATGTAACACTGGTGGTTCTGTAAACCTCTGGTATTATACTTGGCATTGCTCGCATTATAGAGGTACAGTATTTCCATCAAGAATTTATTTTTGTCGTTTATAAGATACGCGGCTGTACGATTTCGATGGATGCCTTGTCTACCACCCCAAACAACAGATATACGACAACCGCATCTACCATCATTATCATAGTCATCATTGTCTGCTAACTGCATTGTCTGCATGTGCTAGTTCTGCATTGACAACCAGCCTCCAAAAGACGCAATTCGAATAGCCCATTCCCACTTATCCTGCAGAAGACTGGAATCCCCTGAAACCAGTAATAGTCTAACAAGAACAGATGAGGACAGAGCGCTATAAATCGTCAAACGAAGATCTTCGAAGATCTGCCACGTTCCTTACTTTCGACTCTCTCTTTGCTACGTGTTTGGGTACGGTAGGCTCCCTTGATTGCATACGTCAGCATACGGTTGTGTCTAGCGCTGCCAGTACTTTGTTGGGGTTGTAGTAATAGTCTGCCAAGCAAGATGGCGTCAGCCGATGGCGCCAAAAACTGTGAGGCTTCGTCCCAAATGTCATTGTCCTATTCATCGCCGCCATGTTCAAGAAACGCGATGAGCCTGTGCAGACAGACGCCAGTGATGTCCAATATTTGTGAGAGTATCAAATTGCAACACTAAGCCATGTACACCAGAACGCTCCTTCCAAGCCACAAACAGACTGCATCCAACGGATGCTACAGCATCTCGGGACGTTTGGTGCTTGTCTCTTGGATGACTTTAGCGAAATTACACAACAGAAGCAGTTGTGAGAGGTCCACCAACTCGTACCAAAGGACGCCTATTCCTTAAGAACTTCTTTAGTAGCATGTATTTAAGACTTGTTCTAATTTCGATCAGAAACAGGTTGTCCTTCCCGAAATTCTAGCGAAAACGTGTCTATCAACAATGTTTGATAAAAATATTTTGTTGTAGATGCCGTTAAAACGTTTTTAACTTTCATTTAGGTCGGCTCTGTAATTAGCGCAGTATATATAACACGTGACCTTTAACATCTCCTGTAGAGACGTAGTCATACTACATCATTTAAACACTTTCGTGACAAACCAGTGCCATCTACAGACAATGAAAAAAAAAAGCAATGCCACAAAAGGACACGCAGAGGGAACACTTGTCATTCTCTCACAATAAAAACGCTTAGAGTTATGTATAAAAAAAACATGCCACAGAAAGGAGCGAAGCTAACATGAAAATGCTCAGAAGAAACAAATTTTCCCATAAAACGCTCATAAACACTGCCGTGTCTAACAGCTCTCACGGAACGTAAATCAGAACGAAGCTACGAGACAAGCGATCAACAAATGGGCCGCTAGAGGGCGCTCTTAACTAGTCCCACATAACGGCGCTCATTACAAGCACGTACGGGCGCTGCTGGCCGACGCTTGCCTGTAAGGCCGCGCTTGAAGGCACTCCATCAGAAAGTATAATTATATCTCGAAGACACTCGCAAGAAACAAAAGTCCCGTAAAAAAGATACTTGGGGACGCAACCCACACATAAGGACACTCGTCACAACAAACTCAAGCTGTTAACTTGGAGGTTTTGGGCGAGGACTTGCTAAAAATGGGAGGGCAAGAGGAGAAAATGCGAGAGATGCGAGCGGGATGGGAGAGTGCTGAGAGCGCAGTGGTGCATAGACTATGGGTGTATGTAAAATAGCTGCGTATAAAACTCATTCGCATGCTCAAAAACCACAAAGATGCTTCATGCATAGGCCTACCACGGGACTCCGAAGCAGTAGTGTGTCTCTTTCACTGTCTCTACCACTCCCTCCCTCCTTCACTCGATCACTCACTCGACTTCTCGGTCGAGCCCGCTCGCCGCCGAACGCTCTAGAAGATCGGGAATCTGGTTGTTCTTAGAGTGACTTGTAACACCAGTAAAAGCCAGGTTGGGCTTGCATGAGTGTTCATATCTCCTGTTCATACGTAAAGATGTTCGTAAAATACACACGGCGAATGGACCTTACGACCACTCTTATGATCGGAAGAGCTGCTACGAACGCTCATGCAAGCCACCCCAGGGACCTTGAAATGCATTTACAGCCGGAGAATAAATTGGTCGACTAGAAAGGAGCGACGTCTGGTTTGCAGATGAGAGCAACAGACAAGAAAAGATGACAGGCAGGACGACAAATGAAGACTGATGATTAGCAGGGAAAGTGGGTGGGAATGGAGTGTGTGGAGGGGGGGGGGACGAAGACAATGGCATAGAGAACAGAAAACTTTTTTTTTTAATCTCGTCAACGCAGGCGTCATGACTACTGCCTGACGAAAGTCCTTCGATAAAATGCAGCACTACGAATCGGCAGCCAGGATGTAACTTCAGAAGAAGGTTACCGCTCATACAGGCGCGTGCGCGCTCCCTTTGCGGGGAGGGGGGGCAGAGAGGAAGGAGGGGGCTGGCTGCCGCTCACGCAATCACGAAGCACGCAGCCTCATCATTGACATCAGCCACAGCGAGGTGAGGGCGGCAGCGAAAAATATTATTCTACAATCCAAGCGAACAACAAACGTTTCTTCCCGGAGCATCGTGCGAAAACAAGACGCCACAGGCAGCCCGAGCGGAGAAGCCAAGCCCTGCTATTGGACGCTGTGCGAGCGAGCGACGGTCGGCTGCTGTAAAGAGGTAGCCCTGCAAGCGCAGTATAATGGCGCCCTTCTCTGTCGTCGCCTCTGATAAGTGACGGCGCTGGCGTTCACTTTAAATAATAAAATATGATCTCGTGCGCCCGGGACGCCTGTTCTCAAAACCATCGGAATGCGGGGGTCTGAAACGTGCCGTGGTATGTAGGAAAATGTTTCGATCGAAAGAAAGAAAGAATGATTAAATGACTGAAATTTCGCTAGATTACAGTCCGCAGCAGGGACAAACAAGTTGCCCATCTACCGTTCTGAGTCCAATATCACAATTCAAAAAGGCCGAGAGATGGAAATTACAGGAGCACGAGATTTCTTGCGCAGTTTGCTGCGCTTTGAAAAAAAAAATCTCGAGTGACAATCTCTTCGCCACATTTTTCACGGGGAAATAAAAAGCCCATGAAACGTTCTGCAGCAGTGCTAGGAATGTGTCCTATTCACAACAATTTTTTTTTAATGTCGAACTTTTTTCCCCCTTTCCTGATTACACGTCCTCTGTGGCATGCCTCTCGACCCCAGGATATATAACTATGCGGAGCGTAATATACAATGCTATTAAGATGTTGAGGCCTGCATAGCTCTGCGGGTAGAGCTGCGGACTAGCCTGTGGAAGGTTGCTGGTTCGATTCCAGGTCCGGTATGCATGTATACTGTATTAAATTTATACGCGAATAGCAGATTTTTTAATTCCTCTGAAAAAAAGTGTCGGCGAACTCGGAATAAGCTATTCGCTCATTGGACGACCAAAAATCTTAATTATTTGACAAAAAAAAAGGGGGGGGAATAGCTCACTCGGTGTACACGCATAGGAAATTCAATGAACTAATTCTACAATATCCGCCATGACAGGAATAAGTCAGCTACTTGGTTGTCTTGCATACGAGGCCTGGTGTGGCTTTAGATTATTTCCTGGAGTTAAACGTTGTGCAGACTTCATCCCCCGAACATTAAACTGCCTCTCTGGTCACCTTACTTGCTCTCGTGGTTCTTGATCTTGCAAGTGCATGGTTTAGTAACAGGACCTCATTCCACTCACACTGCGACCTCATTCTCATAGCGCGAAGTCACCACGAGGTGGAGTCACCGTCTCTCTAAAATTCCTACACACGATATTAAGATACGCTTATTGAACTGCCCAAAACTCCTTCAATACTGCATGTATCTTATGAAAACCGGTTTCGCGGAGGGAATAAGCGATTGAATAAATACAACAGACAAAGAGCGAGAGAGAAAGACAAATAAGAGGGGGTGAATGAAGGAGGGGGAGAAACCAAGGGAGGATGTTCGCATAAAAATTACCCCTTTCTAGGCTAATGACGAGCATTTCTGTTGCTGTCATTCATTTTCCTGTCTCGTCTGTGGCTATAATACTGCACAAAATGTACGTTTTACAAACCAGAAAACGCGCGATTATGTGGAGAAAATTCCGGCTGACGTTACAATACGCTTTTTGTTTTGGGTAAGAGCGGGATTGAGAAGCGTAAAGACCCCCTCATAAATCGCGCTAAGATACAAGGGCTCGCATTTCATGATCTCTGGTCAGTTTGTAAACCCTGTTTATCTTCTTACCAGGCTCTCTTTCTTCTTATGTGTCAGTAAATGACCCTGCTTAGTGTTCGTCCATTGTCTTTGCACGCCCTGGGGTTCCGGTAAAGAATAAAGTTCATGCTACGTTCTGTTACGTGACAAGAGCAAAACAAGTTTACGAAGTTAGGCCTGTCTCGAGCACAGCCATGTTAATGCCTACGGTTGTAAACGTTCCGACATCATCTTTGACCGCAAGGCAGATAATTTCTTTTTTTAAAGTGCTGTTGTCGAGAATAATGGCCGGGCCACGTGCAGCCGGAGAAAACCAGGGAAATCGTATAGAAAGGCCCACACCCAGCCTTTCGATAAGGCGAGCCGTAACGGTGATCAAAAGAACAAGCAATACTCAGAAATTTCAGGAAACCTGCCGGCGATGTCACAGGGGAGTGTTTACGGGAAGAAGATAACGAACCAAGAATTTCAAAGCCCGTGTCTGTACCGCAAGTCTTAGGTTTTGCCTACAAGAAGAACTTATATACCGAGTCCTTTTACGCTGGTAGTTAATTTGACTTCGAGTGTAACACACGTAACAGCAAAATATAGCTTGGCCATGAATGTCGGTTAACTCGACATTTGGTAGTTTGCTGCCCCACAAAAATTCATCTATTGCGGAGATCCTAGATGGGAATGAGGAGAACAACCAAAAAAAGTCTGAACTATCCTGCTAAATCGTGCATTTGTGCACACACGTACGCGCACATGTCCACCCGAACACAGAGCGAATGGAGAGAGAAAGAAAAAAAGGAGGGAGAGAAAGGATGAGGAAGGGGAAGAGAGGAAGACAGGTGCGGAAGAGAATGGCATAGATGTGCCACATGGGAGTAGACAGATAAACTAAATCAAAACAATCCCTTAAGAGGTAAGTCGGTTAAATTTAACTGTGTACGTTCATGGATACTCAAATTATAAGTGTCAGATATGTCTGTGTGTGCATGTGCGTGGGTGCGTGCGTGTGTGAGAGAGACAGAGAAAGATGGTATAGGGGGAGTGAGGTTAAAAACAAAAAGACACGAGGAAAAGTGATAGACAGAGTGAGACGGGCTGACGCAGACAGGGCAGGAAAAAATTATTTCATTTCGTGACGTAAAATCTCCAGGAAGTGGAGGATGCTGAACAAACAAAACCATCAGCCGATCTGAACACAGCACATGTTCATTAAAACCTATATAATAAATAACATTTCCGTGGATTACAAAGTTTACCAAAGTATATGTCTTTTACTTATGGTGTATTTGTCGTCACTATTAATGATTGAAACTATGAACGGAATTTTGTTCAGATTATTCCTCTATCAGGAAAAACAAAGTTCGTTAAAACTAACTGCCCAAAAGGACAGATTAACACGTATGCTGTTCGCTCACGCTACTATGACAGGTTACAAAACTTATAATCTGTACCCATCAAAGAAAACTTTAAAATAGTAGACAAGAAAGTAACTCTAGTAACAAGTTTACGCTGTCCTTATGAAAGTCCTCCCACCCCCTTTTTAAAAAAATCCACACAAACAAGAGCCAAAGAAACAAGAAGTATTCCAGACAGAAACAGACGAAAGCAGTCAGATAAAATGGAAGCGACTCTCGCCAAAGCAGACTACCAGGCGATGCCAATCAAGAGAAGAAGTGAGCGTCTACCGTGTGACAGGCGCACTTGCAGTCCGCGGCGCAGTGTCAGCAGACAGCAAGGAGACCCAGCAACGCACCAGCGTTCCCCAGCACGCGCCACTTCCAAGGAAGCGTCCGGCACGCACTACAGGGCGACCAGAGACTGGAGAGCTGGTGGGCCCAGAGGATCGGGTGTATAAGCAGCCATGATCGCCTACATGGGGGACATCCACCCCACCCACACTCGCCCACCCACCCCACCCCACCACACGACGCAGTGCCAGCATCACCAAAAGCCAGCCATAGTCTACAAAACGCACACGCACTGCCAAAGGCTTTCCCTAACGCGGCGCCAGCAGATGCCCACGTCGAGGGTGCACGTGCGTGTGTGTGTGTGTGGGTTTTTTTTTCTCTGTCAAAGGCAGATTTTGCGGAACATTCGATCCCTCGCATCGGCAAGCACCACGTGGGCCATCGTGTGCCGCTCGCCCTGCCTCCTCCCTGTGTCCTGCCCGCTGTCTCTGCTTCCCGATACATCAGGTTGGGACTACTCTTGGATATAGGCTACCCCTAGCGCAACACACACACACACACACACCGCATGCCACGCGGAACCCACTGTGCAGAAACGTGCGTTTACACAAGGAGAAAACGTGGGTATATCTTGCACATTTTCGCCCAGTCACCCTCGGAGTCACTGCTCCGTAGTGCAAGAAGTAGCCACGGACAGGCGCAGGTGTGCCTGACCTACCGACAGCACGGCATCTTCGTTGTTGTTGCAACGGCATGAAGCGCGTACTGTATAAGCGACGTGCCACCACAAGAAACAGTGAGACATCGAAAACTAGCCGAGACGGCAAGGACGTGCAAAATTTAAAGCCACAGTTCAACTCTCCCGTATCGGTGTCCCGCGCAGACAACAGGGCGATCAGCTGAGATCAGGCGCTGTGACGCACGCCACACGCAGCACAGCAAAGCCCCGTCTGCGACATTCCGGCTACAGCATCACGGAATGAAGCCGATAGCAGAAGAGAACGCTCTATTGCTACCGTAGACTAGCAAACCTCAGTAATACTACCTACTGGATCCCCAAAGCATAGACTGACTAAAAAAAATGCCGACGGACAGATACAAATGAAGAAAGTAGAGAAAGTGTAAAAGAAAAGTGGAGGAAGAAGAAATAAGACAAATATTACGGGTCAGGGGTCAGGGGTCAGCTTATGCACGCCAACGGTTAAAATACGGGTACGACCTGACGGTGAAGAAGATACCAAAAATCTCGACATACCAGGAAACTTTGAGTCGACATGTGCAACGTGTCCGTCAAAGTCGAGGAACAGTAACGATCTCACAGCCGGGTATCCACTTAGAAATCAGCGACGAGTTGAAGGAGAAACCGCGACCCGACGCGCTCGACGAACATCGGAGATGCTCAAACTCCCAGGTTGCGGCCGTCACATCCATCAAACTGCACGAATCCAATCGACATAATAAATCCAGGCGAATCCGTGTGACACGCATGGACGTGCAGCACATGCACGCGCAAAATGAGCACGCTCCAGGAAAAGCTAATGCACGCGCGTTGACGCAGGGCACGAACTCCAAGCGCGAGCGCGTAGCACATAGTCGCACATCCAGAACACTCAGCCTGTCACAATTCCTGCCGACTTCTAGCCGCCTCCAGGATCACAGCTGCGCTGCAGAGGTACTCGAGAGGTGTCCCCCACCCGGACTGCTGGGTCTCACATACTTCATATTTTTGAAGTTTTTTCCTTACGGCCGTAAATCGTTCCATCTCGCAATCAAATATATCTGTCTCGACAGCGGGCGAGTAAGTTTGTTGTCCCGCGCACTGTTCTGGCGCACCAAGCTGCCTGTGTCAAATGAAGAACTCCACCCTGCCGTTGACAGTCGCGCACGAACAGAAGCAGATGAGCGAGCGAGCGAGAGACAGAGAGAGTGAGAACAGTGTCGCGAAATATTTTCCCCTTGCAACGTGGAGTTTGTTGCGCCCGTCTCCCCTGCTTTCCCGCTCCAGCAGTAGTATTATACTACGCTCACACATGCGTGTATGCTTTCTCACCTCCACGGAGTCGGGCCGCGCCACGCAGGGCATATAGTAGCTTAGACACCATTGGCGGCCCCTTCACACAGCCCTTGCACCGCGCGCTAGCTGGCGCTGAGGACACACCTAGGGTCCTCGATCGCTATACCTCTTCCCCTGTTCCCCACTCCCCTTCCACCCCACTCCGTCCCAAACTTCCCTAAATCTACAGCCCACCGAAGGGTCTTGAACAAGACCTCCCCAAGGGCTCCGCCCCGCCCCCCTCACACACACACACACACACAAAGTGTATCTCAGAAAGAGAGGGGGGATGTTCGTGCGTGCGCTTGAAGGAATATTCACGCATGCGTATCCAACATGTTGTAGCATTCGCTCTTTTGTTCTTTATGACGATTAGAAAGGAGTTCCCCAGCCTCCCCTGCAGTGTGAATCTGATTTTCATGTGAAACCATTCACAGCTCTGTTTTTCTTTTCTTGTTTTATTTCCCCCTTTCTTTCATTGTCTTTTCTTTCTGTCCTTTCTTTCTACATTTAAATACGAATGTTGATTGGTTTATTCTAATCATGCACACACACA
>SMGT01015881.1:453534-475691 GCA_004794575.1 Lanistes nyassanus | reverse complement strand
TGGGGGCGGCATGACAGCAGTGATCACAGACTAGTAGCGACTGCTGGTCGCTTGGCGTCCTTATCTTCGGTCGTTACCTAAGTGGAGGCACACGTGCTGTATATTTAGCGATTGAGGAATAATGTCGAATTTTCCCCCCTTGACATGGTTGGTTTTGACTAACGTCATCGTTGAGCCATCTCACGTTGCCTGTAGGGGATTCCCCACGTCCTGAGTCACACGAAACAAACACCTTAAATTATAAAACTCTGTAGGAGCTCAGTGGTAGTTACTTGTCTTTCGTATCCTAAATTGCACAGCTTGATATATTTACAGTACAGTTTTCTATCTGATGAAACCTTACCTCCTCGTCTATTCCCTTTTTATATACTTTTCTTTCTCTTGCACTTGCATGTTGGCTGGTTGGTTGGTTGGTTGGTTGGTTGGTTGGTTGGTTGGTTGGTTGGTTGGTTGGTTGGTTGGTTGGTTTCCTTCTTTGCTTCTTTCTTCCTTTCTTTCTTTCTTTCTCTCTTTCTTTCTCTCTCTCTCTTTCTTTCTTTCTTTCTCTCTTTCTCTCTTTCTTGTAGTCTGCTGTCGCCTGTCCTCTGCTCTCTCGCCTATCGTGGCCAGGCCATCAGTCCCTGCCCTGAATCAAGGTAGTGTTCCTGGCGTCGCAGGCGGTCAGGTATGTTTGCCCTCTTCAAAGTCGCCACCATGCAGGCCGCCACCACGCTGCCCCACCTCCCACCTCCCTTGAGCCCTCGGGTATGAGACCATCAAACCTAAATTTACCTGCCAGAGACACGATCACAGAGAGCGCCCATCGCTCGACTTACCTCTTGTCTTCTCGTTCTACCTGCATAGCGGCAGGGCCCTTTTAAAAAATCTCTCAGTGCGCAAGCGATGGAAGATATTTCGCTTTAATCTGCACCTGAAAGTCTGCCAAACTAGCTATGGAATGCGGAGCCAGACGCTGAGCAGCTGATTACGGGGAAACAAGAATATCATGTGGCTTGACAAGAGGGGCCTAGTGGTGCTAAACACTGCACAACATACGCTCTGTGCGTGCTTCGCTGCCTGCGCTCAGGTAAACCCGTTGTTGAGGGTCTAGATTAATGTTTGAATACTCACCTTGACTGATTCAAAGCTCCAAACGCGATAACCTGAAGTTTACTATATAGATGCCTGTCAGATATGTCAGTCTGCCGCCATACGCCACTGTGCGAAGGAAGCTTTTTTTTATTATCCTTATTAAGCAATGCTAGTGCATAATCTTTAGAAACACCACAGTAAGTCATCAGATTCAACCTGTTATTATAGTATAAAATAAACAAAAAGTCACTGCCACGTAAGCCTGAAGACAAATAAGTTATAGAAAAGACGATCTTAGTATAGTTAGCAGAAGAACGGCGCGGGCGGAGCGTTGGTGTCTGGCTGAGTGGCGGACATCGATAGAACTGACAGCTTATTATAATGAGTGAAAAAGACAACCAAAAGCATCGGAGCACATAAACGTTGTGACAGAATATTTACACGTCCAAAACCAAACACCCAATAACTAAATTGGGAACTGACAACAACTATTGTCACGTGTTGGGGGTTGGTGGGTCAGGGAAATTACCCCACAGATTCTAGGTGGGATCCATCCACAACATTTTGTTTTAATTAAGCCCTTTATCCCGCTGTTTAAGCCTCCATCTAGCTCGCTCACATAATCGCCGAGATTAGGTGTCAGGGGGTTCCTGGTCACACCTCTATAGTCAGGATGCTGGCTCTGGATCGAGGGGCAAGGTCGTGCGGAGCAAGGGGCGAGGTCGTGCGGAGCGAGGGGCAAGGTCATGCGGAGCTAGGGGCAAGGTCGTGCGGAGCGAGGGGCAAGGTCGTGCGGAGCGAGCGCAGGGACGACACGTTATTGCAAAGTAAACCCCATGTGATGACATCATCACTGAAACCACCGCCATCACCACCAACCCCGGCTCCTGCTACCTGTCGACGTCGTATTTTGTGCTCCTTCTTTGCATCATCTTCTTCCTTTGTTTCATTTCCCCCCCTCCCACTGTTGAATCGTTTTGCAATGCCCAAACCTCATTATAATTATTTTGTGTGTAGACCAATACAATTGGTGAATCCAACCGATAGTCACCCGATCTAAAGTACAGCAGTACAATCATCATAATGAGTATTTATAAAGCGGCAAGGCCCTCCCCCGCATGCGCACGCAAGAAAAAAACACTCACACGCAGATGCTGGTACACAAGCTATACTTCCGAGCACGCGCAGACAGAATGAAACGCATTGTGTGTGTGTGTGTGTGTGTGTGTGTTAGGGTGTGTGTGTGTGTGCTAGAGAGAGAGAGATGGGTTTCAAAGAACGTGTAAAAGAAGAGTGTACGGATAGCTGGCGGATGGAGAGAGGCAGATTGTTGCAGTCCGATATTGATCATGTGGATTTACTCGTGTCAAAACTGTTGAGCAAATAAGTCCGGGGTTTTCTCCCTAGCTCAGCCAAACTTTTAACTTTTCTCTCCACCCTCTCCCCGACCTGACCCCTCCTTCACTTGACAAAGTTACGTGTCACTTGCTTACATCACCGAGCAATCAAGAAATGAAGATGCGTTTACACTATTCAATGTTGAACCTAAATGCATGTATTCGTCTGTGAACAACATCCTCAGTGGAGTCAAGGGGCTTTTATTAGAAGGCAAATATGCAATACCAATGTCGCCAAGTCTGCCCTACGATAAGGCATAGGACAGACAGCGTGCGGAAAGATTGCTTAGCAAGGACATCATAAATCAGCTGCAGCCCTCTTCCCCCACCCGGCCCCTTACACCCCGTTTGCTGTGACAGCAATAGTGAGCGAAAGTGAAGTCATTCGCCCCTCTTCTCTGAAATGGATAAACTTCCAAACAGAAAAAAATACCGGAAGATGGGTGAATGAAAAGGCCAAAAGAATGTTGTAAGGCGGCAAAAAGTAAGCATGGCGTACGTAGATAGGGAAAGAAAATACTCGAATGGTTGAGTTTCCACATAAGTTACTCGACCAGTCGCTGACACAGTCAGAGATGAACCAGCAAGTTCCGTTCTTAAACGGATACTAATGCGTACTTGTTATCCGAACCCAGTGATGTATAGCATACATATATATATATATGCATATGTATAAAGTATATCTCTGTGTGTGAGAGAGAGAGGGGGGAGAGGGAGAGAGAGTGTTTGTGTAGGCATGCACATCAGTAGGTCGGTGAATAAATTAAAAATAAACGTTCTTCCAGTTTTAAAAAAAAAAGAGTCCGGCTGAAAGCACCCGCAAAGTATTCGCTGACTGACACGCGCAGAAGCGAGAAGAACTGTGAGGATGGGGGAATCTTCGCAAGTATCCTGGGTTGGCCTGCATGAGCGTTCTTTTCTCCTGTTCATTCGTAACGGTGAACGTAAAATACACAAGGCGAACAGGCCTTACGACCGCTCTTATGACAGGACGAGGAGCTACGAACGCTGGATCTGTATCAGCAGGGCTGCGCTGAGCAGATCCATCCCGTCACACCTCGAATGTCGCACGAGAAAAGCAGTGACACATGTCGTAGAACGCGGTTCTTACGAAACTAGATCACCAGCGGGGAGAGAGCTGTACAGGAAAATAAAGGACCCAAGCTGAGGGCGGAGGAAGGCTGCAGGTATGACGCTGGCAGAGGAATAAAAAGCACATCGGCACACCGATAAGCTTACTGAAGACATGCGAATGTCACGGTATGCAGGGGATTACATTCCTGGCCCGCACAACAATGTCCCAGCGCATAAATGCACTCTACCTGCAGCGGGTATAGAACGTGAGATGGGCGGGGTGAGGACGCGGGTCTATTGATAGCGTAGTGTGCGCAAGTGCAAGCGTGTGTGTGTGCTGCAGGAGGGTGTGCACGTACGTGACACAGGCATGCATGCATGAAGACAGCCAGGCGGGCAGGCAGGCAAGCAAAAAGGCAGGCAGAACATGAGCGTGAGGGATTGCAAAAGTTTCAGAGGCAGGTATGTGAGACAGAGAAAAGATGGTTAATTGGAGTGCGGCAAGGGGTGACGGGCAAGGGGAAGAGTGGACAACGAATGTTAGAGGAGAGAGAGAGAGAGAGGGTGGAGAGGGCAGCAAGGGATGTAACTCACACGACCGGTGCTTAAACCGGTGGCCATGTTATGGAAAAAATCTCCAGATATTTATAAATACTAAAAGACGTGTACTTATTGTGTAATGTGTCTAGTTCAAAAGCTGGTCTTCTTGAAACTTTGATGTGGAGCATAAATACTGGATAATAATATACATACAACGCCATCAACAAGGAGCCGTATTCGTGTCCTTTGGTTAAGCCTAACCCGGTCGCTGTCACATGACAAACCATCGCTCCCAACAAAGGTCGCTAACCGCTGGTTTGTCACGTGATCGCGATCGGTTTAGGCTTAACCAACGGACACGAATACGGCTCCTGGTCGAAGTCCTTGCACCAGGCCACCTGACTTCGTACGGGTATGGAGGAGGATACACAAACTCGTGCACTTAAAGGTAAGTCTTCTAGATCTTGGGCCCGGCTAGCTTTGGTGCTCAGATCAGACTCGTTTGTCTTACTGCCGCTATAAATCTAGTGGTATATAATGCACAGACTAATACATACAAAAATAGACCCTGTCCCCCATATTCACCGTGAGATGAAAGCACTCTCCTTCTGAAATAACAAACCAAGGTGAGTTTATGACTTTCAAAGCACAGTGTGATATATTTTTCTTCTGTCCCTGATGGTGCTAGTAAGTCTTTAAATGAACTATTTTCAGCTTGTCTGGAAATACTTCAGCAGAAAGAAAATGTTTGCGAATGCTTTGCTACAGACAGAAGGGAGCGCTGTCAGGCAAGCCAAGTGCACCTGTCGAAGAAAACATCTATTGGTACACGCGTACTGCACCCTAAGCGCAACAGGTGAGACTGTGGTTTTTCCCAACCTCCGACCAGTTGTCGCACTCCCCGATAGTATAATTGTCTGTGGAAAATTGTGTGGGGTGCACTACTCGCAGCATGCAAGGCGATGTCGGGGGATGATTTAAGCGTCAGCCGGCTAGTCGACAACGCTGGACATCGCCTTGCATGCTGGGTATACTTACTCGGACAGATGGATCTGGCATTGCAGGCCGAAACCAAGGTTTAGCTCGAGGACTAAATTTAGTCGCGCAGTCACCCGGTAACATTCCCTGCTAGGCGTTAGTTGAGAACAAGGCTGGCACATACCCCGAAGTCCCCACGGGTCACGACTGATCGCGTGTGCGCAGCCACCCCTGGTTAGTTTTTCTATATTCATTAGCCCAAGCGTGCCATAAAGTTGTTTATCGCCGCACAGGCAAGACAGCTGAAGTAATGCGAGTGTAAAGCGCTACCCATGGTTCTTCTGGGACCCCCGCCCCACCCCCACCAAAGATACCTTTCCTCACCCGTGCCTGAACTCAACAGATCCAGATGAACACAGCGTATCTGACGCAGCGTCAGTCTGACTCTGGGCCACAGGGGTTGTGTTCCTCGCGAAAAAAAGTAATTGCTCACCCAGTCTCACTCAGCCGTCTTTAACCGTCAAGCCTACTCACAACTCCCACATTCTGCCGTATTAAACGCGGAACACGAAACCATTGGCGGAGATTGCACCATCGTCAGCAGACAGATTGCGCTGTCGTCGTCTTCATTTTAATTTCACGGCAGAAATGATGGCATCACACGCATGGAATCGTTTTAAAGTCGTATGTATATTGATCTGCATATCGCTACAGCAAACTAGTATCTGGAAAGGACCCCCTCCTGTCCCCCCCCCCAAAAAAAGTAGTATAATAAATTTCGTTGCAACCTAGCGGTAGTTTTGCTTTCCTTGTGACATCCCTGACGACACATTTGTGACTTATCTTTACACGTACCCTAGATCTGTCCTTACAAGGCCTGTCCTTCGATTATTCATGCTGTTACCTATATGTTACGATGCAGAAGTCTTAAAGAAACATCTAACTGCAAAAGACTTAAAAGGAACAGCTTATTTTTCTCTATTTTTGCCAACGATATCGGCAAACTTGGATCTTGAATTAAGTAAGTAATAGGTTAATTTGAGCAGTCGAGTGGTGGCCGAGCTGTTGACTGGAAGACCTGTGCGCTTCCAGCATTTACCTTCACTAATTTTATGCATTTGTACGAAATAAAATATCACGTAACCACTCTCTGATCCATTTTTGAACATTTGTCTGTTCCGTCCCCAGAGCTAGATCGCACTTGCGCTGTTATCAAGTTTCAGTGTACAAAACTGCTCTGAAGGACTGACCACTGTATGAGATGTGGACACTACCATTAATGGACAGAAGATAGCAAACACTTACAGGCCTAAAGCCCGACTCTGATCCGCCTCGTAGATATGGGCAGTCTCAGCTTTAAAGTTTTCAGAGCTGTCGGCACCAGCTGGCAATGGGTAGTGATGCACTCTTTAATGGGGAAGGACTCTGAAGGCACACACCACACGCAGAGACCTAGGATCTACAATAGGTTTTGGGGTCTTCAAATATTAAAGGCAAGACCACACAGTCATGCTTTACACTTTACAATGTCTAGTTTTGGCGTTCTGCCACAAGGGGAGGAGTTCTGAACTACTCACGGCAAGAGATGTGGGCAGGTCGGTCTTTACACCCCCCACCCCACCCCGCCTTTATTTTTTAAAGGGAGGGCGGTATATTTAACGAAGATGATGTGAAGAGAGAGAAAACGTATGGCAGTACACGTGCATTATATTCGGTGTGGAACTGTGGTGAAAACTTGAAATAGGCTGTTTTTCACAATGTGGTCAGTGTGTGAGGACGTGAGCACGTGGACATGCGCGCGTTTCTCGTGCACTCACAACAGGACGCAAGTCGGTCGACGAAGTCACAAGGACGCGTGGGTGTGTTTCGCGAAGTCCTATAACAACGCCACGCCAGGCCGTCTTCAGCTAAGACTTGTCATACGTCAATCGTCATCCAAGTTCTTTTCCTCTGCCCACCTGTACCCTAGCACCTGTGACGTCACCGCTGGACAACGACCCCGTGCATCGAAAAAATCAGCACCTGCTTGCTGGAATCGTAAATTATGTCACAGTTATGCGAGAAGGAACGTCAAGTGTGCGTCAGCGATTGCCGAGCAACATTCGTGTCATGCCGCGCGCGTTTCACGACAAAACCGTGACCCAGTCGGGGTAGCTGCTGCACAATACAGCGACGGTCTCCGCTACCCGAGTGACTTCATGTACCCGCTTCATGAGCGCCCTCGGGAGTCGACCGACTATGGTTGGAGGTAGTCACTCGCAGCACAGAAGTTTGCTCGTTTACTCAGCAATGTTTCTTGGGCCTCCAGCCACAGTCGACGGAACCTCACAGGGTGCTCGTGACACGGACCCCAGGGTGGAGACGGCTCACCATTCATCTGAGATCAAAAGCCTCTGCATGCCGGCTCCAAAGCAAATACATTTCACACGTGCGCGCACTGCCTCGCCGTGCGCCGGTCCACTTGAAAGTGGTCGACTCGACACAAGTTCCCTCCGTGGGTATTATGGTTATGAAACGCCTTGAATGTTACAAAATATAGAGCTGTATAGCAGTCTCTCGCAGCGCCGCTCACACAAGCCTCACAAAACGACGTGAATAGAAAAGTCAAGGCGTCAGGTGACAAATATTTGAAATAAAACCCGGCCCTTCGGTAAATATCTCTGCAATGTTGTCGGGTAGCTATGAAAGTGTCTATTTTTAAAGCAGGCAACCATGTTGGCTGAATTAATATGCATATGGTCGATGTTAGTGCAGCTTTGCCGACAGCTTTCCTGCGCGGACAGCTGTGACGTCTCGGGGCTGAACAAGAATTAGACTGACATTTTTGTGCTTTATAATACGACCGTCACATTGACACGAAGGAAACAAACTGAAATTATTTCTGTTATTAATGAAATAATACTCGTATCTGCATTGTTGAAAAAACTGCCAGACAGTTTAATGTTTTTAATGAACTGACACCTGATTATCTTATTATGCAGAGGCCTTGTGTATATAGCGAGCAAAAATGGACGTGTTGAAAGTAAAATACATAACACTTTTTTGTGTTTTCAGCGAAACGACCAATGTGTTTCAGTATTGCCAGTGAGTTGACTCATTTCCGTGTTGCTAGTGAACTGCAGTTCGTCGTGATAAGCACACATCTGTGTTGTTGATGAAATGACACATTGTGTCTATCGACAACTTTTTGTGTTGCTAGTAAAACGAACAACTTTCGTTTTTGTCCCAAAAATTGACGCATTTTTCTGTTGCTTATTAGCAAATATATATTTATGATGTCAAACAGCTGACTGATAGTGTTGAAAATGACTTGAAACATGTCTACGTTGTTAATGGAACGCCGTTTGTTTGTAGTGACCACGACGTGAGAGCAGATCTACTGTACAGACATACTCTGGTAGCATATGTCCGTATCTCTTTCGTTTCTGTTTGTCCGTTTGCGCGGGAACATCTATATAATAGTGAAAGACATGTATTTGTCTGTCCTAGCACAGAAAGTGTACACGGTTTCTGATATTTATGTCATGTCTTTTTACTCGACTATTTGTTTTATAGTTTATTTACTTAACCGTCTGCGTTGTTTATTTTGTCCCAAAGAACGCGTAATACCCAGAAGTTTTCCCCAAGTTTTAGCTGTGCTCAGTATTTTTTTGTCCCACTAGCATTATTATGTTACAAACTTTATGCTGCACCAAAATGCAAAAGGCCAGGGCTAGGCTTATATAAGCTGACTCGTTGCCTGGCCCTGCCTTTCGAAGTTTCAGTGGCTTTACGTTGCAAAAATACACATTTGTTTAAATCAAAGGCGTTAAAAAAGATAGCTCGTTCTATTGCTCCATCTTGTCTTTTCCTTCCAGGAAGATACCGTACCTTAAATTTCCAGTTTTGTGGAGTGTACAACGTTGGTCTCCAAATGCACGATTGTGACATGGTTATAATGGATGGCTGTGATGTGTGATCGGATTGTAAATTTTAGGTCGCGTACAGTAGTTTGCGTCTATCTGATGTCGTGCACTAACGATGACAAGGCATGAATTTTACAACTTGCAGGTTTTAGCAGTCTAATGGTCAAGTGGGCCATCTGGTTCGAAATTATTCTAGAGTACAAATATTTATACCTCACGAGTTTGCAGGGGGACCGTGTATTCACACTTGTGAGAGAACAATATAAACAGCACGCATATTACTACTCTACAGGCTACAACTGACCCCTCAGATACTATCCCCGCCGATTTGAGAAGCCAGTGTACGAACGTTACCCACAGCAGTTTCTGGAGAGCTGATCTGAAAAAGGATCCGGACACTTGAAGTTGCACTGTTTAGCAGAGGGGAGGCCTCGGATATTTTTAGAACACTTTACAAAAAATATCGAAGACGCTTTATTATTTTTTTTTACCACGTCGATATGAATAATTTTATCTTGGCCGCGACACATCATGCAGTTACCTATGAACAACTTTGGAGCCACAGTTGTTGTTGCTGCACACCTTCTTTATCTCTTTCTCTCTCTCTCTGTAGACTGTCGCTATCAAAAATGAAATTATTCTATTAACACTAGTTATCGCGTCCACCCATATCGGTGCTTCAAAAGTAGCTTTGCTTTAACAGATAATTTGGAATTCCTAGGAAAGCAAGTACACAGACTACAAATTTATATTTATCTGATTTCTTACAACAGTAGTTAGATACACATCAAGCAATAATATAATACACTCCAACATAAATTCTTTGTGTTAATGGGTCTGTGCATAACACTAAGTTTTGTTATCAGATCTTATTAGCATTTTCATCATCATTTTCTTTCATTCCTAGAATATATTCGTTAGTTTCTAAAGAGATTTTCCACAACGATCCCGATTTCTTGTCCATGTTAGTCATTGTCTCTCTACTAAAAGTTGAGAAACGTATGTATATGTATAAATGTATGTGTTTATGCATGCATGGAAGTATGTAGCCGTGTGTGTGTGTGTGTGTGTGTTGCTCGAAAGAATTGGCATGAAGGTCATGGATGCAGTCTGCAAACACACCACATCCGACCCCGTACATTTGGATGCACTTTGCTTCACGCTACAGCAGCGAACGTCAGTGTTCGTGCAAATCAGTGCTGGAGCGTTTGTGCACACCATAGAATGCAGCCATTTTACGTGCGACTTCAGGCATCGACAGGATATACTAATTAATTCCCGTGCAGCTCAACACGGGTCAGTTTGTTACCGAATTATTCTCTCTTGCCGCACATGTTTTAATGTTATAATGAATAGTTAATCTACCCCTAGTTCCAGTTTTAAAAGCCCTCCAGAAAACTACTCCGATATGTAACGATGAGTTTCAAAATTCATATTTTCAGAAAATTGCAAGAAATCTGATCTTGGATATGTTCACACTCACCTGATTTTTACCAAGCACTTTTTTTTTCATGATCAAGCAGCGGTTTTGTGCCAAGTAGGCTTCGGAGGACTCGCACATACCCCATACCCCTCCTGTTTGTTGATATAAACTAAGTATCTACTCCGCTAGACTAGTTTATTCCGGGAACATTTGGCTCCTATTAGTTCAGAGGTGACCTCCCTTTAAGGCCACGCTAACAAACGCCACAGCGCTATGATATGTTAGCCTTTCTAGACGCCTTCTAGTTGATCAAGATGGTTTTCATAACTTTCTGATCCTGCACGCTACGTGGGGCCAGGAGTGCTGTTTTGTATTGTTCATCTCATGTAAACACGGGGCCTGTTTTATGTCACAGGGTCAACCGCCAGTGCATTAGATCGTTGACAGAAGCAGCACAGTGGTGTGGATGGAAAGGCGTGTATATTTCATGGGTCATGTACTGTACCTGTGTTAGCTGCTTATAAGCCATGCATCATGTTGTCATAGGGGATCACGTGTGGAATGCATTCGCCATATTATGATAATCATTTCTTAAGCCTTTCTTCTTTATTTGCGGAGTTCAGTTGTACCCAAATACACAAGTTTAAGAGAATCCACGAACAACCTTTGTGAATGCATATAACGTTTTGACTCAGTTAATGCGACAGAACTGTTTGTAATAGTTGATGTAACGATCGAGACCACAGCGTACAACATTCAAAGTAAAATTAATAAGAAAAAGAGTAGAGAAATAGTGTCTTTAGTTCTACCAACACTGGAATTCACACTTATGCGAAAAGGAAATGTAACCCCCTCGAGGCTACCAGATTTGTTTCCCCTTGCGGCCTTTCTAGCTTGGGGAGATACCGTTTTAGTAGGAAAAATGAAGTCCCTCAGACAAATAAACCTTTGTCTGGGGACAAGTCTTTTTGTGTATTAAAAAATCCCTTCAGTTTGTACTAGGGGGAATGTGTACCCTTGTAGTGTGGCCGAAGTGAGAGGCAGAGTTTTCCCAACGAATTTATCGGTGCGACTGAGTTACGCTATTGCGCGATAGCGCGGAAGAATCGCGGATCCACGTGTTCGCGGGAACTCTGTCCCTCCTTCAGTTCAGGCCCAGGTAGCAAGGGGAACGGCTGTCTCCGGTGTGTCTTCGTTTGTACAAGGTATGTGGTACAATGCATTCATGTACTTTGTATTTGCTATTAGTGAATTTGTAAAGAACGATCCTTGTGTATACGACGTAAATGACGGCAAAGTTGTGCTGACGCGGTTATGAATCGGATTATGTTCTCCTCTGCAGTGCATGCAGTGGGGCGGTGTACGTATAAAATATTGTTCCCAGAAGAGATTTCATTGTTCAACCATTGTGGGAAATATGATATAGATCGGGATGGGTTGGGGATGATGTAGATTCTGTTGGATTTCTGTTTGCTTGTACCGTGCACGTGTTGCGGCGCAATATCGCCGCCATCTTGGCCACCACGTGGTCGCTATATTAGCTCTGTTCCCCATTATGGTGTTTGAGTTTTCTGTGGGGGCATTTAGCTGTAAAAACCTGCCTCATTGATGATGAAGTTGTATTCGTAGTCTGAAGTTAATTGTTAGGTCGATCTCCTTTTGTGTATCTCCTTTTTTTCTCACCTTTTTTTGTCATTCTTCCTTTTTCTCCCTTCTCCCTTGCGTGCTTGTTCCTTCCTTTGCACCTTTGTCATTTTCACCTTTCTTCTTTTCTTCCATAGTTACCGGTTAATCTTTTTACCTTTAGTTCGGGAGTTAGATAGAAGAATAAAAGTTATTGAGTCTATTTACTTGTTTCTGTATTGTTTAGTCAGTGAGGAGAGAATCTGTGTGCATGTAGCGCTAACCTCTAGCCCGAACCAAAAATTACTTTTATAAGACGACGTACACATTAGCGTACTAATTTTCCGCTGGTGTGTACCGATTACAGAAACATTAACTGTGATATATAGCTTTGTATCTGTCCGTTATATGTGGTATTATACATCTCACCTGTTTTGAGATGAACTAAGACTGATGGGGCAAGGGGTAAATAGATAAACAGATAGCCAGAGGAAGGGATGGTGGGACGTGGACGGACGGACAGATATATTTGGGTAGGAAAAGAGATGGAGAACTTGTTGTTTGACAATCCCAGCCTAAGTGTGTAAAGCGCCTTCTATTCCACCCAGCAGATCACTGTTCCGCGCAGGCTAGTCCATAGTTTGTGTAGCAAGTCGCGAAGGTCAGGCGAGCTGCTCTTATGGATTGGAAGTTGTGGCTGTATGGAATAAACCTATCGGTTTGTTTACCCTGTCCACAAATACATGTCAGGAAGATATATTTCTGCATGCACTGATAAAATCTATCACAGCGGGAAAAATTTCGCGCTCGTAAAAAACGTGTGTCATAATATTTCCCCAGCTGGATTTATGGAAAATAAGAAAAGTATCTGTGAGCCAAGGGACATGCGATTTTCTGTTTTGCTTTTTTTCGATTTTGACTGCTTGACTTATGCGTAATGTCATCGTCTTCTTTCGGCAAAGTTAGATTTTTTTCAGATAGCTTTCTATGATAAAAATAGCCGTCTTCACGGGGCCTAAGAATGTACAGACCGCAAGCTGAAACAAGTTCGTGATGCTAGCGGATTTGAGACGGTGACAGATTTAATCACAACCATTCCTGTGAAGACTGCATGATTCAAACTAAATGTTCTTAGAAACATAACTACGCTGGAAAATGTGGTGTTCGCTACTGTGATTGAAGAAAGGTGGGTTAGTGAGTAGAAAAACTAGGGGCAAAGATGGAAGATTTTGTCCTGTGCCTCTCAGATCGACGATCAAAATATCTATGAATATTTTAATTTCTCTGTTCAATGTCACAGTTCTTCGAGGTTGAGGTATTTATTCGTTACAAGGTGTACAACGTTGAAAACTCCTCGCATCGGACAGGCCACGTGCTACACACGTTGCCCTCGCAGTTCTAAGCAACCAGATCTGCAATGATCTATAGTTAAACACATGCAGCCCGCACGAAAAGTCACGCAATGAGGAAAGCTTAACTCCAGTATTCTGCATACCATACGAATACCACAGCGGCAAAAAGAGAGATTTATAAATAACTGAAAGCGTGCATGACTGCAGGGGGTATACCAAAGGTTGCTGAGGACTCGCGAATAAGTTGAGAAAAACACGAAAATCATTAGCTGGCTTCGGGCGAATCATGCAAATGGGTCACTTAAAGACTGTATCACGGGGCTGTTTTTTTCGCTCGGTTAGAAACGCAAATGTTCGACCACACCAATCGCACCCACGCGCATGAACCAGTGTTATGCGTCTACAGGATGTAACTACCCAGACTAATACAGTAGAAGAAACAAATATACTGCTCAAAAGAATAAAAAGACCAGTGCAAACTGCATGCCCTACGCGATGCGACAAAAATAAAAACAAAAACTGGTAGTCACAATGAAGCTGAAGTCTACCTCATTCATTATTGTAACGACCATCAACAGATTTCGTGGGGTATTTTCATTGCAACAGCAAGGCTCCATGGCCTGAGGGACACGACCTACGTATACATAATATCAGAGCATGTGTAGCACAGAATGTGAATAACGTGTGTGCCCTCCACTGGCCTGCACGCAAGCAAGACAACGTTGTCGCATGGACTGAGCCAATGTCCCAGGAGCCATCTGTGGGATCACATGACACTCTTGCTGAGGCAAAAGGAACAGTTGGTTAAAGTCAGCTGGTGGAGGCTGATTTGCCCACAGGTGACGCCTCAGCACATCCCACAAGTGCTTGATCGGGTTATTCGTGAATTTGCTGGCCGTTTCTTGCGAGTTACTTGCACAAGTGCAGGGGTCTTCTGAAGGTATGCCCATTCCTCCCCAAACCCGCCACCAAACGGCTCACGCTCACTCACATTGGCAGTATAATAATCTTCACCATGTCCACCCAGACGTGGATTCTGCCACCGTGAAACGATCGGCGAAAGATGGACTCATTGGAAAAGAGCACTCTGGGCCAGTGCTGACGTGTCCAAACCAGAAGAAGCCGGCTCCAGGCCAGCCGAGCAGCACGATGAGACTTCTATCGTTAGGATACTTTGCAATGCGGAAAGCCTTGAACGCAGGGTAGCCTTCTCTAACCCTTTGGTCGCTGAAGGTGACATTGTTGGCTGCTTCCATCTGTCTCTTGAGTGTGTTGGCGGTGGCTCTTCTGTCCGTAAAGTGGATAAAACGACAATCGTGTTGTCGTGTCTCGAAGTCCATAATGGGCGTCCCTGTCTTCTGCGCTAGCCGACGCTTCCTGTCTGATTGTAGCGGTCACAAAAATTGAATGGAATACTGGTGACTAGCCTCCTGACCCCCAATGCTTTCCCACATCCACACAATCCCCCTGCCACAATCGGCGTCACTGAGCCGTCGTCTTGGAGGCACGGTTACAAACTGTCTTTTGACTGAATCCATAAACACCTACCAATCCTTCAACATTGGCTTGTGTTCACATTACAGATGGTTTGCACGTGAATTGCAATTTCTTATCTGTTCAGTTTTGCCGTATTTATGGCCACTGGTTAAGCTTAAACCGATCGCAATCACGTGACAAACTATCGGTTAGCGACCTTCCCAAGTCTTCAAGTTCTTTTGAGCTGTATATAAACTGCAACCAAAGGGTTGCTTCTCAATGTCTGTTTGAAGAACAACCATTATATTCTAGAAAATGTCAACATTGCGAGTATTTTATAATTATCTGAGACCTTCTTTTTTTAATACTCGATCTTCCAAGCCGTTTGTAAGCTTTATTGTAAACAAAAGATTTATAGCGCGAAAATACCAAACGGTTATATTAAAATGTCTCTGATTGGATGATTGTACGTGCACTTTCCAGCATGCAAAGCGACGTCAGCCGATAGTTTAAATTTGTCGGCCTTCTCATCCGACAGTTGTAGGCTATCGGCCGACACCTTTTTTTCATGTTGAGATGTTTGTTTGTCCCTTGTCCTTTTGGGAGAATTACGCGGATGTGTCTTGCAATCCATCATAGCATACATAACAGATGTTTGTCTCTAACACCGACTAAGTGCTGGCATAAATTTTTCCCGGGGTCAGCCAAGTGTTGTGACGGTGACTCCATCTAAGTGACTTCTCCCCAGCACTACCACACAGGGCACAAGGAAGGTCGCGACAGAACTGTGGAATGTGCAAAGTGTACGTGCGCTGAGCATTCCACAGTCTCACCGAACTGTTTGTACAATTACACCTGTAAGGTGGGGCAACAACTTGGCCATTCCAGGACCACGCCGAGGACCAGTGTTGCCAATCCGCAAAGAATTCATGTACTGGAAAGTCGCTGAACTTGAAATAAAAGCTGGAAGACGGCAAAATGTGAAGGAGTTTTACAGAACAAAAACCGATCCCCAGCTGAGCTGAACTTTGCACAAAGCACGGCAGGCGCTGGTGGTCCGCCTGAGAGAAGCCGCGTTAGTGGAAGTGCGCTTTGATTAGACACACGAGTGTCGGCGTCTCGTGTGTCGTGCTTCACACAGGCGCCCACACATGCACATATAGATGTACGCACACACCCATTCACGCACACATGCACCCATGCACAGGAGAATCACTTTGCCTCTTTACATCTCCCCACCCCCACCCCTCGACTGACAAAGACAGGCAAAGAACCCATGCACGCACAATCGAATGAACGAACGAACAAACGAGCTTTAGGTACTTGTCAGCACCTATACTGATCACCGTTCTCACAGCCTCCTTAATTTTCATCCCAGCCTTCTATTCGAAGCTCTAAATCTGCAGGCAGCCAACAGCTACCTTCCACCTGTCACCAGGTTCGCCTGAGATGTGTTCAGGCAACTATTCATCTGGAATAGGACAGATCCGCCCCTCTCCACACTCCAGCCGGAACAGGAGGATGGATCACTCTTTGGAAATGGAAACATTAAACCTCATCTACTACATGCCCAGGGGGTGCATTCCTTAAAGCCACGGAGGACAGTCATCTACAGAGCGTTCCATCAACAAAACACCGATCGTTTCCCGTCATTGAATGTCAGTGTCTGTCAGTATGTTCACATCTTCCAACCCTGACCCCACCTTCCACCCCTTTCTCTAACTTCTCTCTTCAAACCTTACCCAAAGCAGGTGCGAAAAAGAACTGCACGCGGAGGTAGACACCAAGATATTTCTGTTGACCGTCTTCACCTTCTCTTCTATCGGGGCTTCATTTCCGGGTGGCTATATTTACGTTGCGCCTCACCTCTGGATTTATGACAAATTAAAGCGCCCCGTGTCTAGACGCAAGCTTTGGGAGCAGGGAACTCGAGTGGGTCAAACGAGTTCACCGTGGAGAACATAATAGTTTTAACGTCCTTCTCCCCTCTCTGGGATTCCACAGTGCTTCGGGGTCGGTTTGCACGAGCGTTAGTATCCGTCCTTCCGGTCATGAGAGCGGTCGTAAGTCCCGCTGACCGTGTGTATTTTACGTGAACATTTACGTACATGAACATCTATGCAACCCAATCCAGGTGGGGTTTTCTCTTGCCATGTCGATCAGTTCTGGGAACCGCGTACCAACAATACTGCTACTGGAGACCTGGTAGAAGTTGAGATGCTGCACAGGATGTTCAGCGGCAGGGAATATTTGTCGTGCTCAAAAAGGCTTTCCTCTCATTTCAGATCCCTTCCAGCACCTCAGCTGCCACCAAGTTATTCTCAGTAGCTTCATCTGCAGAAATTGATGTATGTATGTATGTATGTATGTATGTATGTATGTATGTATGTGTGTGTGTGTGTGTACCTAGGTAGGTAGGCATGTACGTAGACGTATGATGTGCGTGCGTATGTACGATGGATGGATAAATAGATAAGTGTATGCGTGTATGAGTTCTCCCCTTTTGGGAGGATGTTTTTCACCCGAAACCCTTTGTAAAGCGATTTCTCTTAAACAGGAAATGGAAATACTGTTAACCGAAATTCGAAAAATTGGATACGCTCCTAATGCAACATACTTAATGCTACCTCATTAGCATAAAAACAGTCGCTTAAAAAAAGTATTTGTATGATCAACCCTATACTCCCACAACTACAACAGATGTTACTATTCAGCTATGCTTCTCGAGAGATGTCCAGAGATGGACATGCACAAAACCCAATCACAAAACTCTATCAGTCGTATTCTCGAAATGATTTTCAACAAATGACACGAACTTGCCAAAGAGACATAGCCAGCTAAACAACATTAGCGTATGCGTTGCTTTGTTTTGACCAAGCGTAAAGCTCTGGATCAGAACTACAGCAGCGCTGGCGTGGTCTTATATATAATTCATGATTCAAGATCAAAAGCAAAAGCAAAACATGCGTAGATAGACGTCACTGGTGTAGCTTGACCTTGTACAAGAGTGCCATGTCACGAACATGTGCCTTTATAGCACCTACACCCTGGCAAAAACACGCTTCTAATTAACTAGCTGACTGGGTTAGCAGGAGATTGAATGCTGGTCGCACGTGCTTAAAGAAATACATTTTGAATGCTGACTGAATAAAATAAGACAGTAAAAAATAGTTCATTACAATGCCATCAGTCTAAAGTGAAGTAAGCAATAGAAAGCAATTTCTCGAGCAGAGGAAATTATAGAAAACACTATTTTTAAAGATAATTATGGTAAGTGCAACAAAGATAAAGTGGTAATTGTAAGAAGTCCATCTCTTTCGTTCCTTGCTTACATGTGTCCTGATGAGAAATAAAACTGTTAAGGACGGACAAACAGGAATGCAGTCTAATGGAGTCTAAAACACGTAGGACGTGACATAACCAGATGTCCTGATGAGAAATAAAACTGTTAAGGACGGACAAACAGGAATGCAGTCTAATGGAGTCTAAAACACGTAGGACGTGACATGACCGAGTGAAACAAGTCACTACAGAGTCACACTGCTCGTGTTCCTTCAAAAACGCTAGATCTGCAAGTTGTAACGATTGTAACGATTCTAGCTCGCGCTTGTCTCTAAATCTCTTCATCAACGCAGAGCGAATGGGAGTTACGCAACTTAGCAACCGTAAAAATTTATTATTCCTGTTTACCTCTGTACTGACTGCTGATGTGAGCTCATGATAACTCGCGCGCTTGTCTGCAAGTATCGTAAAATCTGTCAGACTTAGTTTGTCTTCCAAGCACACTTGGTTTACGGGTTTCAGAGGTCGGTCAGTCCAGAAATAAGGAAGTCTTGAATTAGCAGGACTTTCCTTTAAAGCCCTCGCAGAAAGGACTTATAGCTTAAAAATAGCTGAGATTCCTGCACGGCTTTTAACATGCTTGTGACAGAGATAAATCAAACCGCTAACGATCACCGGTGGCAAGTCAAGCAGCTGAACTGTGACTCTGGTGCCCTGGGCTGATCCCGTGTTCAAACACTTCACAGCACGGGCAGATAATTCATGTGTCCACTCTGCTGCTGTCACACACGGCCGCGTGGCAACGAGATCTCGCGAGATCCCGACTTGTATAAACGTAGGCAGAAAGGTGGCCATTCGGGCTGGTATGTACATCTCAAGGACTGGAGTTCCATGCGCGTGTCCAGCTCTCCCCCCACCCCCACACTCACAACTGTCTTGTGTAAGCGGCGAGAAGGCGATTTCAATGCTCCAGTCCAGCGTTGGTGGGCCACCAATATCACAGGTGTGTTGTGAGGCCCACCGCACAAACGACTGGCCAATAATTTTTAAGGACACCAGAGCACATGCGTCAGAGATTCGGACCACGGCTAGCTCCACGAGCTTTCGTGTCTGCTATTCTGCTCCTTAAAGCAGACGCAAGGGCCCCTCATCTGCGCGTTTTACGTGCACATTCACGAATGGGAAAAAGATACGACAGCCTATAAAAGCAACGCCAAGAAGCTAGGGGGGAAATGGAGGTGACGAGTTGGGGGAAATTTGTCAAGCAACGATAAGAAAGACGAGAAGAGGAAAGCCTTGTGTTATGCAATTCCGCACCACAAGAGAGCAATAACTGTCTTGTCACAAAAAGAACGCCAGTGAAGTTGTCAGCAAATGACAGTTGAGGCGTGAAAACTAAGAAGCTTTGTTTGATAATACTCTACTTATGAATTTAAAACAATAAATAATATTAATTATAATCTTAGTAAATGTCTAAAACGAAAGGACGACTCATCAAGAGTGTTGTGTTTTTATATTGTTTTTATTACCTATTCATCTTCTAACTATATATAATGTGATTGCATTATAAATATCTTGTTCAGTTAGAACAACAAGTAAGACTACACAGTGTAATAAAAAAAATGGTCCATGGAATGAAAGTTGCTGTACGAGTTCCTGATTAGTGCGCATGCGAGACACAAGTCCCCTGATTAGCGTACGCATGCAAGACACAAGTCCATGATTAGCGTATGCATGCAAGACACAAGTCCCCTGATTAGCGTACGCATGCAAGACACAAGTCCCTGATTATCGTGCACACGGAAGACACAAGTCCCGGATTAGCGTACATACGGAAGACACAAGTCCCTGATTAGCGTACACACCGAAGACACAATCGAATTCCTGATTAACGTACACAGGAGTCACTGATTAGCGTACGCATCCAAGACACAAGTCACTTATTAGCGTACACACGATGGACTACCTTAAGCGAGTTACAGTTCTTCAGAACTAAATGTTCGTGCGTTTCATCGTTTCGTACGCTTAACTGAGACAAGTATTTTATGCATTTAAAAGATCGCTGCGAGCATCAATTAAAAAAAATTAAAAGATACAACAATCTTTGGTATCTTTGATATTCTTGTTTTCGCAACAGCCTATGCATACAAAAAGGAGTTGCACCGTAGATTTCACACGTTTAGTGTCAGAAGCTGTGGACAGGTAAGTTTGGTTTTACTGGTGGGTGGTGGGAGGTGTACAAGTGTGAGGTCAGTAAGAAGCGCATTAATCTTTGATATTTGCTGTAGATGAAATTTTCCGTTAATTTCTAATTTCCGTTAATTCTCTGGTTCTCAAAAAATTTCGCGTTTGTATCATGTAGCTGTGTTTCTAGCAGTTCAAACTCGCCTTTATGAAACATCTTCATCGTCATATTGTCATAATCATTGTCATTTTCAGAAACACATCCTTATGTACATTTTTTCCTCAACTAATGGTTTGCATTTGGAATTTTTCTCAACACTAGGAACAGAACGAGACGGGTGCAAACACCTGTGGTAGAACAAACATCAACTTCACAAAAACTAGACGCCTGTGGGTGCTGTTGCCTGTCCAGGTAACTCACGCACCCATCTTGTAAAACAGCCGTTTATACAATCACTGATTGTGAAACTGTCAGGGGCCTCTACCGTCTCTACCACCCGCTGTTTGAAATACTAGACAATGATACACAGCCCCTGAGGCCCGAGCCAAGCGTGCGGCGAGGGGAAACCAGAAAGAAATTCCTCGCGCAATTTGAGTCTTATCCTGGACTTTCGGCTCCCCAGGAGAGTGTCCCCGGTAGTGTAGTGTAGGGTGTAAACAACATCGACTCTAACGTTTATGGTGCAGAATGTGTCGTTGCCGCATGCCTCGAGTATCCAGATAACGCAGCGGTTGTGTTGAATGTCGCTTTAGATACTGAATATGGAGAGCATATTTACCCACAAGCACGCATCCCTCTATATATCAATAAACATACGTCTACGTGATTAAAAACGTAAACACACGCGCGCCCACAAAAACACACACGCGAGAGCGCGCGCACACACACACACACAAGCACCCACGCATGCATGCACACATACGCACAGGTACACACACTGTATCATTGCGGCGTTTTCTGTTGCTGGTACATGAGCAGTAGGCAGACAGAAGGACAGGCAGACACGTGTATAGACAGGCAGACACGTGTATAGACAGGCAGACACGTGTATAGACAGGCAGACACGTGTATAGACACGCAGACACGTGTATAGACAGGCAGACACGTGTATAGACAAGCTGGCAGAGTTCTGTAGTAAACACAGACTGTCCTCATTAGAGTGGTGGTGGATAGGAGACCATTCTGAAACCAGTGTTGTCAATGACGCACTTTACAGGCATATATGTATATACACAACAGAAACAAAATGAAGAAAATTGAGGGAGAGAGAAAGAAATCAGGCGGGATGCCGTATGACAAACATGACACTATGCCAGGACTGACATACAAAGGCTGATTGGTAGGCGCGGGGCCTCTTCTAACAATTCGTGAATGCAGAGTGTCAGAAGAGATTAGGTTTTAACGCGAAGTAGGAGCCCTCCCCACACCCCCCGAAAAAAAAGCAAAGCTGCTGTTCTGCTTTGGTATCGCGTTAAGAAGAGTTCAACCGTCTTAGTTTGTCAAAGCGTATGGACGCAGCTGCTTGCGATCACTGTTGATGACGTCAGCAGACTTTTTCGCTCACCTTATCGTTTTTATTGTGCTCCACCCGCTGCTATTAATCGTCAGTTTTCCGGTCCTCTGAGAACAGCTGATTTGGCAAGCGGATTATGGCAGCCTATAGAAATGATGTAACGCGTTCTGAAAAAGGAGGGTGTAGCAAAGATTACGTCTCTACTGTTTGGTACACGCAGCGCGTTTTCCTAGAAGCTTATACTCTGCTGTATGACCTGGGCATTTGTTGGCTATATCTATTATCGTTGCTCTTGGTTTCCTAAACGCTATCGTGTAGCATATATTATATATATATAT
>SMGT01015881.1:440068-453383 GCA_004794575.1 Lanistes nyassanus | reverse complement strand
GGGCTGTAGACGTATATATATATATTATCGATACACATAGTAGTATGTGTATTTATCAATATATTAATGATGGGGGGGCTGTAGACGTATATATATATATATTAAAGATACACAGAGGACAGTAGCATGGGTAGGTATGTGTATATTATAGATAAAGAGGGACAGTAGTATGTGTATGTATATAATAAACGCACGGACGAAGGAGAGAGCACCGAATAGCGTGGTAATACAATCTTAAACTTTCGCGATCATAAATATTTCAAATGGCGACACCAGTAAATCCAGCAATAAACTAACGCACCTAACAACGAGTACACATGGTGCGGTGGGTGGCGGTAAAAAAAAATGTTAAGATCGTCAACGAGCTGGCTTTGACGGAATGTGCATGGGTACAACGGTGTGTGCGTGTGTATGTGTGCTTGCGCGCAGTTTATCAGAGAGAGAGAGAGAGGGAGAGAAATGGGGGATGGGGGGGAGCGTGTGTTGGGAAAAGGGTCCTGAGGGACAGGGATGATACAGAAGGACAGTGTTCGGGTCATAGGTCACAGCGAGGAGCTGCGCTCGTCGAGAAAGTGCACCGCAGATTGGGGGACATCCATCATGCCTGGTGAAGGGCACAAGGTACTTGTTAAAATGCACGGACAAGACAGAACGACACTCGCGTCCTCTGGCCTCACAAGCAAGCACGCGTGTCTCCCAGCACCCCCTTCTCTCTTTCGGGGGCCTCGTTTTCACTAGCACCCTCCTTCTTACAGCGATGACATGTTCGTTGTAACAAGGCTCAGAGTAATCCCACAGTTTATCGTCATGCACAAAACATACTTCTGCCGAGCGGGTGAAGCTCGGAAATGAAGTTCGGGTAAGGTTTGTCTAAAAGCGCTTCTTAACGCAACGTTAGCTGTGTCCTGGACCACGCCTAAACCCTAGCTCGGGGTAGGGAAACGTAAATTAGGCAGGTTTACATTAAAGTCTTTCTAACAAAACCAATGTGCGTTCGATTTCGCCAAATGCGTGGCCACCTTTGGGTAACCAACATGTACGTTCGCCCGATTAAGAAAGGCCTTGAGTTCAGGCTGTGGGAAACAACTAAACGGAATTCTGTTTCCGTTGACGACAAGTTACAGCACGGAACGATGCTGCCAGTGCGTTCCTGATGGTTGTGTACACGGCATGGTTTGACTGTATGACTGTTTCAATTTTCCGCACATTTGCTACCGTTATTAGTCTCACAGGGCAAACGAGTCCTCCTTTGGGCACATTTCATGATCAAAACTAGAAATGGAACGCTAATCCGCGAAAATGCCGATTCTCCATCTTAAATACCGTTCGAGAATCGCATGCGCGGCGTCTGTTTGCTGAAACGAGCATTTTCTCGCTGCGTCCCCACTCTGATGCGTTGTTTCCTAGCTTCTTTCAGACCCTGTAATAATTCCCTCTATCCTCCAGTATACGTTTAATACAGACCATTCACGTTTTGACTGAAATGAATAGACATAGACTTCTCTTTGACTGTTGTTCATGTTTCCTTCCTCTACGTTGATTGACCTTATCGTACTATCTTGATGACCCAGGCGATCCACGAAGCTGAAAACTGTAGGCTGGGTCGTGGAAATGCTTTAACACATTGACTCAGATGGACGACTAGGTCCAATATATATGTGAACAGTACACAAATAAAAATCGAAAATAATTTACTTCGTAACGTCAATTTAACACACACACACACATATATATATATAAGAAAGAGAGCTATCACCAAGCCAGGGAATTCCCCCCCACCCCCCCCCCCGCCTTATGTCAGATGTAAGCGATCTTTTGTGGAAATATGCATGACACTACGGGGAGTTATCCGTCTACTTCTGTTTGATGGGAAGTCAAGGAAACGCATAATGAAAAGAAAACTTCCAATTGTGTCAGATGTAAAAAAAAAAAACTCAAACCCACCCCACCCCGACACACAAACGACATGCGGAACACATCAAAGTAACCGAGGGACTACGGAAGCCCCCAGCCCTGAGTAAAGGCCACCTCTAATTACACAGCTCTCCCGACCGAACCCAGGAAAAAGGTGTTCATGGTTTTACATATTTCCTCTGCAAAAACCTACAGCACGCGTTCACTTTTAGTTAACCCTCGCGGGTATCTGGCTCAACAAAGGCCGATTTGTACTCGGATACATTTGAAAGCGAGAAAAGCCGGCGACTGAGGTAAGCATGAAATGGCAGACATTGCAAGTTTATGGACTCCCGGGTGCTATACTGATCCAAGTTACCACCCTAGTAGAAGCAGTTAAAAGGTCATTGCATGGTACTCCCCGCAGTGTGACCTTGCACCTATGTCACGTAATGTCACGCTAATTTCGGGTCCGAATAATGGAAGTTTAAATGTAACACCTCGATCTCCACCCTGGTTAAGGCTTGGGAAGTCCATAAATCTTTACAAAGTTCTCATTAAATCACTCATGAATGTCAGCAAAACTAGCTAGCATCAGGTGGGGTCCTGACAAATCTGAATGGAAATCAGCGCCAACTGCATCTTGTGTGGCAGAGGTAGAGGCCGGCTGTAATCCAGGTACGTGCGTTTTCTGGACGAGCGTTCTTTTGAGTATCAGCAAACTGGATGGCCGAGAATCATCAAAACCACACGTTTGTCACCCTTTTAGTCACTACCTCCCTCCCTGAATCCCTACCTCTCTCCGTCCATCCATCCATCCATCCGTCTGCCTTGCCATCATCTAGCTGTCTCAAGTCCAAAACCGAGAAAAGAGACTTGACTAAATGCTCTTTCGCAATAGCTAATAGTTTTCGTTTAAATTTTTGAAAAGATACCGTAGTATTAAGTCGGAGCTTGTTGTAGGTGTATCCGTCAGTGCCACGTTACTATTCAAACAAAAGGTTCTGTTGTGTTCTTTGGGGGAATTTGTCTTATTACCAAATGACGCCAAGCTGGTAATTGTTTTGGAGATTAATAATCCTTAAGGAAATAAAACGTTGTTGCTTTCTGACACGTTATTAATAACAACGTGGCAATGCTTCATCTTATTTAGAAGACAATAAAACATTTGTTGATTACTGGTATGATGCAAACGCTTGTCTACACCGTATTTCAGACACCTTTCAGATGCAGACTATATGAAAAACAATGGGCTAAAAGAATTGGAGTAAAGTAAACGAATATTTATCTGATCTCTGCGTTGTTAGCTGCATTGTGAGATTCAGTGTGGGGCAGCGTCCTCCTACAGATCCTCACGCGGCTAATTTCCACGATTAATGCCAGTGAAAGATAATAGGCTGCTACATCACCTGCCAATGCCACATAAGGGTAAAAAATTACCATTTGATCCTCCGAACGAGAAACATTGGATTTTTTAAGGCACTCCAAGGGGAAGGGGTACACGCGTTTTAAATGTCAGCCAAAAAAACCTCTGTCACTGATTAGCATCCACCGAAAGAGCAAACATAGGGAGCCTTCAATGCCAGAAGTCTTTCTAGACAGAAGGTGTGCAGTGAACGTCTCACAGCCGAGCCCATAGCAACGAGTCGGTTAATGCTCGTCCAGTCTGCCATGTGAGATTGAGACGTGGAATTAAGTCTGGGAAAAGACCTTACAGTCTCTCATATTCCGTACATTGCTAAGAGGTCAATAATTTAAAAGGACAGAACGACAGAGACCACACCAGAAAGATCATCCAGGCAGACAAGCAGAGCGAAAGAAAGAGATAGCCTATGTCATTTGGAATGGATTCAAGTTCTTAATAACCCTGTCGCTTGCATTTTTTGTCGTAAGGGAATAAACAACAGTGGAAACAGAAATACGGAATCCAACAGTTCAAATGCACTCCGTGACAAGCCGTTAAAAACTTCCCGCATTGTGTGGTTCCTCTAATCGCATCCTTCCTGGGCCACAGCGATCCTACCTTGATATACGCCGTGAGGACGGTAGAATAGAAATGTTTGGTTGTGCAAATATTCATCCTTTGATACTCTCCCCCCATCGTTTTAATTCCTCTCCCTGAGCCCTGTGTGGTCGCCGTCTTTTACAGCCTCTTGAGAACCTGGAGCAACACTCCACTGTCCGCCCTGGTCGTGCCACCCGGGGTGGCTGAGATGTGCAAGTTGTAGATTTTGTTGCCCTTGCTAAATCGTTTGTTTGTCTAAACGCGAAAGGAGTGAGGAGGTGAAAAGAGGAAAAGGGGTTTGTAGAAATGTTGAAACTAACAATCCAAAGTGGAATGCGAACTGTTCTTTTCAAAGAAAAAATGCGTGTTCCGATGTCACTCAGCAGTAGCGGTAAAATGCGCAAGGAACGGCAAGCAGCAGCGATGTTTCCTTCAGTGACTGCTCTAATGTTAAATAGGGAGAAAGCATGGAACGTGAAAAAGATAGTTACACGCTGTCTCTGCAAATCTCAAACAATCTGGTTGCCTGAAAGAAAGAAAGAAAAAAGAAAGAAAGAGAGAAAGAAAGAAAAAACGACCGAGCGACCGACCGAACGAACGAACGAACGAACGAAAGAGCCAGCCAGCCAGACAGACAGACAGACAGACAGACAGCCAGCCAGCCAGACAGACAGACAGACAGACAGACAGCCAGCCAGCCAGCCAGACAGACAGACAGACAGACAGACAGACAGACAGACAGACAGACAGACAGACAGACATTATCTTTAATCAGGAGGTTACGATCCGTAACTTCACGCCTGCTTTCTATTAAGGTCCTTACTGCTAAGTAGTCCATTCACGGCAAGCTGATATTACCGCGTGTGTTCTATACCCAGTGTAGGCCAAGCCAATAGAACATACACGTGATAACCGCCAGCTTAATCAACTCCAAAAGGTTTTTGCGTGTTCATGCGATTAAAAAAACCAAGCTGACTGAAGTACGGAAATAACAAGCAGAATATAAAACAAGAACATGCCACTGGGCGTGTCGGCAGAGGCTGAAGGAGTTTCAAACAGATGTATCAGAAGAATGGGAAAGCCGATGGCTGAGTGGTTAGAGTGGTTAGAGTGCTGGATTCCGAACAATAAGGCGCTGGTTCGATACCCTTGCGCCGCAGCACTTTTCTCCCACTTCAGACTGGGTACCTAACCCATAGGTCACGTACGGAGGAAAGGAAAGGCCAGCGAGGGAGAGGAGCTGGCCATTGCCTCACAATGCTGGTCCACAGAAAAGCGACGGTCTCAAACACCCCTAGCTCCTACGACCTGAAAAGGACATGGAACATCTTTTACGTTTATTCCATACCAGAAGAACAAAATATACCAGAGTGGACTAGTGACAAAAGGAACAGGGGAAACCCTTTTGTTTAATCTCGAGGAATGTGGAGAGACAGCTTCATCTGAAGAACATAAAAATGTCGCCGACCTTGAACGGATTTCCCCTAGATTGTCGTCAGCTACTGTAGGAGCAGACCTTGAGCTTGACCTTGAGCAGCCGTAAAGCGTGGCTAGTTAATCTTGGTCACCTCCAGATTCTTCACATCCAGAGGCAGCGCTAGCAGTACGCGGGGCCTAGGGCCGACCATGACCTCGAGGGGCCAGAGCATATGTATCTCGACCGGTATGTTTCCGCAAACACTGATTATGTCTAGACTAGATCAACTTGAATTTAGTTTTTTCATCATTCATTAATAAAATTTTGTACAAAAGACATCTAAGTTCTACACTACGGAATTTGACTTTGAAGAAGGATTTCAAACAGAGCCTGCATCAGATTTTCCAGTTTACCGGAGAATATAGCTTGACAAACTCATAAGCACGACCTTAGGCCTGAAGCGCGGAGCCCCCTAAGAAATGGGGCCTGGGGCGGCCGCCCCACTTGCCGCCCCCAAGCCCCGCTCCTGTTCACATGGTAAGTCGGCTGGAAGGCGCTGACTGCTCCGTCTCGTGTACTTTGCCTTTATGTTCCATTGTAAACTGTGAACAAGCATTACCACTTCAAGATGTTCCGTAGTTTATGGAGCTTAATGTAGACAGTAATCAGTGTACAAGGATCTATAAAACAAAACTGGTGCTTTTACGGTGCGTGTCCATATGTATACTGTAGGTGTCAAACCCTCAACGGAAAACTTTATTAATTTTTTAAACCATGCCTCGCAGTTATATGGATATAAAGCTCTGTGTAACATTTTCATGCATTTATTATTGGCAGACCTAGCCTAGTCTGATATAAACTTAACAGCATCGTTAGTGAGGTTATCGTACTTGTTACTCTAACACTATATTTTGCCCGGAAGAGTTGCTTGCCACTGAAAAAACAGTATAGCTCTTTCAGTCACTACCGCCCCTCCCCAAAGCCGCAGAAATGCAGCTTTCAAGTTTGTTACACTTTTTAAAATTTTTACTCTGGGACGGGACCTCAAAAACCAAATACCAAAGCCTTAAGCGCAAACGTTTCAGCAGACGATCCTGGTTCAGACATGACGTCATGCGCGCAGACCCCGGAAGTGGCAGGTCATTAGTCTCTCGTCAGGCTGGACCAGTTTCTGCCTGGATGTAGACCACAACACGACTCGGACATCCCCAGCGACATGACTACAGCATCAGCAGTGACAGGAGGGGGACGTCAGCAGCAGCCCCCGCGATACATCAGGGGCCAGCACGTGCGGGCTGCTCGTTCCGAGGGCCAGAGTGTGTGGCGCGCGGAGGCGAGAGAAAGGATGAAACCGTTCACTGCTGAAGTATCTTGTGGCCACAGTTGATTTACTCTTTATAATGTTCTCGTTAGACATCAGCTTGACGTTCCATTCATTACTTGACTATTGTCCTGTGTTTCCCTTATCTCTCACCCTGTCACTGCATCGCTCACACCCTCAAACAAACAAGCAATTAAGCAACCAATTTACAGGAATGGTCGCTAACAGCAAAACTTTGAAGCAAATTATAGCTATATAGAGAAATTTTTTTTATTAATCTTCACCACCATCCAAAACAAGACCACACACACACACATAGTATACTTCTTTCTATTCATGCAAAGGATTTTTTTTTGTAAAAAAGGAGAAGAAAATCCAAAAGTCCCACACCGCACCCACATCCAACGTTCACTCTAAATAAGTCTACAGGAGAGCGTAATCTGCAATACAGTATGTTGCTCTTAAAATACTTCCACCTGGATGGGATGGGTGGGGGGAGGCAAAAATCACCAGTAGAGACGCGAGAAGGCAGCCTAGTAAACTGCTGATCCAACAGAGACAAAAAAAGTTTTAATTTGGGGAGGGGTGTTGTTCAAGCCTGATGAAAATTCCCGAGTGACAGAAAACCGTTTGTAATTCTTCCTTTGTGCCACGCTTGACACGGGAGTCCCTCGCCCTTTACAAATAATATTAGTTTATATTCTGATAAATGGACCTAGAGCACTGGGAAGCAATTTAAGTAAATCCATCAAATTGCTTCTTATCTTGCAAGCAATATATGCCACAAAAAGGTAAAGTGGTGCTGGTCTGATAAAATGACAAGGAAAAGGATTTTCGCGAGAAAAATATGAACGTCCTCGTAGCCAATAAAACTCAGGGGCGTTATACTCGTTTTGTCCGTAGCGTGTTACTGCTCTGACTGCGACAGTAATACGTCCTATAAATGTCATCTACTGAGTCACAGCCTCGTCTTCAGAGCTGTCCATGCAACGAGAACTCCCTTCAAAGCAAGATGATGAAGCTTGGAAGGAGGGATTCTAACCTTGCTGATTTTGACATCGTGGACTATGCCGAACCGTTTCAAAGGAGCGTATGCACAAACGAAACTCATACAGGTAATGAAAAAGAAGGAAGCATCATGATACTGTCGAAAAGGTTGCTTTTCTTTAAAACAGTAAAACAACACCCATGAGAGCTTTGTTGTTTACAAGTTTTAATGTTAGCTATTACAACAGTGCTAGCAATTTGAAGCGAGCGACGTTTAAGTCTCTGTGCTATTGAGTAACAGTTTTGTTGTTATTATTTAATAGTTTTTGTTTTGTTTTGCTCGAATTCATTGGTGTGCGTTTCGGGTTTTTTTTTTGGGGGGGAGGGGGTCGGAGTTTTTTGTTGCTGTTTTCGTATTTTTTGTTTTTCTCAAAATTAGTTCTAGTTTATTTGTAAAGAGCAAAGCTCTGATTTCAGTTAAATCATTTTCTTTTCTGGTTTATTACTGTGAGGACCAACTTGTTTTGGATCTTTAAACATTACTTTCTCATTAACACAGTTACACATGGCAAAACAATTTGTTAAAAATTATTTAACTAAAATGCTGCCCCCTCCCCGTTAGCTTTCTGTTATTCCACAATGTCGCCTGCGGAATATCAAGACCTAAACAATTAAAAAAAATCTTAACAGATCGTACGGCGAAAGCTTTTTAAGACTCGAGGCGTCAAGACATGTCTTGCTTATCAGGCTACATACACGGGAATCGAATTCCCACCGCCTCCTTCCGGCTCTCGACCCATGAATACACCAATTTTCCTTTGAAATCTTGAATGCCATCTTAGAGTGCTATAAAAAGAGAACAAAAATAATCCCGCCAGAAATGTTTTTGGCACGAACCACGTACACACCACGTGATGAGGTGAATTCTGAGACAGGAAGGTATGCACGAAGGCATTCTATCGCTAACTGGCTGTGGCTTGATTAACTTTTAATCTGGTGTGTGACGGCATTTTTTAAGAGGGTGTAAGTTAGGCCACATTTTTAGACTGGCTGATACGCCCTCCAGAAGTTATAAAGCGAAAAACAAAAACTCTTTTAATCGGTTCTAAAATTTATCGATTATTTGAGCAGAAATATTCTCTGGACTTTTATATTAGTTTAATAACCAATATTTATATTTCTTTGTTCATATGTTATTCCCTTGTCACATTTCTTCACACGATCTAGGCATAGTAGGGTCATTTCTTTGCCCTGTGGATAAAAAGCGTACTGTCTAATCACGGGTGTGACATGCTGCCTTTAGAAAGGTGTTAGATCAGTATTAATTTCTCACTGCAGGCAAAGCAGCATTTGTAAAACACACATACAACTTCTTCTCTGAGCTTAGAATCACACACTGACAGGCTTTTTGAATTTGAAATTATAAGAGAATTTTTGAACGAGCACGGGCTTTGTCTCTTGCATATGACAAGTGTCCATGCAGTTTATAATAATTCACTGCGCAAACAGTGCGTCTAGGTAAAGACGAAACGCGCATATAACTCTCGTAAATGCTGGTGTTCGGCTGAGATGTACGCGCCTTTAATCTTTATGTAAACACACGTTTGTACTGTGACCATTATGAGTGGTCGAATGTCCTGATTCGCTAATCACACGTCTTTGAGAGGAAAGTCTCATCTTCTGTCAACAACCTGGTCAATCTTTTTTACTGCAGATCTTCGTGGATATCGTTCCCTCGAAATGGAAGAGTTCGTGCATGTTTTCCTCTCAACAGTCATTTTTTAAAAATCGTAAGAATGCGGAAGATTTTTGTCGTCTGTGCCCTCAGGCAAACGTCTTCTCACAGACGACCGAACATACACACAGACACCAGACCCCCGCACTCATTACAAAAGTTACTTTCAAGTAGAACGAGTATAAACGACACAGAAATGTGCAAAATGATCTCATAATGCGGCCGCACCAGAACGCTGTCAGGTATTTATGAAATCACTCGGAACACCTGGCAGTTCAATGCTGCAGGTTCAGAACCTCTGCCAGAGAATGTGGCCGGAGTCTCTATACACGTCGCACGGAGCTGAGAAATGGCGCTGTTCAAAGAAGCCAGGAAGGGGGGAAAGGGGGTAGCGCAGAATAGCAACATGGGTATCTGGACGTGAGAATGCGATATCGTACAAGCTCGGTGTACAAGCACGACCAAACGCGCACACGCATGCACGAACGTACGCACACATGAACACGCGTACACATGCACGCATTAAAACTCAGGCATTCACACACATAAAGCAATCTTGTTAAACAGACTTTTTGAAGGTATTTTAGTTCTATCAAAGCGAGTATTTGTCCTGAAACAGGAGCATTAAAGGGGTTCGCTTGTGCTTGCCTAGACCAAAACCAAGCCTCTAAGGCTATCCCAAACTAAAAGCATTTATTGCATACTGTAATAAAATAATAATAATCAAATCAAGCGCTACACGACTATTCAAACGAAAACAGTTTTGTTTTATTGTTGTCCATAGTTATTACAAGTAAACGGGCATGCCAGAGCAAGTTAGATGCGAACAATTTCAGTAAGATTAAGGTATGATGTTGATGTTATTAAAAATGTTAGTGTGCCTTGAATGATTTTCGAATAATTATACCTGCCAAAAAGCACACACACACACAGAGAGAGAGAGAGAGAGAGAGAGAGAGAGAGAAATACGCATATACATACACATACACATACATACACATACACATACACATACACATACACATACACATACACATACACATAATAAAGATTAGATGTAGGTATATGGCAATGAGGCGTGCGAGCTTTTTGCACGGGCTTTGAAAATAACTAAATCCGGTTGAAAATGTCCTTTTGCATATACTGTTTCACAGGCGAAAGAAACAGAGAGTGAAAAAGAATATAAATTTGCAAGAACAGAAAATGGTCACTCGATGAAAACTTGAAATAGAAATAGAAATAGGGAAATGGGGAAAAAGAAGAAATAAAGACAGAAGCGGAAATTAGGAAGGAGTTACTTGGGAATACAGTGATAAACACAATCTTCAAGTTCTATCGGGGGTTATTTCGACAGTTAGATGAGGTTAGGAACTGAATTTACTTGTCACCAAGAGAATTAAGCAAGTGTCGACACATCACTTCCAGTAGATTTTTTATTCCCAAAGAGGAGCTCTTTAAAAATCACGTTTTAAACAAGTCACATATAGTGGATTTTTCTTAAAATACAATTATATTTCATTTCTTCAGATACAACGATAATACAATAGGCTATTTGATAACACTAGTTTAAACAAAGCAAAAGGCAATCTCTGTTCATGTTTACCAAGATCCATTACGTCTTCGCTGCTACACTAATACTAACTGTAGCCTCCGTCTCTCAATAAAATGGCTCACCGACTGCACGAAAAGAGAGCCGAAAATACCCGAATTCTTCTCCGTGTTGCAAGAGCTGAAAATTGCTGAGCTCTTTTCCGTATTGTGAGAATCTCCAGCCAAAACAAAAACAAAAAAATAAAAAAATAAGAACAAGAGTGAAAACAGAAAAGGACAAAGAAAACGGACAAAAGTTATATCGTTAAGGCACGGTCACTTGATCGAGCATAAATCTGCGGTTTCGACCACAACATTCCACGGCCTGTAAACGAGCTACACGGGGTGGCCGCATTACCACCTTCCCCTCCCTCGTACTCCCAGGTATAACCATATTTTTCCTTTTGGTTTCCACGAAGTGGTTCCTCCTGCGCCGATAATGCGGCGAGTGTTAGTCTACCCCTGTGGCACAACGGCAAGTAATTTGCGCACAATTGCCGAAGTCAGAAGATCGGTGGTTACCAATTCAGCAGTGTTACATTCCGGAGCGGTTTGGTCTCCGGGGCACTCTCCTAGCGCTCCTCAGCTATGTGCCAGGTATGCGACGGCTGGAATCTGGCAATTGTATGCCTGCGCAATCGTCGAGCACGCATACACACGCACCCGCACACGCACAACAAGCACACGATGATTTCGATTCTTTGCAAGAAGGTCTAATTATTGCTTGGACAATTCCAGAGACAGATGGCGTGATATCGAAGGCGCTATTGGCGTCAAACATGCTCACCTACTTGAAATATTTTTTTTTGTCCCTGATAGCAACTGATTTACGGCTTGTTTCCCTAATGAACCAGGATTACGCTGCGCGCATCTGGTTTGCGCAAACTGACGGCAGCAGCGATACTTATCTTTTCCAGACTTTGGCTGTCGACGATAGCAACAGGCAGTATGCGTATCATAAAGTCTGATGAATTGTTATGTTATTCATCTACTGGGCAGGTAGAAAATAATCTTTGGTCGTTTGTCGACCTGGCGAGGACGCCACAAAGCGGAACTGTTACGACACGCACATTTCCGGTAATGGACGTATTGCGGTGCAGTTACCGGCTACACTGTCGAGTTTGTTCCCAGAGAAGGTTGACGGGACTTGGTCTCATTAATGCGCACCCCCCACACAGGCACACATTCACGGTCATAATGTTTCCACGACAGCGATTTTGAAGGCCGTTAAATACGCACCAAAAGATATTAGAACATGCAAAGGTAAGTATTTATAAGTATTTATAAGCAAGCACACATACTGAGAGGATAGAAACCTTCCTTTGTAATCAGTTCTTCGCACAGCCTTCGTGTGTTGCTACCTTACTCTTCAGCGAGAACGGAGGCAGACAGGGGAAAATAGAGGGGGTTGTCCTTCTCCCTCCTTAGGCGTTTCCTTTTTCAATTCGTGTTTTGGAGTGCAATGTGGTCCGCTAACCCGGCAACTCCTAATGTGGTAGCAAGAAGGGTATTTTTTATCGAGGATACTGAACTGTAAGTAAAAAAAAAGTCTTGAAACATCACGAAAATGCATCCATCCATCCTTCCATCCACCCCTTTGAAATGCGAATGTTGTATCTACGCTGTAACCAAGAAGTGTTCAAGTTAGAACACTGATTTTGTTACCGAAACAGAAAGCATTTTACATTTGTCTAGAATGCTTGAGATGTGTTGGTGCTAAACTAGTGTAAAAAATGTTCTGGTCTGTTTTCTGCAAAATGTTCAAATGGCCGGGAAAATGGTGTTCTGATATTATTCAAAATGTGTGCCAGAGGCAAGTGTTCAACCAAGTAGGGTCATGCTAAGAACACTTAAAAACATGTAGCACACACCTTACATACTATTTACACACGCAACACATATTCTGCATCTACTTAATACTAGTTACATGTAATTAGTGATACAAATATTTAGAGTGTACTTCGTGACTGTAAAGCAGTGGACAAACTCTGAATATTGTTTCCTGTTTCTACACTGTAAAATGGTGTCAACTCCCACAGAAATCTGCTTCAAAAGAAAAACAAACCTCTAACGACATGAGATAGGAAAAGAGAGAAAAAGGGGGGAATGGACTATGAACAAAAGGAATATCTATTCAACGATTGGTTAGCCGTTACAGCTAATGACAGTCTGAAACGTTGCATACCTAACGTAACAAAACGAAAGATCTGTTTACAACAGAGAGATACGTGTTGGACGTTTCCAGATTTAAAATAAAAAAGAACCGCTACCTGCCCGCTTGGGATTGTTTGCACACCGAGAACAGAAGAGTATAGAGGATACGTAAGTGGAAGCGACCCGAATGTATTTAGGAGACCTCGTCCTGAA
>SMGT01015881.1:409933-434368 GCA_004794575.1 Lanistes nyassanus | reverse complement strand
AAAGAAAATTTTTTAAACTAATATCACGCAGGTCTAGCCGTATGACTTGTTTTCTCCTCCTTACCTTTGAAACGCCCAAGCACGTATATACACACTAGTGCAAACAAGCACACACACACATACATCCACACGCACACATGGATCCCAAGATATGACTTTTAAGGGTAGGGGCAGCTCGTTCCCATTGGCGCCACCATCAATATTCCTTCTTATCCCACCACCACCACAGATTAGACTTTGGAAAGTTTTGGCGCAGATGGGCACGATAGAGTAACTGACAACTTCTTCAATCCAATTAGTCGGACTGTGTGATACCGGCTTTAAGATCGCTGCTGACTTTAAACCACGGCAGATGACATGTACCAAGTACTCTTGCCGTGCAGAGGGGGATGGCTATCACTCTGTGGACGCAGGAAGCACTTCGCAGCTGAGGCGAGAGAGAGAGAGAAGGGCGAGACAGACTAAAGAGTATCAACTTTTGGAAAAAGGAGGCAGGCGGCCATGGGTTTGTTTGGGGATCGTGCCATGTCTCGCAATGAACACCCCGGCAGGTCTTCGCGTACATTCTGACAAGCCTTCCTGGTTTTTACAAGGACGACAAATAACAACGCTCGACTTCCTTTTCTCTCTCTCTCTCCTTTTTTCTTTCTTTCTCATTCTCTTACTTTATCGTTTTCTCTGTCCTCCTCTTTTTCTTCTTTCTTTCTTTTCTTTCCGTTTTTTTTCTTGTTTCTCACTCTTAATCTCTCATTTCTCTCTCTCTCTCTCTCTCTCTCTCTCCGCTTTCCTCCCCAATCGCGCCATATACTCTGTCATTCATTCCTTCGAGTTATGAGTGCTGATAAGTGAGCATGTGTTCACGCACGTCCACGCGCGCACACACGCACGCGCACGCAAACACGGAAACGACTTTCCATTATAAGGGCACCACTTCTCTAATTCCAGCGCGTCGCGCAAAATATAAATAAAGCACATTCTTTTTCCTCTTACTTTCCACAAACTTCACGTTGGTCCAGTATTTGGTGGTGTGACCCTTCCGCATCAGAACTTCACGTGGATGTCATGGAAGCGAGTCGTACAGGCGCCTGATGAAAAATAATGGGACACATTCCCAGACATTCAAACTCATCCTTTAGGTAGTCCACTGTGTTGATGACATTAATCTTCTGTTTAACGTGTCTTTTAGGCACAAGGCAAATTTTTTCGATGACGTTAAGATCGGGAGACTGTGCAGGCATGTAAGCACGGCCACATTGTATAGTCTTCCACTGTGCTGTCAAGTGTGACTTGACCACTGTCTTCTTACAGCACCCATCGACTCGCACCAAACTGTTTCTATGCAGATGGCCCAAGATGGCTGTCACGAGCTTAGATTTACTTCTCAGAATCCATAACGCCTGCTGCAAACGCCAAGGAGCCGATGCAGCACATACCATACGTTTGATGGTCAAAACATCATATACGCACTCAGGTAGCCACCGCTGACCAACACGTCTCCAAACTGTCCTTTGTCCCCTCGACCAATAACCATTATAGAAAAAATTATATCCTTCAAATTGTTTACCGTCCAATAGAGTTTAGATCTGCACCATTGCATTCTGCGTCTGCGGTTGATCTCAAAACTGAACTCGTTTTTAGCACACCTTGGATGGCTCTCTTCCGTGGTTGAGGGTTGCTGTGATGTCACCTAAAGTCTGTCGTCTGCCACCCATTAAAATATTTGAATGTCTTCATTACGGGTGCTCACTTTGGCAGGTCGCCAAGCTTTTGCACAAATTTTCCTTGCATCCCGTTCCGCGAACTCATTTCATTCAGAAGTCTGGAAATACAAGTGTGGCTTATCCCAATCATTTCCGCAATTTTTCTAGCACTGTGGCCTTTTTCGTCTATAGAAATAATCACGTTATTATCATTAAGTTCATTTAATTGGGGTCAGCTGTTTCTTCGAACACACCATCTTTGCTAAACAGCGGCTTGTTTTCACTTTGGAACGACGTCGTAGTTTGCTGTCTGCTTCAGAACGGCGACGAAATGAGAGTTACGCCCCTTAGATCACACAGCCATGTTACGAAAGCAATCCTCTATGCATTTTTTAGATCTAAAATTGTGGCGATGCAAGTCAGCTGGTACTGCCGAAAATGAAGCGTTGCGTTTATTTTGTCACGTCGCTGTATATATGCAAACTTAAGGATTACACGCAGGCATACACACGCAGAGCAACTGAGACAAAAAGACAAAGAAAAACAAATGACAGTCCAAGAATGTTGTCAACCGCAATCTTTCCTCCTTGACCCATCATGATACAGCGTTCGTTAGTGACTGCGACAACAACAAACCGACAAAGAATGTTAAAATTTTTTAAGGGTCTTTCCCATCTAAGCATTTGAAAAAAAACCAAGATGTATAGCTAATTTTTTGTCTATATGTACTTTGTTGACGCATTTCAACACATCGTTTCTGGCTCTAAGAACACATTGGCCAGCTTAAACGAGAAACAAAGGAAAAATATTCTGTTCTTCCATGACTGAGAAAAATATTTTTTTAATATAAAATTGAACATTTCTTAAGGAAGGCTTGAAACAGAAGACGAGGAAAAATGAAGATAGAATGAGCACCTTTTGTTTTCTGAATCTGAGCTATGTGTCATTACCTGAAAGCAAACACTATATTCCACAGACCATTCCATTAAACACATTAGCTATGCACAGACAACCGGAAATCGAATTTCCTCCAAGCTGATGACGATTCCAAAGCTTGCAGCGGTCCAGGTTTTCCTGTCACCACCCCTCCTCCTTCCCTCTACTCCTCTGTCCCGATCTCACCCCGACTATTGTTACTGTGCACCATACCTCGCAGTGATTATGTTTATCGCGCCTTAGATCTCATTTTCCGGTTGCATAAACACAGGAAAGTGAATTTCCTCTGTCCATCGATCCTGCGAAACGAAAGTAATAGCTTCCGTGTTTGATTACCCCAAGACATTGGCCTTGCTTTTTCCTAACTTTTTTTTAAGTGTTTGCTTTCGAAAACAGGAATACCGGACAAACGTTTGCTGCATGGGCTTCCATAATATAATAACAAATTATACAACAAAATGAGACCGTCAGTACACCGATATACCTATTGGCACCGAGAGTGGACTCTCCTTCTTTACAAAAAAGATGGGTTGTCGTCGTATTTATTATACGATACTAGCCTTGAAAAATAATTGGGGGGGGGGGTGAGCAGAGCCCTTTTTCGTTTGAGCTAACCGAATCACTGTAAGCTTTCATGCCTCTAGCCATGTGAAAGTAACATTTACCTGGACATCACAAAAAAGGTCCTGCCAGTGTTTTGGGATTGGTTCAGTGAAAACATATTTCTGGCGCCCTTGGTAGTTGGGAAGAAATTCCAGTGATATTACACTCATTGCTCGGATTTTCCGTGCAAGCCAGCCGCCCTATCTTTGCTTTGAGGTCGCGCCAAATCAGACACGAACCAAGGGGAGACAAGTAGTGCAATGTTGACTGAAGGTGCGAGGCTGCCCCATCATTTCATCGTCTCTGCGTTTTCTCGGGAGGCGAAGCACTCAGCGATAATTCTCCAGCTTGGGGAAGGATCAAAAGACATTGACACCGGCTAAGTTCCTCAAACACTCAGGTACGCAAAGAAATAATCGCTGCTATGGAATCTGGTCAAGAAGCACAGCGGTAGGTCACTTCCACAAAGCAAACTCTGGGACTTCTTCGTTTGACAGGAAAATACACTTGGAAGAAAGACCGCGAAATCTGGAATGGCATGTGTTACGTCACCAGTCTGTGGAACCGGAGAGAAAGTGAGGGGATGGTACGGCAGGACGTGACCTAACAGTGACGTCATTTTGCGAGAACACAAAAAACTGTCGTGTTAATCACAAGAATGAATGAATGATTATTATTATCTGAAAAACCGAGAGATCGTACTTGGAAACCTCGAAGTCTTATGCATGTTAAGTAATAATGTAGTTTTATCAAAGACTTCTTTGGTTTTATATCTGGTATCTCACGTGTTTCAGTTCCCAGGTTGTGAAATGGTAAGCGTCCAGTATGAGGTACATAGCAGAAGAAACCGACCAGACACGTTTCTTTAAGTAATAGTGGAGAATGATAATGCCTGCCGTTGTTTAAAAGTGCCAGTCAGAAGCTCAGTGTGAATTTTAGTCTCAATTTTACTATCTGCACTTCAGTCATGAATTAAAGCGAACTTAAATGCCGTCCACGCTGTGATTTTATGTGTATTTCAAAGTATAGAAAAGAGACACATAAGCGCATGCCGCCGGCCCTGTATCTTTAAGACCCCACCCCTACTCCATGGGTTAATCTTACATAGTAAATAAAATGCCAGTTTCATTATTTCCAAGTATAAATTGTTCAGCTGCACTTCCAAATGTAATAGGACAAACATTAACCTGATGACGCGACTTTCATCAAAACATTTGTAAACACGGAATAATTCACATCACAACGCAGAGTTTTAAACTCCAGTCAATTCGTTTTATATCTAGTGCTAAATATAAATTATGAATAGCAGCGACAGCCATTTAGATGTTAATGAATTCCTGACGTCACAGAAAGTTATGGCTTCGATGCACGGCTCGAGCAGGCAGCCGATAAAGCGTGCAAAGCCTTTCATGGCAGCTATCCCGCGTGCAGCTATCCCGCTTGTTTTCAGCAGTACATGACGTGCTTACAGGTGCATTATAGAAGGGGAAGTGTCAGGAGGTCAACTGCTTTTAAAGTGACAGAGGACGCAAAGGGTACGGCTTTCACACGCGACAGGGACAAGCCAGAGGTGTAGGGAGGCCTTGAATGTTTTTTTTCTCCATTGCCACCTATCTTACAGACAGTTTATTTTTTTTACGAGCGCAGAACTCGCTATGCGCTGTATAAAAATATCCTGAGTGCAACCAGCCTTCTCCTCTCTCTCCCCCCCCCCCCAACCCGCCAGCCTTTGAATGCGCATGTCTCTCACTCCACTTCAAGATCTTTCTGTGTCCCAGCCGCAAAAACTTGTTTTAAAAAAACGCTTGTCATTTTTGTTGGCAAACAAGAAAAAGCTCTTAGGTTTTTTTAAGTTGAGAAAATCCCTACCCCGTCTTGTTTTTGTTTTATGTTGGTTTTTTTTTTGGGGGGGGGGGTCCGTATCTGCAAGACAACATTCCGGTAAGATGTCTGAATCATGGGCTGGCTTGAATGAGCGTTCGCAGCTGTTCTTTGTGTCATAAAGGTGGTTGTACGGGCTGTTCAAACCGTTACGTATGAACAGGATATAAAACGCTCATGCAAGAACCCCTTCCGGCCAAAGGACAGAGACGGAAAGAGAATCTAGACAAACGAGATGGCAGCCCCCTTCCTCACTCTCCTCATAAAGTAAAGCCAAATATTGAAGCATTCTCTTTCTCTCTCTCTCTCTCCGTCTCTCGTCTCCCTTCCATATTATGTAAAATGTATGCATCCACAAATACATAACATTCGTACATCCAAACACACATATAGCAATATATCTAGGTGTACATACCCGTGTATATATATATATATGCGGATATATTATACATATATACATATGCACACGGATACCAATCCACATGTACACACGCATATGCATATGGGGACATGCAAGGTAATGCATATTGATATGTTCACTTTTTAAAATAACTTTCTTTTCTCATTGAGCAACAACCCTGTTCATGAGTTTATAGACCCGCCCCGACGTCCTTTGGAAAGTCAGTGGTTTGGGCCTACAATGTTTAGCTACATAGACGGTTGTGAGCATAAAATGCACTGAGCTAAAGGGATCTGCTGCGTGAAAAACGGCTTGATTAAAATCTTGAGGATTTTTTAAAATTTTTAAATTACAAATGCAATTTGATATTACTGACGTATGAAACAGCACGGAATCATCTAGTCTCCTCTCATGTCTCATTTAGTTTCCTCTCTTCTCGAGGAAAAAAGGAAACCCCAAACAAACCTCAAGCACTGGCACTTAAGCCATTTTAACGTGCATTTTTTTTTTTTTTTTGCTTATCGCCCGTGTCCCTCCCACCCCGCGCTGGCTGCAAAAGTCACTCAGTACAAGCCACGCACGTGTTTAATGACCAAGGCGCCATGCCGACACGGATTAACTGTCATGTGAATTAATTAACCGTCTAAGCGTTGGCCTTTCATCTCTGCGTGTCTCTTATGTCGCACAGCCCAGCAGTTGACGTTGGTGGCTGCAGAGCGAGGAGAAAACTTGCAATCGAAGCCAAAGGCCGCGTGAGGTGAAGGTGGAGGTGGTAGTGGTAGCAGTGTGTTGAAGGTGTGGGCGAAAACAGCAGTCCGATTAATAATACATGCGTTGCTGGGGGGGGTTATGATCCATATTTAGAATAAGGTAAGGTTGACACCCATTCCTCTAGACTTCACGCTTGAAAGCATTTTTAAGGCAGATGGCTGTATGCTTGCTTGTCAGAACTAAATTTACATTCAACATCCTTTACAGACAACGGCTCTGCCAGTTGGCAATGTCCTAACCTGTCCGGGAATGCACTTCATCAATAAAAAAGCAGCCAGCTACGCGTATAATATGTTGAGAATATCACTGAACAGTTTGAGAACATTAATCTAAGGAGTTGATAGTCTAAAACCTAACATTGCTTCTACACAAACCTGAATATTTCAACGGCTCGTTTTTACTGCTACTACATTTTTGCTTCTGCTTCTGTTAATGGTTCTACATTTAATACAAATATCGTAGCTGATGGTATGGTGAACTGCTGCTGCTGCTGCTGGTGGTGGTGCTGATATTTGACTACAGGAATTTTGTTCACCTAAAATATGCTCTAATCCACCTAGATTAGCTAACAACTCATTATGGGACCTTAACCTTTTGCCATTTTCCGTAAGTCTGAATTTTTGACCTGTTTAATCCTTAGTCTGAATTTTAACCTATTTCTTCCTCGGCTGTGTATCTTGATTTCACATTGCACAACTATTTTCATATTCCACATCTGATGTTATAGCCAACGGCTGTCTTTATAAATCACAGCTGTTTTATAACCCACAGCTATTTTCATATCCCAGAGCTATTTTGAGATCCCATGGCTATTTTTATTTTCCACTAGCTTCTGTCATGTCCAACGCCTCTACATGCCTGAAGAGAAGAGTTACATTTCATGGACCGCGTCAGAAATCTATGGTTTCTGTTGTTAGAAATCATCCTTTCACCGCTTAATTGAGAGTGTACGTTAATTAGACATAAAAGAATTTTACAAATAAACAAACAAAAATAAACAGTTCCATAAGCATAACTGACCTTCTAGAAATGGAAAAGTAGGGGCCTACGACCCTATGTCTGTTGTTTATGTGAATGTGAAATCTTTCACATTCAGGCAAAGTCTGCACTTGGCAAAAGGTTAGGTAAATATTGTGCACGCTTGGGGAGAAAAAAAGAAAGAAAACGAAAATAGGCAAGAGAGCTCCGTTTGTTTCTCCTGTTGACATTTTGGTTTCCCGACTACCGGGGATAGGCTGGTTAAATATCTCTTCCTTCTGCTTCTCACCCTCCCCCAGCACCCGCCGTATACCACTTCTTTTTCTCACTCCTGTCTCCTTGCAGACTGGCGCGCGCACGCACGCACGCACCCATGGGCACGTGCACAGAGAGATAACGTAAAAGCAAGCAGATTTTCTTATTATTGTATCCTTTCCTTATCTATCTTCTTACATATCGCGCAATCTTGTCTTTTCTATGCACTCGAAGACACGTTGGGAAGCGTGTACACCCAACTCTTTCTCTCTTGCCGATAGAAACTTAGTTCATCCTTGTTGCACTTCCAGCTACGTACATACCTCAGCCTATTCCCCAAACCCTGTCTGTCCACTGTCCGCGAACGCAGGCACGCGCACAAACACGTCAGAATCGGCATATCTATTTACCTATACCCACCTCCATCCCAAATTTGTTTCGCCAAGCAAATTAAAATCAGATTATGTATGTTGCATTAAAAGATTTCTATAATTGATATTTGAATTGATCTTAGGCGAAGAAGGGAAATCTGCGATTTAAAGTTGGCTGGTTTAAAAAATAAAAAGATCTCTCTAAACTTTTCTCTGTTATCTTTGTCATCCCGTATTCATTTAAACTTATTTAATCTTCGTAGTGGTTTATTAAGACCATAATGACTGTTGTGTGTTCTTTCTTGTTTCTTTGTAATTTTGCTGCTGTTGCTGAATAAAAAAACTCAGTTTGAAAAATACTTGGTTATCATATATAAACAGGGAAAACAAACATTATATCTGAAGATGACTTTGTGAGAAATAGCTTGATACCTTCCCACTACCAGAAGCTTTTGAGTTCATTAAATTAAGAACTTGATCGATGGTTTTCAGAAAGATATGTCTATGGGCATACCTAGAACGAATGGGGCAGTTGATCGCCGAATGGTTAGAGTGCGCGCCACCGAATGCGAGGGCGCTGTTCTGGTTTGAAAACCATGCGCCGCACTACACTTCCCCAACTTCACCCAGCTGCGAATGGGCACCTAATCCATGGGTTAGGGAAAGAAAGGTTAAAAGTAAAGTTAGGAAGAGGAGATAGGCACCGACCTCACGACACTGAAAACTGGAGGTTCGATAACCCCACTCCCACGCGACTTTCAAGGTCACACGACATCCTTTACAATTACCTACAAGGACTGCAGTGAATTATCTTTCTGATGATGAGAATGGTAATGAGGCTGGTGACGAATTGCTCTACATGTATTGTATGTATTGTTTTTATGTAAAATCTCTTAACAGTGACATAACCAGATTGTTACTATCGCAATATTGGGTAAAATGTATGAGCATATAAAAGCTTATTTAATTGTGGCAACAAAAGAGTACTTAATGGCGGTGACTCCAATTGGTCTGGGTTACTTCAAGTGTGCTTTAAGAGAACTTTAGTTCAGGTACCCATCAGGTGTGACAGAGAGAAGCAAACACCCAGGAAATCCCGCCAAGCAAAATAAAAGGAGTCTGCTATAGCTCGACAGACTTTCGGCTACGTAAGTAGACTATAGTAGATCACAAATGTCGCAATTTAATATAAACAGAATTTGCTTATCTTCGGAGAGAGATTCTTGAGAATCTCTGGGTCTGAGCTGACAAGATAGAGGCTTACTTAAAAAATACTTTCATACTTTTATAGATTTGGGATTAATAAAGATGGGGGAAGAACGTAGAAGATAAATATAAAGACTAGGAGCAGAGACAGAGGGGAAGCTCTGGGTCTGAGGTGACTGACAAGATAAAGGTTTACTTACAGTATGCTTTCATCCTTTTATAGTTCTGTGATTAATAAAGATGGATGTGGAGGAGAACGATAAATACTAGAGCATAGGCAGACAGATAATTTATGACAGGCCAACGGCGTTTCAAAGAAGGAAGAAGGGAACAGAAAGGTGAGATGGCGAAGTTCAACACATGACCTCTGGAAGGTGCACCAAGGGAGTTGTTCATTTCAGGGAGACTTGTTAAGGGGAAGGGAGGTGGGAATAGAGATCGTGAAAAGATACTCTTGAGGGGAAAGAAGGAGCAATATGCGTAGCCGTTTTGTCGACAGCTAGAGCAGCAGTCAAATGGGAGGTTCTAGAGAGATTTATGTCACAGAAATGTTTCTGAAACATGCTGGTATCGCGTCCGTGCAAAAGGGTGTTGTGTTAAAGAGAAGATAACTCTCCAATAAAAACACACTGCCGAAAGTGTGTGTAAGTGCATCAGTACACCCGGAGAAAAAGAATGTTTAGATGCGAAAGATTTTCCCTTCACCTATTTCTCTCTCTCTCTCTCTCTCTCTCTCGCACGCACGCACGCACGCACGCACGCACATACATGTACAACCACTGTCGGCTTATAAGAGCACACTAGCATGTACATTTCTTTCTTTTCTTTACTTCTAGACAGGCCACGCTGTGAATGGTACTGCGTGTATCGAGAACCGAATGGCTTGTTGTCGATGACTTGTTCACGATTTCTCGTCTTGGTCAACTACCCTCGCTGTATCTCAGTGGCAAATTTCTTCTCTTTTTTTCACTCCAAGTTCTTATACGCTTCACTCTTTGACAGAGGGCGTGGTAATTTAGCCTGACCCTATGAAAATATTGAAATGACTTTTTAAGGATAAGATCACTGGCCATAGACATGCTAACAGAACACGAAATCAATATCATTATGAAACTGTTAGATGTTTAACAAAACGCTTTGTCCTCATGTGAGAAGACCGATGTTCGATGGTTTGTATGTCATGACCTGCAGTCAATCATTCACCCAGATCGTGGAGCTCGTTGGCTCTTTGCTGCTTGAACGGTCTACTTGAACCGTGGCAAACGAGGTACATATCGGGACGGTGTTGCTTAGACAAGTCAAAATACTGCCACACGTGGGACTGCTTTCGCAAAACGGGTTTCAGTCCCAGTCACATTATACTGACACCGGGCCAACCAGTCCTCGTACTATTCCCCATAATGCCTGGGGTCTTGCAGGGGAACTACTAAAGATTGTCAATTTGTAACTCGGCCGGGCTGCGAACCCCAGAGATCCGGACTCGGAAGCGGACGCTTTAACCACTAGACCACAAAGACCGTGGAGTTCTATTAAAGTATCTATTAACGAACAGAAATCTGTTTATCCCTCGGGTGTGTAAGCCTAAAACTACATACGCAATTGGAAGGTGAGCTGTTTCTTGTTTTTGTTTCTGCTAACTACCCACAAGACATGAAGGGGCGGAACATAATCGTCAGGGTTGAACAAGAAAGGAAGCTGCTCAGCATCACAAAGATCGGCATGGGTCCTTCTCACTTCTTGCCACAAGAGCTCTGTTCAGAAGGGCGATAACCTACAACCTTTCCTCACTTACAAAGCACCCGACGCCGACGGCGAAAGATAAGTCAGGCAACAATTTTCGCGTCCGTCTCTTAATTTGCTCAGAGGACCCGGTGTATGTAAACTGGTGCTGCAGCGAACTCGGCGCAGCGCGCCATGGATGTGCGAGACATTTTACACGCGAAAGCTTAGTTCAAGGAACGGGGGAGATTAAGTGCGCAAAGAATGATGGTATTTTCGGAAAGACAGGAGCAGTACGTGCATCTAAACACGAAAAAAAAGTCGAGAAGCGGTTGCTCTCTTAGCAGCCCTACGAACTGCATCAAGATTCAGAGTTAAGGCAAGTTTTTGCTGCATATTTCGGACACAAAAAGATACACGGTGTGTCAATGGGTATGTGTTTGTATGCGCGTGTGCGTGTATGTGCGCTAGAGAGCGAGCGCAAAAACTAGACGAATATGAGATAAAGTCCAAGGTCGTCCTAGCAGTTAGCCCCCTCATTTAAACAACTTCTCTAAAAATTAAAAACCACATAGTCGTGTTTCATTTCTTGTGCTATTTTTGTCATCGCAAACTTATGCATCTGAAGTATAATATTGGCAATATTGTTCATAAATTTTGCTGTATTATGATGATGGCAACGTATTTCACCGATTTGTTCTCTTCACAAAGCTCGCCTGCTTTACTTGAACATCAGCAGCTCATGGTTAAAACGTTCATCCCTTCCTTCAGTGTTTTTGAAGCTTGGTGGGGGTGGGGGCAGAAGAGTCACACCCGTTTGTGTGTGTTTTATTTCTGAAACGTGTGCTAGTGTTTACACACTATACAAAGTCTCTTTAACGGTAAATTTATCTCCAGGGATCGTATTTTTGCAGCAGGCTACAGGTCACGCATAAATCATTTCCCTATAGCTTTTGACAGCGGAATTAGAAAACTACCCGCCTCATACATATTTTCGCGTACACGCTAAGCTAAACGCTTGCTGAAAGGCTATACCTGTATATCATTTCCCGCTCGCTGAAGATCGCTTTAGTCCATGAAATATATGCCTACATCCTTCATCAAGGTACGCCTGCTTCCTGCAGAATCTCGTGATGAGGAAAACGTAATTCTCAAAATAAAAATCTCTGTTGAGTTTAGTGTGCAAATGTCTCGAGATCACTAGTATTCTATACACAGATTCTACATATTAGCAAGGGCATGTGTCTGTGGGTATGCCAGATGCATCACCTTCCTGCGTTTTTGATTGCATGTCATTACTGTGTATAGCATGGACATGTGTGAACAAATGTTGGAGACAATAAGTTTTAAAAAAACACTTTTTGCTATGGAAAACAGATCTCACATATACCCCTCTACACTCCGCCCAGAAATCAGCGGCGCGCTCAGCACAGCTATCATTATAAATGAAATATGACATGAATCGTGTATCTGTGTTGGTCCGGAAATAGGATTCTCTGAGAATGAATTCAAGCTAGGCAGAAATACCAGCCCACAGCCCCCACCCCTCACCCACCCCAGTTTATTCACGTCCCTGCCTGAAGTCTACAATCATGCTAACGCAGTAAACTTAACGTGTTTCCTATAGAATTGACACGGCAAACCCGCTATCTGCTATTTATTTTTGGAAGAAAGATGTTTGCGACCAAACTGTAATCACAAGGAGGTGGGGAAGCGCAACTACTGTCTCGTTACGCGGTCGGCAGTTAGTTTCCGTCGTCAGGAATTCGAAGTTTACGCCCAGCGTGTGCACGTAACACCTCCACCGCTGAAGCCCTCAGGAGCTGACAGTGAATGTTTTGTCAGAAAAGGGGCCACAAAATTAAGTCCTGTGGCGTTGACAGGTGCCAATGAGGTCTTGTTTGCACCTAACGTCAGCAGGCGAAGGCGCCTACGACTGACGCCTGCGACAGATGCTCCACACCGCGAACAGCCTCTCCGTGAAACGTCAGATGACAGGTGAGGTCCCCCCAGCCAGCACTTCACGGCAGGTAATTGGTAGAATGTGCATGTAAGTCGGCAAGGACACGTTCGCTGCGGGCAGCAGGCACGCAACGCTAGTCTTCGCAGAGCGGGGACGGAAAGCAGCTGTTGATCTGTCTACGGGATTAGCTGTTTTTGCTGCCAGCTATAAACCACGGGACGACTCACGTAGCAAATGCATGTCAAGAAGTAATTTTAAACCTCCGAGCGCATTCCAGTCCTGTCGACATTGCAATTCCTAAACCGCAACAGCTTAACACAAAACGCAAACTTTGCACTTTCTCTGCTACAAGTGTGCGCATATTGAGAAGACCGTTTTCAAACTTTAAAAAAATTCAATAAGAAAAAAATCCCAGGAGATTAATCTTTTCTGTACCCCATTCAGCTTACGTTTGATCTGCACATGTTCTCAGTTTCTGCAATAGTTGAAATACTAGAAACCGGACAGGAGGGCAGCAAACCCCTCACTTGGTGTCAACATGCAGGCTGACATTACAAATGCGTCATATATATATATATACTAAAACAGTTCTTGGGGTGGGGCAATGCTGTCGCGTCCACACACAGTTGTAGCATCCTCGTGGACTGTGTTCGATTTAAGTGTGAAATAGTGTATAGCGACTATACGTTCGAGAGGAGGGGGTTTATTTTCAAGTAGCGTGTTCACTGACTCAACCCATTTCCAATGGCGAGCATGTTCGTGAACACCCAACCCCTGCATAATTACGCACCCAGACGCACGAACGCACTCGTCTATGCGTGCATGCACACACGCATACACATAAACACGCGCGAGCGCGTACGCTACAATCTTTGATGTACTCAATTCTTTCGGTGCGCAGGGAATGGGGTCACCCAAGTATTTAGTTGCGAAGGTTGGGGCGTGAGGAAGTCTTTCGACTCAACTGGGCGTCGTTCCGCGAGGCCCGCACCATCCTTCGATAAGCCTAGGCTAGCACTTACCCGAACCTAGAGGGTGGCCTAAATAGCTCTGTGGTTAGACCTGCAGACTAACATGTTGAAGGCTGTTAGTTCGAATCGAATCCCAAAGTAGCAAAGTAGCTAAGGACTATTCCCTGGAGTTAAACATTGCGCAGACTTTGGGGGCTTGGATAGCCCTGAGGGCAGAGCTATGGACTAGCGTGTGGAAGCTTGCTGGTTCCAACCTAATAGTGGCTAAGGATTTCTTCCTTGAGTTTAACGCTATGCCGCCTTCATTCGGCCATCCCCCGAACATCAAAATGCCTCTCAGCACTGGCCATCCTTACCGCAGCTAACAGTCTGGTGGTTCTTTCAATGCATAGGTTAGTAATAGGACCTCATCCCCCAGTAGTGCAAAATCACTGCCATTCCCCAGTAGTACGAAATAACCGCCAGGTGGAGACACTATCCCTCTAAAATTACCTTTATTCCTAGCAAACTTGCTGATGGAGTGGTCTGCAGGCAAAGGTGAGGACTACCGAAAGAATGTCACTGGTTCGAATCCAGAAGTGGTCTAAAAGTATTTTGATACACTTCATAAATCTTACATGAAAACTGCAAAGGATAAAAATAGCAAAAAAAAATCCGTTATTTCATTGTTTGAGTTAGACACGTGGCTGTGCTTATGCCCTCTGTGAATCCTTACTGCCCTAAGCAGTCAGCGAACGGGTAAGCACTTTCCTGGGACTGGTGGGAGGAGACCTGGATGTCCCAAATCCCGGCAAGCACCTGCAGGGCTACCAACAGTCTCGACCCACACGCCCACACGCACAGTAGACAGACTGTTTACTGGGGGGGGGGAGGAGTCTGAGCACCTCCGAGTGCCCCGCTTACCTTTCGTTTGCAGCGAGCAGCACGCGTGCAGTCTAGACACACGGTTGTAGCGCACAACTACAGTGTAAACAACTGTAGACCAGAGCACGTGCATGGCTGTCTAGACGACGTTTGTTCGAGGGAGGGCAGGGGCGAGAGGGGAGGGCAAGCCATCGAGGCAGGCCTGACTGTACGAAATCAGCCCTTGCTTCCTGTAGAGAAAGTAGTACAAAACAAATGCTGAGGGGGGGGGGGGTAGGGAAGTGCGAGGTGGTGTCGCCAGAACGAAATGTAGACAAGCCCTGAGACGTCAATTAGGTAATTGGCACTGTTACCTCCTCAGGATGAGGACTCGGTGTCCGAGACTGTTCCCGGAATCACCGCCTGTCAGACTGAGGACGTTCTCAAAGTGGCTTGGCGTGCAACGAAGACGCCCCTTCCTGTTGGGTACTGGCTCCTGGTGAAGTCTCGGCTTCACGGCAGAGGGGCTATAGTTGAGTTCTAGCTCTGAATGATTACAATAATTTGGGAGTTCATTGCGAACAGCAGAGAAGACGTGCGACTTTCTAAAGCATGAAGCATTAAGTCGATTACTTTTTGCTTACTCTTATACCTGCCGCATGTAACGAGGTACAGTTACAAACAATGCACAAGAGGAACGAGAAGGGACCCATACAAGCGCCCTCAGTGGAGTCGAGTTTGAAGTATTTGATGTCACACTGAGCAGCAGCCAACGCTGATAATCCACTTTCAATTCATCATCATCGTCGTCGTCATCGTCATCGTTATTATTATTTTCCACGTGTCCGTCCTTGCGTCCGCTCCCGGCCAATTTCTGAAGTCGACATGTACAATTACCCAATCCGGTATGTCTCAAAGGATTTCAAACGCCGCAGACATTTTGAGATCGTCCCTGCATCGAACACGGAGGCATACTGGAAAGACTGAGACGGTCTTTTGTCATTAAAAGTTAGGTTGTGGAAAGATTGACCTTAGAACGAAACGAGGACAGATGATGTCACCGTCTTTTCGACCACAGTTGTCTTTCTTGAAAAGCAGACTAGAGATTCAGCCTTTGAGGGTTCCTTTCTGACGAGTTCGCTGTACGGCACAATACTAATTTGATATTTTATATATTCTGCAAGGGCAGAAACAGCAAATGTTAACCAGAAAATACTAAAACTCGGATGACGATGCAAAACTAAACACAATAATACCAAAATATACCTTAAATGGTTTCGAGTAGAAGCAGATTTTAACAAAGAAATTTAAAGTTTTTATCGTGACCTAATCTAAAACAGGCTTACGATAAATTTTCTTCCAAAGGAAAAAAACGACGACATAAATAGGCCTAAATCTCCCACAAAGGCTCCTGCATACTGCGTCCTGCGTCTTAAACGATCTTCCGCTCGCGCCGCTGCACTCGACGATAATCGCGTAAAACATGGCGATAACGGTTCTCAAACAGTCTAGACATTCCCAGTCATTTCTATAAAAAAGAGCAGGGAACCTTTCTTTAACAGGTCTTGTATTGTGTATATATATATATATACTCAACATCAGGATAGAAAAATTATATGTGCGTGTGAGTGCTTGGTGTCTGAGAGGAACAGATGGATTGTGAGACGGGACGGAGAGGAAAAGTCGGTAAGTCGCTGAATATTAGTTTATATGGACAGACATCCCTGGGAAGAGAAAATAGGCTATTAATATATAAAATAGCATATTCCCATAATAACCAATGTGTAGTCATTGCTAGTACCAGTTGCGCACAATCATAAAGCCCCAGTCCAGATGGCCAGGGGCTCTGGAAACGGCAAAGTGCATGCACAAGCACAACTAATCATGGTTGATATTAATCATTGCGACCTAACTTGCCACAGGCCTTTTCCTCTACTTCACTTTTAAGGTAATCAGGTCAACGTCCTTCCACTAAGCGCCGCCATTGCGGAAATAGTCTACCCGTCCTTGACACTGATTTCTTCGCAGGTGATAAGGGCGGCTTAACCCTCTTTCTTCTTTCTAATTCTCGCAAATAAACGACTCGCACAGTGCTCGTTTTCCAGCTAGGACTGTTTCCTAGAGGGTATTGTTTTCTTAGTTTAGTCTTTCAATACCGGAATAGGTCTGACTTCCTTCAAGAATAATGGGTTTCTGTTTCGCCCCCCTCCCTCTCTTAAAATACAAATATCTCTGACCTCGAAGAGCAGTGTGCATATGCTCTTAAGGGCAGCCCTCGAGGAAGCGAAAACAGCCAGGCAGACAAGCAAAAAGCAGCAAAGTTTCTCGTCTTTTTGGAATCCTCCTTTTCTTCCTTTCTGCCCCCCTCCCCCCTGCCCGATTCTTCGTTTTGTTGTGTCTCTGTTGTGAAGAGAAGGAAAACACACAGTGCACGCCCTTACGTAATGTGGACTGAACTTTTTCTGCAGGGCGAAACCCTAAAGCTGTGTCCTGTTCTCCCGAAGTAAGTTCTCCGGGTAAGTTTGGGCATCGCAAAGTTAAAAAATGGTATTCATAAAGCCTGAACGGGGTTCAGGACTTCTCTGGGCGTGTTGTGTGAAGTCCGAAGTTGACGTCACGATGTGTCTGCCGCGTGCCCTGATTGGCTTGAGACTGGTGCGGAACTTGGAGCAATGCAACTCGCGTGTACTGACATCGCCTCGATATCTTCTGTTGCATATTCGAATGCAACAGTTCTCGATGTCGGCTCCGCAAATTGATCTGGTCCCCGTATGCATGTAAACGGTACTAAATTTATACCCGAATGGAGGACTTTTTTCTGTCTCTGAAAGCGCTGTTTCGGCGAATCTGGAATAAGCTGCTCACTCCTGGGACTACCGAATATTTTAATTATTATCGAATAACGAGGGGGAAAATAGTGTGGGAAATTCAAGGAATTTGTTCTAGAATATCCACCTGGACAGGAATGTCAGCTATTCGGTTGTCTTACATACGAGGCCTGCGCACTTCGTTGTCTTCCGCTATTTCAGCAGACGATAAAACGGCATTCGCAGTGCTGCGACATCAATGTCGTAACATCGTCCAGCATCGCTAGCCTACAGCCGATTTTGTTTTCCCAAACTTAACATGAAGCCTGGACTAGAGCGGTCGGGTAGGGCAGAGGGGGACGGGGGAGCTGGTTAAGGTCAGTTGAAATTTGATGCGTAGTCATGGCATATCTCTTGCAGAAGGATAGAAGCAAGTGTAGAGAAAGACATTTGTCCCGCACGAAAACCCAAGGTCAAAGAAGTTGAGGACACTGTTCTTTCCCGTCTGAGCAAAAAATTTGCGTTTAAGCACACAGAAAATGCGCGGATGTCTCATGTAAATACCGAGGGCTTTACTCGTCATATACATGTACTTACCTTTCCTGTTTGCGTAAACGCATATTTTGGCCCAGTGTCATTTGAATTTCTCGTTGATACCAAGCACTCAGTGTCCCAGAAACTGAAGGTTCCGCTCCCAGCAGATCTCCTCTCCCTCCAAAGGTACCTCTTGTTGGCAAGATGGGAACGTCAGCCACCAAGACTAAACATGAGTGAGTACCCTCGTCCAGAGCAGAGTCTGCCTTAGAACAAACAAAAGGCTGTCTGGATTTGTTACACTTCAATGGAGGCCTCCTCCTGCCCCTTTTTCGTTTTCGGAGACGTTTTTCTTATCGTCTGAAGCATCAGTCAACTATGTACTTCCTTCGACAAGCACAGCTTACTGGGCTTTTTTAAATAGCTTTTTTTTAAAACACGGCCTTCAACACGCGTCATTTTCCTTGCCGTCAAGTGCAGTAGCATATTTAAATCGCCTTCATTATGTACGAGACTTATAAGGTGCTTATGGGGCTGTGCTTCTACATAACTATAATGCTAGAGATTTATAAGTTCATAACATGAGTGTCCAGAACGGTAGGTGGAGATTACAATGACCCCCATAAGGTTCTCCCTAATCGTTGAGCTGGTTTAGATTGTCAATTAAAATGTAATTAGCGACTTCGGACCTTGTTATTAATGTTCGCGGTATTATCATAAATAATGAAATAAACTTCTCTCGAAAAACTTTACAAACTATTCACCGGTGGTGCATACACAATAAACCTGCTTTTAAAAAAATATTTGTACCAATAATCTGCATTGTGAACCAATAATGAGTGAATCACTAACCTTCTCTCAGGATAACTTTTTGATGAGGATTCTGGACACGTTTAGGGCTATCTTTAAGACTGCTGGCCATATATACGTTCTGGACTTCCGGTGGAATTCCCCAGCAGGTACCAATGCTAAGGAACTATTTCGCAACTGGCAATTAAAAGTACAATGTGCTGAATGGTGTTTCCGTCCACTTGTGGACAGACTTCATTTGAAAACATCATTCCTGTCTCCAGGAAAAAAGTAACCTCTTTCTTTCCCCTAGACTTGGTTTATTGTCAACGTCCTCTCTGCCCTGATCCAAAACATCGCCAGGTGAACGAACAGGTGATGAGGGCTCACGTGCCCTCGTAGTGACGTAGAAGACGTCTGCTCGGGCTCACCTGCGTAAAATAACATCAAACACAGTCACTCCCGAGCATCCCGATCCGAAACCAAATGCGCGAGTCCTGCAGCGTAAGATTATTGTCCCGGTTTTCCCAGAGCACGTCTTGTGCTGTTGTTTGTAAACAACTCACCTATTTATGCCATGAACCATGTACTTGATTCCACCTGTGAGCAGGCCTGGCCCAACCTGGCTCATACGTCACTGTAAAGGTCACTACCTGAGCCTGAGCCTGTGTCTGTGCTCAGCACTTTTTGCGAACGCTAAAAAGCGGGGTTCGTTTTTTTAGTTTAAGCACTAGGGTCATTAAGTTCGTGTTTATGACTGAAGTTCCCAGACACGCTGAACAAACCTAACTGCAGCCCCTCCTTCCCTCCTCCCATCAAATAATTTCATCTTATACTGATTGTGCTGTTCAGTGACATTGTTCTGCACACTACTGACTTTATGAATGTGAGTCTGGGATGCTGGCAGGAGCGTTTATATCTTCAGTTCCGGTCATATGAGGAACAGGAGATATGAACGCTTACACAGGGCAGCCCCGAACCAATCGGTTGGATTCAGTGCAGTTTTATTGATTTCATAATTTTCAAAAATCGAAAACAATCGGTTGATCCTTTCAACAAGGTGACAAAAACCACCTTTTACAAGCAGTCTTTTTGATGGGGACGGGGAAAAGGGACAGGCCGGAACACAATGCTCCCTGCCGTTTTCATGGTTCAGTAAAAACGGTTACGGCAAGAATCACAAACTTCTTGTTTTTGGCGAGGGCGATAAACCAGGCTAGAGCCTCTCAAATCTAGTAAAAACTCTTTTTCGTCTGTCTGCTTCATGTCAGACAGATGGCGTCCCCATCGTGGCGCCACGATGGATCTGACTTGTTTGATTTCGGTAACAGGTCACGTTCTCTTGATAACGTTTATGTTCTTCGCTGCACGTGCTACGCTAAATTCTCGAGCGTACAGACAGGACAGACAAACAACACTGCTAAGCAAATCTTACAAAGATTTGTTTAATGTATGCTATTTTTAAAAATAAAACTACGGCTTATCTGAAAATAAGTCTGTAGATTTGTCTGTCTGCACGTGTTTCCGTGACATCTTCAGTTCTTTATGCAACGCAAAATTTTCTGGTAAACAACCTCAACTCAAAAAACAAATGTCAGCGTCGGAAACGTGCAGAAATTTATTTTAACTCTCTCTTTCGTTGTTAAGAGAGTTCACTTAGCAACATTTTCGACCGATAAAAAAAGGTTTAGCAGGTTGGCTGATAGAGACCAGCGAGCCTCTGTCCCACAAAGGGGTTAGTGGTTAAGTGGCAATATGGATGCCATCAAACCATCTGACGTGTGCGCACACAGGAGGGTTTATATAAAAGGTAGACTTAATGTGTTGCAGACCGAAAAGGAACGGGGTTTCTTGGTACTGAGGCGTCAAGCAGACACCCTCCAGGCTGGTAAACAAAAGACGGCAAGGAAAATGAAGCATATACACAAAACCACTTTCAACAGACCAACTTCGCACGTTTAGCCACACTAACCGAACTGAAGACTGAATCCTACAATCTAGCGAGGTCAAACAGGATTTTGGGAAATAAGCTTTCAGTTTGGGCAGCTGATGCTTTGCATAACAATATTACAGCATCTGGCAGTGAGCATATTATGCTTGCTGATACTGCTTATGATGGTAACTCATACTCTATTAGATGTTATCTGTAATCCTTGAGTCAAGTAACAGTCAAAGGGATTACTTCGCATTAATTTTTCTCATTTCACTCCCTCATTTAACAAAGTGGTTTGCGTAGCAGCGCATGCCGGAATGTATTTTTGCATTATTGGTTTGCTGTATCCTTGCCGACCCTGTATACAGGTATGTTATAGTCTGTTTCCGAGATTCTGTTCTTCCAGTGTCATCTTTAAAACATGCAAGGCCGTGAGTCTCTCCTTCCCCCCAACCTCTCCTTCCATCACCCAATCACCAACCCCTTTCTCTCCTGCCCAGATTTAAGCACGCGCGCGTGTGTGTGTGTGCGTGCGTGCAGTATGTCACAAATCACATTCACAACATCAACGTAAGCAACTGGGAGATATATCGAGTAGAAAACAAATTCTTTGTCATAATGTTCCTTTTATAAACCGTCTTTTCCTATAATTATCCTATTCTACCTGGATCATCCCCACTGAAGATAAAGGTCAAAAGAATAGAACATGGCATTTGACATTGATGCACTTAATCGGTAATATTCTGTCTTTGCCCTCAGTCCTGTTCTGCTGGGTCAACATTTAATTTCATCTTTTACTTTTTTCCCTGCGAGGCGCGTGTTGGTTTTATTTCATCCAAACCGCAAGGAATTGCTACTGTTGTCTTTCTACAGATGCATGTGATTGCATAGTCACGTGATAAAGCAGGCGGGGTCTCTGACGTGGTTATGATAAACCTACACTACCCTCTCGTTACAAAAAGCCGCCCTCGCCTGGTTCGGCCAAGTCGAACATATGATTAAACATCACAACCCCATCAGTTTTTTTAAAAGCCTCAGCGAGGAAGAAACATTTCGACTAAACAAAATGTAAATTGAAGATATTTTAATTAGCTTTTCTTGACCACTTGTTACAGTTGCCTCGGCCCGTGTGAGGCGGGCTTTAGCCCAAGTTTCTCGTGTAATTTGTTCGTTCAGCTTCTTTGCATCGGTCTTGATCTCAGTGTTCACGGGATTAAATATCAAATCCGAAAGTTACACACGCACAGCATTCAGACGCAAGCATGCTGTTCTGCCATGCGCAGCCAGGAAAAGGCTTTTTTTTTTAAAGATCCAGTCGGCGTGCGCAGCCACACGTGACAACATAAAAACACTTGCCTCTGGTTTCCGACGCGCTGCCCTCGCGCTGTTCAGACAGTAAGACACCCCAGTCATTATCACTGACTCGCGTGCTCAGAATCCATCCATATTTCCTGTCACTGCTTTTTTGGGAGACGAAGGGGGCGAGGGGATATAATGTGCGCCCAGCTACACAAAACAGGTTGCTGCAGGTCACAGGTATCCACAACTCTCGTGCGCTTTCTTGTTGCTGCAGCCGTTGTGTGTGGTCGCGCGCTGCGCTGTAGTAACATTTCCAGGTTAAGTGGGGAGAGCCTATAGTCAGCTTATCTGTATGGCCACTTACCGTTGCCCTGCGGACACAGGTCCGAGTCAGCTAGAGAAGGTCGACACGACACATCTTTGTAAACAGCTGTTTAGCTAGGGCAACAGGTAGCGGTACAGCCGTGGCCCTAGAGAGGGGCTCTCACAGTTCGGGATCTAGTCCAGTCACCTGCAACGAAAAGATGGAGTGATTGCGGCTGGTAAAACTTGGACCAGGTGTTGTTCGCAAGCAGATCTTCGCTGCAATCTTTTGAAGAAAGGCGACGGGAAAATCGCTGGGCTGGGCTACAGGGGTTCTGATCTCGTGTTCTTACGTTAAGGCGTGTGTCACGTACACAAGGTGAACGGGGCTAGTTAGCACCTTTATAACCGTAGGGCAGAGACAAACACTCATGCAACTTAACCCTGGTTCGAAAACAGATGTTGGATAAAGTCAAATTATACTTTAAGAACCTCTTTCTCTCGACTTTGTTGATCAGCTTGAGAGCAACAAATAAGAATTTGCAGCGTGTGACATTATGCGCCAGTCGATGGAGTCTTGTAGATCGTAGCTCTTGAGCGGTGGAGGAACTTTTTTGTAAATTAATGTCTTCGATAGCCGTTCTTGTCTCGACAACGAGGGTTTCATTTTACATACTCTGTACATCGTCGGAAGTCTTTTGTAAAGGTATTCTCGCAAAAAGGGTTCATAGGAAACTTCATCGTGAAGTCTCTATATTGCCTGTCTCATGTGTCCCGGAAAAGTCAATGAAAACACGCGAAACACTATAACGCGGGGATGGTATGTTGACAGGGAGAGCCACGCGCCTTACCCAAGTGGTATGAAAGCAAACTAATCCCATTGCATGCAATTGGGATTTCTTCTAATTTCAATAAAGAATTTCTCTCAGATAATTTCGCCTCCTAGAGTTTCGTGAAAATTTGTATTGTAAATTTATCTCATGTGCTGAAATAAACAAAAATTACCTAGTTCTACAAACGTTCATTCTAATAACTTGATTGGTTGGGTCCAGCATATACCTTACACATTAAAATAAAGAAATATGATGAAAATTTGACTTCGCAGCGTCGATTTTATTTGTAAGTTTGTGATTCAGTGTCCCACTACAACAGGCGTGACTGGGGGACTTGAGAATGTCAGACAGCTGTCAACATGACGTGTGAACACACAGCTGCCGGCTATGATCCCAGCTGAGGCTGTATTCACATCGACCCAGCGAGCTACGTCTTGGTGAAACCTCATTCAGGTGTATATCAGAATGACTAAACGTTACTCCTTTTATCAAGTCTACTGCGAGCTAGGGGCAGAAGTCCCCAGAAGCCCTAACTTAGCCGGGTGGTTCAATGATGGTACGATGCTAACAGACCGAAAAGAATATCCTGCTCAGTGACTTTGCGGGTGGAACCCGCTTCGAGTTAACAGACCGAAGTGAGTACTGGCACAGGCTTCAGCACCCATTGCTACATTTGTCCACGCACTTGCTGCAGAGAATAAAGTACCTCGTTTCTAATTCTGTCAGTAACGTCATATCTTGTACATACAGTGTATTACATACATTACATGCGGGAATTCCTTACAAACAATTTGCTTTCATGGTTGTTCAGATTTAATGGTAGTATTGAGTATTTTATCATCTACAGTTGCGGCAAGTCAATTTGGGAGGTATAGGCGGGAGAGGAAAATGGAAGAACGAAAGACTGTCAGGGATCTTTAAGACTAAGAGATTTGTCGAAAAGATCTGTGTAAAATCGGCCATTCAGCATTTTAATAGCCATGCAATAACTGCACAGCAGAAAGTTCGCTTATATCTGAGACGGAAACTGCAGAAACCGATTATTTTTTAACGGATGGGGGGAATACAGAATGTAACATTCGGAATTTTTGGCTAATATTTAAAAACTATAACAAATTTTCAGTTTAGTTTCATTTGTGTCTGTAAGCAAAATTAATGTCCATCACCGGAGATGTGTTCCCCGCCCCTTGATCTCTTCCGTCCGCTTCCCACTTCCCCCCCCCCCCCCCCCCCCCCCCCCCGCAGAAGAAAATCAAGAACATGCTTGTCCCTTAATTGTTCCTTCTACATACATACATGTATGCCTGCATACATACATACATACATACATACATACATAC
>SMGT01015881.1:371225-397673 GCA_004794575.1 Lanistes nyassanus | reverse complement strand
TCGTTCGTTCGTTCGTTCGTTCGTTTGTCGTTTTCCTTTCTTTTTCCAATAAAATAACAATCGAATTCCATTTGCACGTGAGATTGTGCATGAGTGCTTGAGTACCCACGTGCAGCAGTTTGCTCGTTTGTGGTGTATGCACGTTTGATTCCGTCATTGTGTTTGCTGTCTTTATGACTGATTCTCTATCATACAATTATTTGCTGTTTCCAACGTCCCCCAAAAAGACGTTTACCTGTGCGGGTCCTAATTTTTACGTCGAGCACGCAGTATACGTTCCTGCCGACAACTTGGCACACACGGGGGCGGAGAGGGATAGGACCTACGGAAAATGCTAAACGATTCATCATCCAATCTAGCGAAGAAAAGAAAGGCGCCAGATTGGTTTCAAGTGGGTCGTGTTTCGAGAACTGAAGCCTCTCGCTGCAACCCCTGGTCCATCGCACCAACCTTCTGTCTTTCCCTCCCTGCTTATTTCTTCACTAGAGTAACGTTTTCATCGCAATCGGCTTTCACTGCGACCGCTTGCATGCTGCAAGAAAATCTGCACAAATATCCCAGTCGATCGCTAACCGGTCTCTGATCTATCCAGCAATACAGGTCTATGACGCTTTTGTCAAAGTCTAACCCCAGAATGCGACTTACTGGCAACTCACACGTGGTAAAAGGTCACCGGTTGCCCAAAGGAAGAAAAGGCCTTTTTGGCGCAACTTCCACGAAGTCTTCACGCGCAGCAACGTGCCGTTTGCAGTGTAAGTGTCACGCATCGAGATCGTCAGTCGACACGACAAAAGCCTCTGACGGTTGTAGTTATCTGACATCGGAAGCATCCGGGGAGTTTTGTCGTTTCGGTGGGTGATCTTGACTTTTGACGATCGAGGGAGATGGCCTTAGGAAAGTGTGACTTTAAGACACTTTAATACTTTATTGTCCAACAACAGAGGGGCATGTTATGGCACTGTCGTTGTAATATCCTATGTTCCTGTTCACTTACTTTTCAATACTGCAGGACCTCACAGAAGTGGGCTTCAACTTTTGACTCTGTCTACCCTCTCGGCACAGATTAATTGAAACGTTACTCTAGTTCTCTTTATCAGGAAGTTGCCTTCTGTGCCTTAAAGTTTGTAATAACAGCAAAACGTTTCCATACTTGTGATCGAGGCAGACATAATTGTTTCCTTAATATACTTTATAGTTTTATTTTTAAGCTGCAAGTAACACACGTGAGATGTTAACGTAAGAACACTTTAAACAGACCAGAAGTGAAAAAAAACTATTTTTCCTAATCACAAACAAAGGTTCTGAGAGCAAAAATCTTCCTGGACGTTTCTGTGAAGAGCTATACCAAAGAGAAACTCGTTGTTACATCTTATTTTAATAATTTTATTATCAAACTTCTCTTAATAAACCTACTCATTAAGGATTTCGTGTGTCGGCTAAACTGAACGATAGTTCATAAATACAACTGCCATTAATTTATTTCCATTAGATTATATTTATAGTGTCTTGAATGTGCACTGATACTATTTCACCTTTTGTTATGTATCTTTCTTCAGCATTATATAAAGGACTTCTTTTGTTATTTTGTCATGGCCGTTTGAAATAAGACGAACCATTTAGCCTATAGATGTGTGAACAAACATACCACGTCACGGGGTCTCGCCTGTGTCAGGTGTTTGTAAGATTAAAACCTTATATTCTCCTAGAAACGTCCCTCTTATAATTAGATAATCAAGTGTCACGTATGTTTTGTGTTAGGTAGGACTAACAGTGCATATCATATTCTTGTTTACAATTAATCTCTAATAATACTGTTTCATGCTCTAAGTTAAAATTGCATCTTAGCCTAGTAAAACGGCCTTAATATAATCACTTATTCACGTGTAAATAATACTCATCTTTCACTGTGTTGCTGGGGTATGTGATTTTTCAGAGAGATCGTAGAAGTATGGGGGCTCGAGTTGTGTAAATATGTTGCATTCGTCTTGCACAAACAATGTTTTACTATGGCTACCAATATGACGTCCTCTTGACGTCGGTTGTGCGAGAGTGAGCACGTGAGACGATACTTCGGGAGTTTAAAAAAAAATTCCCCTAGCAGGTGACATCCAGATTAGGTGGCCTATAGTGGCATAACACCCTGAGATCTTCTGTGCACAACAAAAGAAATTGGTTAGGTGGAAACAAACTGTAGATCTTCTCTTCTCCACGACGCTTTCGGTCATAACAAAAATGCGTAATTCCAATATGTCACATGCTTTCTATCTCAAAATGTTCGAATTTCTCGTTTCTTTCTTTTTTACTTTCTTTTCCTTTGGGTTAGTTATTGTTCTTGTGCGTTCTTTACTCTGTTTCCTGTCAGGAGCAGTCGATCCGTCGTGTTTACAAACGTTGGCGGGAAGCCACTAGCGCGCATGCGCTCAGCTGTTAAACGTTCCGTGCCGGCTGGAAAGTACGACCGCCACGCGTCTAAACCCATTCATTCCGCAATGCGAGGCTCCCCGCTTCCCAATCGACCGTTTCTTTTCCATTACTGGTAATTGTCCTCCGTCCAGACTAAACACGGATTTTTAACTGTTTGGGTCTCTCTTTCTCTCCCTCAGCCCGCTTCATTTTTCTTTTTTTTCTTCTTCTTCTTCTTCCCCTACTGCTCTTTGCCCCTCTTCCCCTCCCATCTCCTCTTCACCCGCCCTACGGACCTTCCACAAGCACTGACACGTTCACTTTGTTTTGTCTCTTGTAGCTGTTCATCTCTCAGCCGAGCTAAACAAGACCATTATGTCAAACAATGACTACAGCTATTAGCTCTTTGTCCTTCTAATGCAAAAAAAAAATCTGGTGGCCACCAGCTTTGCGGATGTAAAAAATATATTGTTGGTTATAAAAGCAATTAAATCACAGTAGTGATTAATGATGGTATTTCGTTTCGAGACATTCGATGAACAAGCTTCTTTGGAGACTTTATGTTTAGGCCTACCGGGGTCGGGTCAGAGACCTGTGGTGAGCGGGTGATGTTATGTAGGCGTATTAATCCAAAATAATTTCATACGGCAAAACCAAGACATAAAGATATACCTGCGTGAAAATATACTGCATATAGCCCTGTAGCGAGCTTTTACTTCCCCCATAACTTGGGGAGTTGGATAGTCGAGAGTACTACTTTATTCTTCTTTGATTAATGCTTTCTTTCCTTTTTTGGCGGGGGGGGGGGCCTAAGGCCACAGAAGTGCTTAAGCACCCACCTACCCATACAGACAGAGAGAGAGAGGGTCGTGGATTCAGCTCTATCTAGACACTATTAAGCCAAACCCGTCTGACTGACGTTCCCATAATGCAGTAGTCTGTGAGCAAAATCCAGAAGATCACTTAGACTTGTCTGTTCCGACATCTGACTAAATAATGTGCAGAGCAGGATCTATGTGCTGTCTCAATATCACTTCAGAAACCACAGTAACTTGTACTGTTGAGGCGGAGCATTCTAAGCAAATTAATTCCCTTATTATATTAAAAAAGATTATCGCATAACGTTTTTTTTTTCAATAGTTAGGTTCCCTTTAATCCGTAGCTCACTGAATGCAAACTGAAGACGTTCTCTACGCGGACTGCATTCTGTTTAGAACACGGTGGTGTACTTTGAGTGGAGGCTTATGTAAAGAGACAGACGTTACCAGAAGAAATTGCTGGAAGGAAAGGTCTGTGACAACGCTCAGAAATACGGGAGTGAAAGATGTAAGTAATCCAATCCCCGTTCTCCCGAGGCAAGAGAAATAGATGGACTTACTTGGACTTCAAGGCTTAGTCTACGTCAGTCTGTAAGTCAGGGATGGGCCTGGAAGGGGTGGGGGGGGGCTGTGAGGTTAACTAAGGGCAGAAGATCGTCAGAGGTACGTCCTGTCGCTGAGTCATTGAATGTACTGATAACCATCGTGCTGTCAGACGTACAGAATCGATGACTTAGTCATCGAAAACGGACAACAGCTGCGGGCTTGACCCTGACTCATTATACGATGAACCTCAGTCACGCAACCTTTGTGGAAAGTCCGTTCCTAGGAAGGTACGCTGAATCGAGAAATCGGAAATAGCGTTAATGAATCACATCGTAATGGGATGTGGGCCCGCCCTTCACGAAGACATACACCAAAAAAAAAAATCTGTCCTGAGTTACAGTGGAGGATCTTAATTTTGCATCTTATTCTCAGCAGTAGTTGAATTACTACAGGTGCAGCAACAAGGCTAGGAACTAACCTTTAGTCGAGTAAACAAAATCAAAACAACAGAGATTAAAACATAGAGTTAGATGCACCCCTTTTGTCCAACATTGCTGGTTAGCATATTTATTTAATATGATTATTCTGCCATGTTGAACTGCCGAAGCGTTAACCCGACTCTCGGTGGGGGCCGGTAATAATCACCATCGTTAAGAACAGTTTGTACGGCTCCATTATCGACACGGTTGCCCAGTTTTTCTCGGTTGGGTGCCCCTGACTGAGTCCCCTCTATCTCCATGTCTTCCAATTTTCTCTTCCAGCAGATTACGGTGTTTGTCGGTGGTAAACATCCGGTCGCGGACACACGGCCATCGGTCTGCCGACTTATGACACTGTGTCCTCCACTCTCTTCTGTCGTGCGTCCATGTCAAGTTGAACTGTATTTCGGTGCAGGTCGAGCTACAGTTTCCACAATCTCTCAGTTTCAAAGTGGGGACCTAGATCAGTTCGTCGGTCGGTTTTTATTGCTTAACGTCCAGTTGCAGACTATAAGTGCATATAAGGACGTTGCTAGTAAGTTAATGTGCTGCCACACTTGTGATTGCTGCTAACCAGTCCTAGTCCTGTTCCCTATAGTGCCAGGCGTCTGGCAGTGCAGCTTTGAGATTTTTAGACATGAATCGGCCCGGGGACGAATCACAGACCTCTCGCCTCAAAAACGAACGTCAAAGATAGGGAAGCTGGAAGGAAGATTTTTTTTTAAAGCCTTCAGTTCCCAAACATTGTGTGGATTTCCACCACAACGTCTTTGTAGTTTCCAGAAAAACATAACTTGACAATGTAAGCACTTCAAACATTTGGGGGATTGGTACTTTTTATGTACCTATGCCCATAAATAAATTAGTTCATATATGTGGCGCTTTAAGGAATATTTCTTGTTGCACGTTCTATAAGGAAACCTGCCCATGCAGTTCTACAATTCTTTGTTGTTTCTTAGTGATTTTTTTCTCAGTTCGTGTTCGCAGCCTTCCACTTGTTTTGGTCTTAACTCGAAATCTCTAGTTTTCCCACTCTGACCAAGACGAAGCAACAGAAAGCCACAGGGGCATAAAATTCATTGCATAACGGATTATCCAATATGTTTTTCACCGCTGAAATTTACACGTCTATTCCATTTTCATACAACATGTTGTTAATGAAGCACATTGGGAAAAAGACTTGGGAAATGTGAAGATGAAAGGCAAATCTTTGTAGTTTGATGGATGTGCCTGGAGTTTCTTCCCGCCTACTTTTCCATCCCCCCCCCCCTTTGCTTATCGCCAACACTGCGACCTTTTGCTAACAGAATAAGACTTGTTTGATCTTCTTTCTCGTTTCTGTAAACGTGTTTAGAGGGCTGCTTACTTTCTCCTTGCTTATAATCCCTCATTGACTTTCTTTCCGTCTGTAGTCTTTCCCTTTCTGTCTGTCGTCAGTTGGCTCAATGGTAACCAAATAATTCAATGTGCTCACAGCGTTTGTTGTGTATGAGATAATCCGTCATCTATATAAACATGCAACCGATAAAGTAAAAAAAAAAAGTCTTTGAGGTTCGTCATTTGTCTTTTGTTTTAGGAGGAAGGGGGATAGACTGTATTGTTTAACTCTCAAGAGAAAACCAGAGAAAACACCAGACGACCACCCCGCAAAACCGGTGCCAAACGCTTAGAGCGGAACGGGATCTGAACCCACGGTAATCTGCTACCGCTCTGCTACGGCCCGCCGCTCGGCTGGATGCTATTGTCTGTGTGTGTGTGTGTGGGGGGGTTTAAAGGAAGGTAATTAGTATCGTCAATTGATTTATTTTATTTGTTTCGTGTGTGTGTGTGTGGGCGTACATGGGCTGGTGGGGGGTGAGTGTGATTCATTCGTCCCATATTTGCAAGGTTCGTCCCAACCAGGTCTGAGAAATCGGCCCCACAGGTAAGCTTGCGTCATGTCAGAGAGCCATGTTGATCATTTCTGCCGCCTACGCTGCTGGCATTGCTTAACTCTCGCGAGATTTCTGTTGACCCATTGCTCAACTCTCGCGAGATTTATGCGACCTACTGTACAGCTTTGCGACAAACATGCCCACAACGAGTGTCTCGCCCAGGCTCTAAAAAATTCATAAGCCTGTTAATCAGGGAAAGAAAATCGACGTGAGGTATAGTATGTCGACGCAAAAAAGAGGATTAATAGACATTTCTGGTAGCGGGCGTTTTTTCCGTCAAATGTTTTGTCAAATAATAGCCGCACTCGAACCAGTCGACACACCTTTCTGGAACTGTTCAAGATTTCTTTTTAAGAAGAAATAACTTGACCTCATATAGTAGGTGTGGGTTTGAGTTCTAGTTATTCTCCTAAAATGTTCAGGTGTTCGATAGCGTGCCTGATTGATTGATTGATTGATTGATTGATTGATTGATTGATTGATTGATTGATTGATTGATTGATTGATTGATTGATTGATGAGCGACTGAGCGAGCGAGCGAGCGAGTTCTATTTTACGCTACTAGTCAAAAGCAAATGCTATAATCACAGATACTTCCGGAGCTGCAAACAGGTTCTATACTCGGAGAAAGATTCGAGACAAGATCGGAACCTACTCTGTACCTCTCATGTGGAAAATATCTTGTGCGAATATAAAAATATTCATGGAAAGCAAAGTAGGAGGAAAAAAGCGCAAAGAATATTTCTGTACCCTTACCGTCTCCACAACCTTCGCCGGGGAAAAAAACATAAAAATTTAAAAGAAAAAACAACAAACACAAAAATTAACAAAAAGCAATAAGAAAACAGGAAACAAAGCAAGCAAAACAAACACCCCTCCCCTCAAAAAAAGAAACTTCGATGCCTTGCGGCCCACTTTGAGGAACAGCTCGGTCGTTGCTTTGTACGTTTTCAAATCCTACGCCGTCTAACCTTTGCGTAACCGTCAGATCTGACGTACCCACAAAAGGGTCGCAAGCCCCTGGGACGAATAACAATGGTCAGATACATCAACTGTCTGACGTTTTCTCCCGCCTGCAAGTTCCAGCCGGACAGAGTGCGCGCTGACTTCATCTTCCACGTTCTGGATCTCCCATGTCTTCGTCCCTGGAGACATCTGTTCCTGTGACTCACCTCAGGATCTGGCGCTGGATAAGCTCTTTAATGTGCAGACCCTTGTCTGCCCACCTATTCTGTAAGATGCAGTTAACAAATGATGGGCTTTTCTGCTAATCCCTTCTTTCATTTAAATATTTCTTAGTCATACCCACACCAACCCGAACCCCAAATCCCTCCCACCTCTAGGGAATCTGTATCTGAAGAGATCGATAAAGTTGAGTAAATCATGAAATTAAAATAAAATCCTTTAATGCAAAGTTCCCCTGACTGACGCTTCCAGATGAAACATAAATTATACTTTTTGTTTCTATGTATTAATGGCTTTTACTACAGTCATTGTTCATAATACTTAGCCAGGCTGATTGCTTCTGACTGCCGCTTGGTGTCCACACGTAAAATTATAAGCCACAGCCTCTTGTGGCGCCGTCATTCTGACACAGTGAACCGATAGTCTACTAAGGGTAGTATATGCTAGGCATTTAACGCTGTGTATGTATGTGTGCGCCTGCCTGGGTATGTATGCTCTTGCGAGAAGGTTAGAAAAAGGGAAACTCAGTGCATAGCTTCTTAGATTTATGTGTTTGTGTAAATGGGCAACGGGAAAAATATTTCAACGTGTACAAATGTCAGATGGAACTTGTTCTTGAAAGAGTGTCTGACACCAGGTGGTTAGGAGGGAGGTAGAGAAAATGTATATCAAGAAACGGAAGATTCGCTGTATCTAAGAAATACTCGTCCAGGTGATGAGCGCTGTTGTGAACGTTGTTCCATGCACAGCAGTTATGTCTTTGAATCTAAAAGTTTTAGAATCATTGAATCTTTGGTTGGCGTTCGTATGCTTCTAAAGAAGGAAAATGATTTTTAAGAGGAAAAATCTGACTTTACCCATAATTAAAGTTTTTTAAAAAATCGCCTCATTATTAAGAGTTTTTTTCTTCTTCTTCGCTACACCGATGGAGATTCTTCAGAAAGTTTTTCTAGAGAAAAACGTTTTATCTTTAGCTTCATCACCATGATCCTGTTTCTTTTCAAACTGTAAATGAAATACGTTCAATTAATTCTGAAGGTAAGATTTTTTCTGTAACAGCTGCACACTTTTGCTTTTATCTGTATCACCTATACACCTTTGCTTCGGTTTTTGTCCATCTGTCTTCTCCACAGATTACCCATTATTCGGCTTTTTGTTTTGAAAATTGGCCTTTGGCATTTCATTCGAATCAATGAATAGTGGTGCTGAACGTGAAACTTAGTTTAAAGCAATCTCTTGCCTTCGATAACCTTTCGGGTAGGCCTACATTCTGCACTACGCTCAGAACTTCGCTTCAGCCAATAGCATTTGAAAAGAAACAACACAGCCAATCAAAAAGTACAGTTTACGACATCAATAACCTAAGTGAGGGTGGCGAAAGTGGTGACGCGATTGGTGAACGCAAGCTCTTGGGCAAGTACCGAGTGTACACTAACCTTTTTTCCTTCATGAATACGGTACTGGGGTTAACGATGGGAATCCGAAACAATTTTCTCTCTCTCTCTCTCAGTGGTCTGACATATCCTATGTTGTGATTGGTTTATGCGATTCTGGCAAGACATGTACGGGTTTTTGTTCTGTCACTTTACAGTCGCCAGAGTTTAACTTGCATCGAGTTTATCTTGTAATAAACATTTGGCCGGGGTAAAAGTTAACTAGAAGATTATCTGCAGCGCCTGACCTCTGAGCGTGTGCTAATCTGAAGTTTATTGACAACTGCATTATGTTTGCCGAGACTTAGCGCTACTACCGCTGAGGGCGCACTGCATGCAGTTCCTTAACACCTGCTTGGCCGGTGATTTAGAGAACAAGCGAGGATGCCTATCGGTCATTATTAACTGGTTAATAGGACAGCTGACAGCATTGCCCGCCACTTTATTCTCAATTAGCACCGTAATTCGCCATGCCACGTTTATGACAAATGTGCTTCCGTGTTTTGCTTGTCGATCAGACAAGGGTCAGACAAGGTGTAAGCATGCGTCAGGGTTTGTGTGCTGGGGGTGGGTGGGTGTGCATGCATCCCTAATTGTAGCTTTGGGTACTGCAAGAAAAACAAAATAACAGGCTGTAGCGGTAACATTCTGCAAATGCTCAATACCAGTTTCAAACTTCCATAAACTCCAAGCACAAGCTGTTGCAGTAGCTGTCTGAAACACCAACACCACTTCAAAACTTCCATGAATTCCTGATCAAAATATGCACAATTTTTTTTTGTAACCTGCCTTCTAAAATTGCCGTGCGAGTTGAACATTGTCACTTAGTTTGCTCCTGGGTGTTCTGTCGTGACTTTTCACGTGTATGTACCTCACCATCCACAGATCACAAAGCACACCTTATTTTGTGGGTGGCATTTTGAGCTGAAATTCACCGAGAAACATTTCTTTGGTGTTCCCCAGGTAAAATAACAACGTCTGTGTCAATGCATAGCATAAAATGACAGCCCTGGCGCAGGACTCGCCTGGCGACCGTCTAATTTGGCGGCCATTAGCAAAGACCTGCACGGCGGCTCTCACGTGTGTCTCAAGCGCTGTTGCTGTAGGTGTATTATCAAACCCGTTGGCGGCTCAGGTGCACTTTCTACATAAATTCGGCGGACTGTTCTTCTGATAGGCGGATGAGAGACGCTTAGAGCCAGTTCTGAATTGTGATAATGGATGCCAGCACGTCCAGACTGAGGGCAAGTTTGCGAGACTTCAGTCGTTCCTGTTTTCCTTTTGTTACGATCTTTCCATAGACGATATATACAGTTCAGCGGCAGCTGAAAACTTCTCACCAGCTGCTGACTGAGGGTGACAGCGTTCGTCAGTCAAACGAAAGAAAACTGGTTTAATTATATTCTTCTATTTTAAAAAAACCTTTCATCACACGTTTTCAAGGGCGGGGCTTCTGGGTGGTCCTAATTGGAGAAAGTTTTGAACCCCCTTGTCACCTTTATCTTTGAGACACCAGGGCATCGTTAGGTGAGCTCGCACGCTTTTCTGGACACTCCCTTCCCCAGTGAAATCAGAGGGCACTGAACATTTTCCCCTTTAAAATTTGTATTCAGTACACTATACATTAATTCCATTATGGGACAATGTTGGGCCCACTTCCCGAAGACCCCGGATGAGGAAGATCGGAAGAAATGTTGTCCTAGAAAGATTCGCTTGAGTGATTGTTTTCCGTGTGGGGTGAGGTTTATTAGTTATCTCCCTGTAGTTCTGGTTACGCCCCATTCCTCCGCTTGGAGTGAGAGGTGTGGTGTGTGCGGGTGTATGAGTAAAGGGCAGGAGAGAGAAAGAAGACATAAAAAGCATAAATGGTCCCAGAAACATATTTCGTGCTCACAAATTTGATGGCTGCAGTATTTCCGTGCATGTGTGAAAGTTTTGCCTGGTGAAAGTATTTGCTTGGCAGCAGCCGTTAGTTTTTTGCACCGTCAAACAGCAGGGGTGATGCGAAAGTGTAATCCGGTACTTACACACACCAGCATCCATGTCTTACAGGACTCTAAAATCCCTCCGGTAAAGTTAACATAATATTATTACTCGCATTCACTGTCTTATACGATTACGCATAAATGCAAAACATTAAACAAGGAAGTAGTTTTACAAGGAAGTGGTCGATGCATGTGTTTCTACATTTATTTGTTCAAATTCTTTTGGTGTTTATGTTTATGGCGGCGATAACAAAACCAGCTGAATTGGTAATTCACGTGCCAATGTGGAGGCATCTGTAATCCCGCACATAAAACATGAAGCCCTTTTTCTTTCATACGTGCAAATTTAAAGTCACTGACATCAAAAGCGATAGGGGTTTTTTGTAAATTCATCTGGATTGTGCTTGACCACAACCGAAGATCTCACTGAAAAATATTCCAGAAAAGTTCTTGTGTGAAAAGGCGATTGCATAGACAATGCCTGCATGACAAAGTAGAATGGTAAATATTAGTAGATATTGTAGTGCAACGGTTATAAGCTGCCAGGCTCATTGCTCCTAACTGCTGATTTTGCTTGGTATATTTTTGATGACACCACTGGCGCGATATCTGGAAACCAAACTGAGGCCCGTGATTCTCGTTGTACAGTATTCAGCCGCCTGTCATGCCTGATCCATGTGCCGTTAATGATATATTTGCCTTCCTACACCCTACTCTCGCGTCTTCACACCCCTCTATACAAACCTGGACGTCACATCCACAGCTGAGAGGCGCCTCCGGTCTTTGTCGTATCAGCTCCCGCTTGTTGTTAAAACCGCATCATCTTTCGCGCACACACTGCTATGAAACCTGCTGTAAGCGATAGCTGACACACCGCCAGGCAGTGAGTAATGTGCGCGACGAGCGAAAACATTGCTAACATTACCGCCTCCACATTACAAGGAACAGACGCTTTGCGGCCCGATGCCGGCTGTCCTTTCATTTTCTGACCACGGCGCAGGGAACACGAACTGGATAGTGTTTCTGGGTGTTATCGTGTGTAGCTCAGCGCGACCGGGGTAAAAAAAATTACAAAAAGAACAATGTTTCGAGAGAAAGAATGCGAGGTTAACATCGTTAAATCTACACGCCGAGGAAGGCCAGCGTCCAGCCTTCAAGCTCTGGTGTGAACACACGGGAAATGCACGTCCGACTAACTAAATTATTACAGCAGGACATCGCATGTCGTGTTTCCTCTGTTAGCCTTCAAGGGAGTTTGGGAATGTTTGATTTTTTTTTCTCTCTCTCTCTCTTTGGGTGGGTGGAAGATGGGGTGGGAAAGATGGAAGTGCAAAGTCACCAAGGGCGGTATGGAGTTTTCGCATTTCCTTTCTCGTCCATCTCGCGCAGACATATCTTTCCTCCACTTTGCGAGGTGGGCTAGGGGAATTTCCAAAAATAAGCAACGGCAGGCAAACTTCTCTGCGCAGCTTTCTTGCATATCGTTTCTTTAACGAAGACTCTGGCCGTTCTGCCAGGTCATCTGAAAATGCGCATCTGCGAAGTGGTTCAGCGTGTCAGCAGAAGATTGGGATTGGGGCCTGAAATAACGCCTGAATAATCACACGAATAACTGGGGGAGGGGGGCATCGGTTGAATGCACGAAGTCGTTTACACAAGTTTGTACTCTGCCACATCAAAAGATGATAATTTTTAGCACCTTGTATTAAGACCCAGCCATCCAGCCCCAGCCCCACCCATCTATACAGTGCAAGCGAACGTACCTTAAACGATAATTATTAGCACTTTAATTATGGACAGAAGTTTTCAGCTTGCGCTGTTATCAGGACGCCTCCTAATCAAGATGAAACCACTCTCGTGTGCGTGACGGTGGTGTAGGATATTCACTTCACAAAGAACAAAAAATAAAGACAGTATCTTTACCCCCCCCCACCCACTACTATAGTGAGATACTGGCTTAATATTCTTCGAGTAACTGCTAAATAGAATAGTTACCGTTTTCCAAATTTTAAAAAGCCTTTTTCAAAAGTTCTTGGGCTTATCCTATTCTGAAGGTGGTTTTTTTTACTCCGTGCTTTACGTTCTAATGCTTTAAACTGTTGTTATTATCTATTGTGAGCACGTCCACAAGGTGTTTCGTGCGGTGACTTAGAGATAAACGTCTGCTGCAGCTTCAAACGTGTTTTCGTTGTAAGAGTTGGTAGTTTATTCCTTAACTCTTACGTGCCGTGAGCACTCATCGCTGAGAGCAGGTGCCTGTATCATCGCTTCATCTACCACACACCCATTTCCCAATCCTCTTCCCTTGCTGACGCTGTTATCATCTCATCTCGGCCCCGTGACCTACAGGGTCGTAGCGGGGACATGAAGGATGCAGCTTCTGACAATCTCTGCCATTCTGATCTGTCTTCTGCTGTCCGTAGCAGGGGTTGAATGCCAAGTGAATGTCGTGACGTGTCGTGCGGCCGAACCATGCCTGCTTCCTTCCTTGTTGGTGGTGAGGAGAGGTCCCTGGGGACCAGACAGTCCGTCTGCTTTGCTGCGGACATAGACGCTGGTTTCGGGTTCCGTCCAGAGATTTTGAGGAGCTTGCGGAGGCATGCATGTTCGAGCTCATTGGCCTTCCCGTGAGTATGGATAATGCGGACATTCCAGGTACCGATGATGAGCATCCCCGAACCGGGAAAGTTGTTTTTGTTGCTGTTGTTGCTGCTGCTGTTGCTGTTGTTGCTGCTGCTGTTGCTGTTGTCGCTGTTGTTGTTTTTGTTGCTGCTGTTGTTGCTGCTCCTGGTGTTGTTGCTGCTGCTGTTGTTGTTGTCGCTGCTGTTGCTGTTGCTGCTGGTGTTGCTGACCCGTAACCTGTCTTGGGCAACAGGCGGAGACGCTAACCGCACGACCGACGAGAAAGCAGCTATGTGCTCCCCGAAACTCTTCGCCTGTGTTGAGAAGTTGACTCAGCATTTAGCCGCCGCACATAACACAACTTTTCTATATTTAGTTCTGAGACAACAGACCACGCAAAAGTGCTAACGTGTGTAGCTTCAGATATTTAATTAAAAAATAAAGCTTTGCTGTTGTCATTATGTCTTAACTTCTAACTCTGCTTACGTATATAGCTCGGATAGATTATTTTGTCATTACAGTCGGAAAGATCTGAGGCAGACCTCCCCTGCTTGATAGAAGAAAGTTTACATCAGATAACTCATTTAAATCCATATTCGTGTTCAGCTGCTTTTGAATCGAGCGGGAAATTGCAGCTAGTGGAGATTATAACGGGGACTGCTACGTTTAAAACTCGTCAGGAGGAGTGGACGTTAGAGGGGGGGTGGGCCAGTAGATATGTTCGGATCTGTTTTCAGCGCTTGATATGGGCTACATTTGAACAACGCTGTCTAACACTGGAGTTTACTCAATTTTTAAATTTAGCCCAAAAAAGTTCCCATTCCTTTTAAGTGCAAGAAGATATTGTTTACTTTCTGAGAATATCGAATCGACGTGGGGAATGTTTTCTTAAGCTGTAAGGTTATCATGACAGTTTAGAGGGGCTTTTTAAAGGATATGATATTTGAATACAAAGTTAGGACTGTTGCTGATGGTTGACTTCTGTCTGTGTTTTTACTTTAAGCAGATACACGCAGGCTTGGATAATGACTTTCCCTTGGGACAGGTGGGGGAAAGGGTGTTGCGAAGTGCGCTAAATAGGTTTATACCAGTATGAGGAAAATCAAGGAATGTTCTCTGTCAGTATATCTTTAATTCGTATGTGGCCGTGTCTTTACTTCGGACATAGCTCTGTCTTGTGGGAAGGGGTGTTGCTTTTTTTATTCTTCACTTTTGCATTGGGTGTTGGTGGAGGGAAGGGGTAAGTTCGGCAATCGATGTGCTTGAACATCCAAATACCCTTCCCCTGCCACACACACTTTTTTGTTTGTTTGTTTGTTTGTTTGTTTGTTTGTTTGTTTGTTTTCAACCAAGTCTGCACCTTCAATGGTAATCATGGCGATGTGCAATCCAAAAAAGACAATCGGTCTTGAAGTAATAATCTTTAAGGATGTGCATAGCTTCACCCTATCTGTTTCCCAATAATGCACTGCAAACGATTTAACAGCGACTTTTACATACGGGCATCGGTCTGCATCTATGTACCGATTGCCACAACCAACGTGCAGGTGTGGCGTAGCTTCTTCGGCCTCAATATTCACACTTGACTTTTTGCCGACAGAAAAGGCCACGCCGAGCACGATCTCTCTCTCTCTCTCTCTCTTTCTCTCCCTGTCCCTCTTTACTCGGCGGTCATCTTTTGAAGCGGAATCCTGACATGGCCGCTCGTCTAATCTTGTCGTGGGTGGGTTTTGCACATCTGCTGTCCAAGCTGATTATTGCTCTTGTGAAGCCGCCTCCTCCTCCCGCTGAGCCAACAGCCGGAGCCAGCCTTCAGCTGGCTTGTATTTCTATAAGGTGGAACTAGCATCTCTTTGTCAAACCCGCCCAGACACGACGCAGGATTTTGCGCACAAATTGGATGATGAAGACGTCTTCATGCAACAGCCATTTACAGCTGCTAGTCGTGGTTCGCTGCTGTGCTGTACAGTGCTATCGTATTTTCTTTCCAAACCTTAAGATCCCTCCGCCAAAAGTGCACGTTTACACGCAGTAAATGGTCTTGAATTCAGCAGTGCAAATGGTCCCCACAGACATTTGTAAATGGATGCGGTCACTCATCTAACACAAGGCCGTGTTGCGTTAACACTCGTATCATTGCACGAAAAGGTGCGTGAACGCACATTTTTCAGCAGTGTATCTCCCTTTTCCACATGGAAAATGCACGTAAAATACCCCCCTCCTTTTTACGAGCAAAATATAGGATATAAAATACCGTACAATCTATCTTTGTTTTACGAGGCGAGTAGGCGAGTCTTCATTTGTTCACATCAGCTTGAAGCTAATACATTTTGCTGGAAGCCAAACAGCTAATCTCAATTCCCCAGAGCAATACCAGAGAAACGGCCTTTCTTTTCTGTATAGCAAACAAAGATAACAGTCATAACGGTTGCACGTGACGTTTTTACCTGTTGTCTTACATCATGATGGAATTCCTAGTAATAATATTATTATATAACTAGGTACCTCCATCCATCCTCAACATTCAGCTGCTGCAGTAAGTGATGTCTGTTTAATATGCAGCTTACAGCTTACGCACTCAGGGACAGGGAATCGTCTCTAGAACTGGAAAGTTATCCCAGAATACCTTGATTTTATGCTGTGTATTCAAGCAGTGTTTTTACAAGGGACGTCTGATACAATATTAACAGTAACACGTCTGATTTCTGAAGAACGCAGCGATACACTCCCATTTTTTTAAAGCTGCATGGGTTTGACGTTCATGCCCTTCTAGCATGCGAGAGACACTTCGCAGGAACTAACGCTTTGATGCCGAGACCACAGTCGTGGCTCTGGTCCGACATGCCGTTTCGAGACCAAGGGAGGTAAACGTTTACATGCATGATAGTGGAGTCAGATTGTCTATCCATTAATCGATTAACTTTTTGTATGAGAGAAACAGCGCTATGTCCTTGGTTTGGGTTGCATGGGAGTTCATATCTCCTGTTCACTCGTAAAGGTGCACGTAAAATACTCAGAGCGAAGCGGGCTTACTCCCGATCTTATGACCGAAAGGGCAGATATCATGCTAGACGACCCTGGAGTACGCCTTGCGCTAACTCTTCCAGGACCAGTGAACGTCTCCAGCGAGCGAATTTTTTTTCGACCAAGTTCAGGGCGTGCATGAGCGGCCACCTCCATCCCATCAGCGCAAAACACAGGCTTGAACTTATACATGAAAAATGGAAGTCCTGCCTAATATCAAACGCTAATCCTACTCCAATCCCCCCCACCCCACCCCCACCAGAAAAATTGTAATGTAAATTGGGTTTCGAACCTGCAATATAATCATGAAAGCCAAAGTGTTTACCACTCTGCTTTCAGTCACCACGGGTCCGCCTTTTCACTGTAACTATAAAACGTGACGCTGTGTAGAGGTCATGCCTTGACCGATACTCAATCATCTGTTGTTGTTAGCAACCGACATGCGCATGCACAGCTCCTTGATAGGTCTGCGCATGCGCGTCCTTTACTAGGCCCGGGTTAACCTGCAGGTCACATGGAGGAACCTTCACTTAAATGTTTTTGTGAATATAGACATATTCTACACCCTAATCGATCCAAGTGGTTATTTAATAAATAAATTTGGAGTTTCTTGCGCTATGATATTGATAAAATGTGTTATATCGCTTTAGCTTTGGTTTCCTCTACTGTATATTGAGAGAGAGAACGACAGAGATAGAAACAGAGAGAGAGAGAGAGACAGAGACAGAGATACACCAAGGGAGTATCATGGTTCTCTTCAAGGGGAGGAGGGCCAAGAAAACGATAAAAGTCAGAATACACCTGAGCGGCAGTAAAGAATGGTCGAATGTAACTTGCCATTTCTAACTGCTGACAGAAAGCCATAGAATAACGTCCATCTCTCTCTCTGCTAGGGGAGGGGCGTGGTCCCCTTGCCCCCCCCCCACCACCACCACCAAACTGCCTCTGTATCCACACATAGATACTGCTGTACAGTCCCTTTTCCTTTCCCTTGTTTTTCCCTTACTACTTCCTGTATACGCCCCGCGTTGGTCATTTTGATCTACACCAGGCACAGATAAATATTTTCATTTCTTTTCCATATTATCCTACTCCTACAGCCTGTCTGTTGTTAACTTGATCTTTCTGACTTTATTGTGTTTACCTGTGTTTGTTGTGTATTTTGTCCTGAAGAATGGTAACACCGAGAAAGTTGATTTTATCTCTTAAAGTATTTAGCTCGGCCCAGTTTCTTTGTTGAAAACACATTTCACATTCCAGCCTTCGGCTTTTTCTTACATGCTTACGTCAAACATGTATGATGTTGTTAACCATTTTAATGCTGACGTTAAGCCATGACGAAATCAGGACGTGGAAGAAGTCATAAACCGCACAGGCGCAGTGAAACATGCCTACATTCTATATTTAGAATATCGTCACATGGGTTTTCTTTTAATATTTAACAGCGTTTACAGGTTTCTCCATGAAGTCCCCTTAGAAATATCTGTAAGTAACCGGCGTCAGATTTAAAGACAGTGTGCTGCCACAAAAGAACTAGCGGGCCGAAAAGTCAGTACCGGGTGCCCCGTTCCCTTTGACTCCTGTGCTGTGCGGCCGGGTAGGTAGCAGAGCCAACGTTTTGCTTATTTTGACAACACATGCTCCTCTCAAGCCGCTAAACGGGTTCCCCCGTCGTTCCCCAGAGCACTCTTTGAGGCTCTTGTTCTTATGCAAGGCGTTGATAAACACGCGTTAAAGGACTCTGTGCACAAGGCTATATTTATATGCACAATAGATCCACATCAAACATCGGTTTTCAATGGCAGAGCTAGAGGGGCACGCAGGGGACGCAACCCTCGACAAACAGTCAGGTTTCGGATCGCTTTTCCTTGGAACACCCGCCCGCCGTCACACTGGAGATCAATTAAAACGAAACGACATGTTTAACTTGTGGCTGAGGGCCCGTCATCAAGACGTGGGCAAGCGCGACTGGGAACAACAGCGTTCCATCGAGATTTTTCTCATTCCTAGTCATTCAGTCTCTCGTCGGTGCTCGGCCGCTCGCACGGAGATTTTCAAGTTGGCATTGGCCAAGCGAGGCAACACGGACAGGATAAACGATTGTGTGGGACAGCGGGACTGATTTCATACTCGCCGCTAGCTATAATTAAGCAATTTTTGCCGGCCCCACCAACCGGAGTGGTGATTAGAACTGTACCCGGTTACAAGAGACCTTACCGCCTTGAGAAGCCTACTCTAGGCAGCGCCCGGCGATGAGACATTTGATCTGAGTGTTAACGCTAACACAGCATACCCCTCGGCCGCTCGCTATAGTTCCTTGTCGCCTGGAGACCAGTCGCGGCAACATTCACGCGCAGGCTTGCGTGGCAAGACTTCGTTGGTGGAATCAAACAACAACAACAAAAATAAATAATAAAATAAATAAAAGCAGTGCTCAGACAAGAAAACAACTAGGAAGATGAGAACGGGGATGAAAAGCCAGCTGTCGCCATGGTGATGATGGGAAGAGATTAAGCTGGCAGGATGCTTTGACGCTGCATGGAATGTGCAATTTGCGAAAACCTTTGGGTCATGTACTCAGTGATCGTTTTGGTACGTGGCTGTTTCTCACGGGCTCAGTAACGAGAAGGTCATAATCCAGGATTTGAAAGTCCTCAAACTGCTTCTGGAAATCCGCGTGTAATCACGGGTCAAACTTGTCGTAACAGAAATTATCACTTTTTTTAGAAATCCAAGAAATCTAAGGCCTGTTAGCGTACCAAAACTGCCCATTCTTACAGTCACGTGACTGCTAAAGAAAACCTTTTCTTCCAAAAGGGATCCTTTTGACTCATGTTCAGCCGATCGGCATTTTGTTGCAGGAGGAGTATCTTAGCGAGTTATCGTCTTTCCCTATAAGATATGTTAAATGGCTCTGGCACGAGGACTATAATCCCACTGGGAGGGCGGTGCTTTCAGCACGGGATTTGTAGACTTCGAGATCTAATAACATTATTGCCCTTTAGAAAGTTATGGCGCCTTTCATCAGGAAGCTTTCACCGTGTGCGTGGCATGACGTGAGACAAGCGCGTTAAACATAAAGACGTACCAGACAGTGCGAGAGACAGCCAAAGCTTGTCAGATGTCGAGGAAGCCTTTTTTAAAAATTTGTTTATGTTGAATTCTCTGTGGCTGCAGTGAACTGTCTGATGGCTGATTAGACTCGCCAGCGTCACTTGAATACTTGTGAAATAGCTTTCACAGCGGGCTCCGCATTGTGACAGAGAGGCAAACTTCACAGTCACCTGACCCCAAACTTGTGCCTTGTATGCGGGAGTCGCATATGTCAGGGTTTCTGTAAAGTTATTTTCTGCATGCTTTTCTCTAGCTAAATCTTACACTGAAAAGAAAACACGCCAGTTATTCTCGATATGATAAAAAAGATTGGGGGTGTCAGGCTGTACCCCTTGCCTGTGCTTTCTCGAATTATATCTTTTCGCTCTCCACACTGTTTCTTCTCCACGACCCTTCCTTACCAAGTCCTGTCTCCTGTCTGACTATCTGTCCGTCCGTCCGTCCGTCCGTCAGTTTTTTCTTTCTTCTTTTTTAAATTTCTTTCTTTCATTGTTTCTTTCTAACAATTAGCTATTCCCAAGCTGGGTGCGCCATGGGTTTGGAATATGCATTCTCACCATCAACAACGTGAAACGAAAGAACTGCAAGTCATACGCGAAGAACACTGATAATGTTCCAAGAAAGGGGCATTAACTCTGACAGACTATTGACTTCATGGTTTCGACACTAAAACGACAGTTATACCCTTTCGCAATTCCCCAGCACAAACCCCCATTTTTAGAGGTTGTGACGCCGTCATCAAGTCTAACAAAACAATCATTAAAACATCTTAAGCTTTCCGGGCTGACTCGGCATTACCCTTGCGTTTCGTTTATGGATCGCGCATTTTTAGGAATTAACCCTCTGTGAACCCACCAGCAGTGTTAAAACGAATCACGCAACGATTCGTCTAGTGACTGAAAGGATGTGTCAAGAACAACTGTACTGGTTTGGTTGGTTGGTTGGTTGGTTGGTTGGTTGGTTGGTTGGTTGGTTGGTTGGTTGGTTGGTTGGTTGGTTGGTTGGTTGGTTGGTTGGGTTTTTTTCATCTTCCTTCTTTTCATTTTTCAAAACGTTAAACTCTCTGTAAAGTGCAAGAAGACGCAACAAGAAACCCAGCTGGACAAACGTGTGCCCAGCCGCGGACGCCCACGCACGCAGACACACATTCGTACGCACGCGCACACACGTACGCACATGGCCCGCATACACGTGCGCACATACGCACGCATACACTCTCTCATACACACGTATACCCTCGCGCGCGCACTAACATTCTCATGCTGTCGCGTGGTAAAGGTTTCCTGTCAAGTTTCGAGTCGACGTGACCCGTAGAGCTAGGACAAGATATTTTATATATACATATCTTTATATGTATATACTTAATGCCGTGCAACAAGTTGAAAAATACCTCTCTCTGGGAAGTTTTCCTTTCCGCCCACAATAGTTTTCGTCCTTTATATCGGAGGGAAAGTCTCCCTCATCGGAAAATTTTATATGATAATTTAAAGTGCTTCATTCATTTTATGCGCTTTTTGCTGAGAAACATGGCGTACACGTAGTCGTACACTCCTCCCGCTCTCTCCCCCTCCCTAATGGGTATTACGCAGATAGATATACATATACGTAAACAGTACACATACACATACACACGCATACATATCTACGCATAATTATACATATACACATACATGTACATATATCTTCGTGTTACCCTTTCTCTCTTTCTCTTCTCTGGGGTGTGTGGGAGCATGTGTGTGTTGGGGGGAGCATGTGTGTGGAGGGGGGAGCATGTGTGTGTGTGTGTGTGTGTGTGTGTCATTCTCTATGTCTGTTTGTCCGTCCGTCCGTGTGACAGACATGCAGCAGCAGTTACATTGGCTAACTAAGGAACAAGAGCTGAAAAAAAACTCCTGACCTGAGTTATGGCTGGTACATCTGAACCGACAAGGCCCGGACAGAAGGTGAAGTGATCAATAACTAAAGTTAGCAACGGTATTGGCACCAACCTGTTCGGATTGCGGAGTCCAGGAAATTGCCTAAGCGGATTAAAATTCCTTTACTGACGCAGAAGGCTTGGTGACCGCATGACCGAAAAGTGCGTGCGTGCGTGCGTGCGTGCGTGCGTGCGTGCCTGCGTGCGTGCGTGCGTGCCTGCGTGCGTGCGTGCGTGCGTGCGTGCGTGCGTGCGTGCGTGCGTGCGTGCGTGCTTAATACCCACTTGTATAAAGCGGAACAGCGTTTGTGTGTGTTAGGAGAGATCGAATGACAAAGTGCTCTCTTCTTGTAATCACACCTTTGCGGACGCTGAACATTAATTGTTCCACGCGTACATGTCCGTGAGATGTAAAAGTCCCAATGGGGCAGAAGATTTCTAGCACGTCCATTTCGGTTGGCCCTGCGTAGCTTCACGACAGGCTGCTGTCGCTGACCTGCAGAAGACGCGCTGCGAAGCTCAGGTCCTGAAGCGTCTTCATCATTCGCTGCCTTGCCTTTGTAGGCGGCAGGTGTCGTGTGGAGATGACAAACCTCAAGGCTGTGTGGTGGCGGTTGTGGGGAGGGGGGATCGGTTGTGTGACGTAAGAGAGTCATGGATCACGTCAGTGAATGAGTGTGAAGAGGAGGTAGATAAGAAAAAGTGGGTGGGGTGGGCGGCATAGACAACTCGAGCTCGTTTTCGGAGACAGCATCAGGAAGTGAATGTGAGGGGCAGAGTGTTGCTTGTCTCCCTTTCTCCACACCTACTAAACACAGCCACCACCACCACCACCAACAACAACTCCTACTACTCCTCTACCGCCTCCACCAGCAAAAGCTGCAGCTTCATTGGCACTGCCATCACTTATTAGTCCATCGTCGTCACGACAGCACACCAACCAACCAACCAACCAACCCATTTCTTTAAGAAACACTGCGTTCACAGCGAAAGATACCATGAACACCTGCCCTAGATATTACTGTCACGTACTCGATTTAATCTTATTTCGGTTTGTACATAGTAGTTTAAATTGTTTTAATGAATTTCCTTATGGTGTCATTGATTGTTTGCTTATTGTTTAACTTCGTCAGCAAAGAATGACAGGGGAAATGGACAAACAATGATGGGGGGGAGGGGGAAGGAGATAAGAAACTGTAGCTCATGAAAAAAAAACCCTGCGATCGGCTTTAAACAGGTGCCACATGCGAAGTTTGCTGGCCAAGGGTTTCAACCTAGGGCACGTACTCTATCGTTACCGCTACACTACGGGCCGCCTCAGGCTCATTGTGATTAATAAGCTAACCATATAAAGTAATTAAACATTCTGTTAAGTCATGTGTTCAGATTGAATATATTACTACCAAGTTTTCAAAATTTATTCTGATACTAAATCCGCCAAGTTAAATGGGAACTATCCTGTCTCGTCATGAGCACAGAGAGAGGTCAAGAACTCTTGCAATGATTAACAGAGCTTATTTGCTAGGGTTTATTTAAGAGAGAGGAGAGAGGGGGAGGGAGGGAGCGAGGGAGGGAGGGAGCGAGGGAGGGAGCGAGGGAGGGAGGGAGGGAGAGGCTACAGGAAGATGAAAAAGTACATGGTTACACTTTTTTCTTTGTTTGTCATTGCCAGGCCGTCAGCTTTTATGAATGAGCGCATTCTCTCCGTCGGCATTAAAAGTTATCCTAGCTCAGGTGCTAAGCGTGAAATATTTCAGAGTGGCATTTAAAGTCCTCTGAACCTGGAAAAACAAGTGTCGCGATAAATGCCGACATGCCGCACCGGGGAGGTTTTATTTTGTGTTTGTCATAGTTGCTTGCACGTTGATATAAAAAGCGATTTGATGTGCGCATTAGCTTGAGTGAAAGGAAGCCAGCACTCAGTGTGAGGGACCTGCGCGTGTGCGCGCGTATGTACGTTTGTGGTGTGTTGTTGTAGTTTACATGAGTGAGAGAAAGAGAACGCGCAGAGCGAAAGAGAGAGAAAGAAGGGGGAGGAATCGTAAAGTGAACGAGCACAGCGAAAACGAGAGAGATGGCGTTTGCGATTCTATGCACGTGCGCACGCATGTTTTCATCTACCCCGTCCCGCCGCAAGTGTTGTCTTTCACAGCCTCTACTCATTTTTCGAATACTCTGTTCTGACCTGCAGCGAAACCGGAAAGAAATCTTGCAAAAACGTAAAGGTTGTTTATTTTTTATGGCCTTCGCTATACATTTTCTGTCAGCTTAATAAATCTTGGTGATTTACTAGCCGAGGAGTGAAAAGGCGCTAGTGAGGAATGGCGGGAAAACTTTGTTCGCACCGTGTTTACGCGGTGTGCACGCCGTAGGTATTGACGCACGTGCACACTTTTACACCCGCGCGTCCTCAAACACGCCCTTACACCATCGGGCAACGAATCCACGCCACTGCATGCCTTGCACATAACAAGTGGCACGGCTATTGTTCGGTGAAGTGAAATGAAAATTTATGGATGTGAGTTGCGTGATTTTTGTTTTTATTTGTTGTGTTTTCGGTTTTTCTTTTCGTTCTTTTCCTGTTCTGCTCCCAGTTGCTTAACAAGTCTGACGAGAAGACACAAGCGACTCCAGTGATGGATCGTTTCACCACGCCCTCTGCTGGCGGTTACGGCTTGTGCAGGTAAACGCGTGCAGTAACCTACTTTTTTTTAAGTGAGTTTATTTTTTATGAAATCTGCGCGTACGCGGATATATTTCTTGATGTAGGGCGCAGCCGACTTCAGATTTTGACCAAAGTCTCAAACGTGCTTGTTGCACGTAAACTATCTGTGCGTCTGTGCGTCTGTGCGTGCCCCGTGTGCATGTTTCTTTTCTTAGTCTGTCTGTCTGTCTGTCCGTCTGTCTGTCTGTCCGTCGCTTTCTTGATTCGCTGTGACAAATTGAGTTTCTTGATTCGCTGTGACAAATTGAGTGCGCATTATCGCACATTTTCATAAGTACGGTAACATGACGTCACAAGCTTCAGTGATAACTTTCTCAGATGCTCACAAGTAGTTCTTGTCTTTTATTGGCGTTGCATCCATCTAAACACAGCTGTTCACTTCTTGTCCCTCTTCTCCCACCCCCGAGGCCACCAAATTGAGAAACGGCGACGAATGTAAACAGAAACGTATGCGCGCTGTTATGTCGTGACCTGTTGGACAGACTTGTGATGGACTTTGCTTACTGGCCTGTGGCCTGACTTACTGCCGCCAGGAGGGACAGTGTCACAGACAGGTTCATTTGTTTTGTGCTTAGTGGCCTGCGCATGTACGCATGCGCTCGAGCACAGTGTTCTGCTTGTCTTTCCACTGTGACCTGTCTCAGTTTGACAGAACTGCTGAAGATGACGATCTGTGTCGGATCTAATGCCTGGATTAATACAGACATACAAACAGTGTTAATATACGTGTTTGTGAACCCGCAGGTGTGAGAGATGGCTGCTGAACAAATGTCAATTGGGTGATCTACACCCGTGATGCCTGTCACTGGTATTTCTTATTACAGCGTTAAAGAATACATTTAGGTAACTAATAATAACAAACGATGGCGCTTATAACATGAAAGAAAAAACATGTTTACACGTATGCATATTTATAATTATTTATGACAAAGACGTTTCACGGTGTTTCATAACCCTATACGTAAAGACAACATGCGATTGTATTCTTTTATGTGTCCTGTAATAAAGAAGGAACAATATTATGTTGAGTCCTGTTACCTTAAAGCAGCTGACAGTGACCTAACGTTAATCATCTTTACAGTCCTCCCTCCATTCCTCCTCGTGAACTGGTTACACCGCATGAAGAACAGTTCGTGTTGTGTGTGGTGAAGAGAGAAATAAAAGGAAAGAGTGTATTAAAGTGTAGTGTGGTGGAGGGGACGTAAACAGGAAGTGGGGGAGGAGGAGAGGGAAAAAAGATTTTATTATTTCTCCTTATTTTACTGAGAGACTTTGCAGACATCAAATAATTGTTAGAGAAGAGCGGGTACGAAGCTTTACACAACTGTATATCATTCATCTGTCCTAAGTTACAGGGTGGAGAGGCTTTCGTCGCGCTAAACATCGCTACTGAGCACCACAACGAGGCTTAACTATTAAAAGAAGATTCTTTTAAACGGTTAACCCATGTGGCATTATACTGCCTGTTGTACGGCAGTTGTACGGCCGTAGACTGTTATCGGGTTTTGCCTCATCAGCAGCAGAATTAGTGTTTTGCCCTCAGCTAGTTATTCTCGTCTATTTCTACAGCTTGTGACTGAATGCCGCGCCATCATGACGTCACACAATGATAGATTAAAAGCCGGCTCAGCCTTCCGTCTGTTTGCTTGTATTCCAAAACGAGCTGAGTCATTTATATTGAAATGTGTGAGCTGCGTGAAAACAATCCTTTTACAAAAAATGCTGCGCCTGAGATGGCCAGTTAAGCCGGCTGCATACGCTTTTCCTGAGTCAAAGGAATGCCGTCATATAAGGCAATAGCCAAACCCTTTGCAATAAATACTATGTACTTTCAACTAAATTAGGCCGGGTATTCTTTACCGAGAGGTATTCCTGGTAAGATTTTTACGGCAGAAGTTTTCTGGTGATAAACCATTCATCCAAACTAGACGAAATCTTCAACACACGCAGTTGACATTTCTTTACGACTGCCTTCAAACCCTTATTGAGTCAAGCCGTGTGCGCTCGGCATTATCGAGGCTTGGTCTAACACTTCTGGGGTACGTGCTTGCCGGAGTCAACCATTTTGACACAGGAAGTGACTAGCATTTGTGACATAAACAACTCCCAAAATACGTCGCACTGTTTACGTATGACATCAAAGTTAGCGAAGTGGTTTGTTCCCTACAGAGGAATTTCGGACACGCCACGCAGTGCGTTGAAGGCACCGAGTCCTTTCGGTGATGAAGGCAAAGCGAGGGCGCAGGATGGCGGGGGGGGGGGGGA
>SMGT01015881.1:357223-371202 GCA_004794575.1 Lanistes nyassanus | reverse complement strand
GGGGGGGGGGAATCCCAAACTGTCTTTTGCTAATGATGAAGTGGGATCTGCCTGACTCACTACTGTCCGTCCAAGATGTTTTGCTCTCCTCCAAGCGATGCAACTATGTTTCGGCCTAGTGAAGGTTTTTAATACTTTCAGGCAAGCGAGATTCCACATTCTGAAAACCTCCTCCCCTTACTAATTCTCCTACCTTAACAGTATTTGGGGCTTTTTTCTGATCAACGAACACAGCCTAGTGATGGAAACATAGCTCCCTGACCGCCATTAATAGTGGGCGATGCCTGAACTGGCACAGAACAATGTTATGGGCTTGCGAAAGCCTCCCTGAACGCAAACACACCAGCATTATGGGAAGGACGATTCCTCGGCTACGATATCACAACTCCTTCCTTGACGTGACTGGTCGCACCACGGACCCGCCAGAGGGCGTGCGCGCTGGCCTAAAATTCCGAGTAGGGAGTTTTTTCCTGGGTGGGTAATCTTTTCAAGATTGGGTTCGGTCAACTTTCCGGTTTTGAACTGCATGTAGGTGGTTGCAGATGAGGGTGCAGATGAAAGCGTGAGAAAATGAATCATTAGTGTGCGGTGGTGGTGGTGGTGGTGGTGGTGGTGGTGGTGGTGGTGGTGGTGGTGGTGGTGGTGGTGGTGGTGTAATATACAGATATTCAACAAGAGTGAAACTAGAATATACAGCTACTAAAAACATGCTGCTTATTGTCTGTTTGCATTTTATGCGGTAGTAAAATTCTTGTTGTGGGGTTGTCTTTGGACTGTTTCGGAGATTTCTGCCTGTTGTCCCGAGAGCTTGGAGTTCATCTTGTCACGATCCACACATTGTTGGTAAGCGACGCGTCGTGGCGAAGCGAAAAGCTACATAGTCACGTTTGCTCCAGGAAATGCTATGACTCGTTCCAAATGTGTATATGTCTTCCTTCCTTTTTTTAAATTCTACCGGCGGGAACTATTTTTCCTCGCGGAGTCACCTAAGTGAATACTGTTTTCCTCGTGGAGGAGTCTCGTCCCGGCCGAGGGAGGCAAGTATTATGCTTATGAGGCACTATGACGGATGTCAAAAGGACGCACAGCAGTGATGAGCAAAGCACAACTTTCGTTTTCTTCAACACCCCGTGTAGCGCCTCACACCCTTAGTCGACTGACTGCCCGTAACTCATGAACCCGACCCCTACTCATCTTCTGTCGGCTGATGCCAACTTGGTGTGCGGACGGATGCTGGTTGGTCTGTTGGTAGTTCTGGCTGGCGGTAGATGCATTCAACGTGCGTGTACGTGTCACATGTCACTCCTAGGTTATCACCTGTCACTCTTAGTTTAGCCTGCTAGCTCCTCCCCTTCTCTTCACACCTAGGTAGGTGAGCGCTACGCCATTGGTCATGGCAGCTGCCCTTCTCCACCTAGTCTGACCAGAACCAGTTTAGCCGAGTTTAAGGCGTCAGGAGGCAGGGTACTTAGTAAGGACAAAAAACGTGATTACGGACAGATATACACAGACGGGGATAGGACATGGAGAGAGAGTTGATGTAGGAAGACCAAGAGAAGCGGACAGTGTAAACCCACGGACCTCTGCTCCCTCGCCATCTTAGCCAAAGACATGGAAAGAAGTAAAGGACTCCAGTTCTCTCGCCAGATTCACAGGGTGTATTGCGCTGACACGCCGACGGACTGACGTGTAAGGGACTACTGGACGTGCCTTATAAGTAAGGTCTGTTCTTACCGTAAACTTATCTTAGAGTCTGGGACTCGCGTTTATTTAAGATAGGTGGTTTTATCCTGCCGGAGACAGGAGACGTCATAAGCTAGTGGCCGGGCAAGCACGTCAAGAGGGTACAGAGAGAAGTGCGGTCGTGATAGTGTCATAGCTTCAGTGTTGGTCGTTGAATAGCTTATTGTATCTGTGTATTGCGGAAAAGCAGTCGTTTTAGTAGTGACAAGAGTAGGTGCTCTGTTGTTCGTCACTTACTGTATTTGTGTATTGAGGAATAGCTTTAGAACTGTGTATTGCAGAAGTAGTTGTTTTAGTAGTGACGAGAGTAGGAGCTCTGTTGTTGGTCACTTACTGTATTTGTGTATTGAGCGGGATCATAGGCCGTTTTGCAGTTTGATTTCCCCTCTGGAGTTTGATTATCTTCTTTGTCTGATACTGCGTGGTATGACGTAATCAGGCAGCGTTTTACCCTAGACACGAGCACAGTGATTCTCTGTAAATAATCTGTAGATATATTGGATGTTGTCGAGCCAGTTAGTGTTTGAAATATATGTTGAATAATGGTTCGCTGCAGTTGTGTGTTTTACGAGGGTGGGGGCTCTTGAGCTAGTAGTGTTTTGCCTGAGACTGAGCGAACAGCTCAGAGTATGAGAATCTTTTCCCTCGGTAGATTTCTCTAGTTATTCACATTATTTCATAGCGTCGTCACCCTCTGGTGTAGAAACCATTGACCTGTTGCAGTAAAGGTTTTGGTGACGATTGCTCAATTAAATCTACATTTACAAGATCACCATAAAAGTTTGTCCAGTAATTCTGAGAAGTCGAGTCCAATAAGTTAAGGTACGGCCCGCCGTGACAGTACGTCCGTTGGATTGTGCGGTTTTCTTCAGTCGTTTCTGTCCATCATCCCTGTTTGCGTCGTAGTTATTGATGCGTCTTTTGCATTGTCGTCGATTTCTGCGATCTGCTGTGCTGGTGTTGTTCAGTTTAGATGTACTAACTGCACGTCTTTGCTGTCATTTATATTTCAGTGGACACAACTTCTGCAGTTATTCTGTCTGTCCGCAGACCGTCCGTCCGTCCGTCCGTCCGTCCGTCCGTCCGTCCGTCCGTCCGTCTGTCTGTCTGGATTTATTTTAGAAGGGTTTTGTTCGGGATGGAGGGGGAGAGCGGAAGGATGGAGGGGGCGGTACTCCGATCGAAGACTTCATCCGGAGTTTCACGCGAAGTCCCAGAACACTCTAGAAGTCAACCTTGCCTTCAACTGAAGTTTCGGAGTAAAACCCCGAGTTCATTAAGAGTCCTGTGTACCGCAGAGTCGGTTCAGGTGAGATAACGTCACGCGAGAGAGGCTCACCTGCAAGGATGTTGCGTTCCTGTGTGTCTCTCGAACAGGCGCCCGATAGACGGGGACCTGGCGCGCGCCCTCGGCGCCAACCCTGCCAGACCAGCTTGTTTAAAACATGTGTAGGCTTGACGGCTTCGCCCGCTCCGTTTAGCCCTCGCTCAGCCCTCGGAACTGGCTTGAACCGAGCGTAACTGTGGATAAGCCATTAGGTTCTTTGTCTCCGGAGCGATGCCATGCAGCCATCAGAACTTCTGCCGTTCACTGGCTAATGTATAATGCCGCGTGTCTCTGCTTCTAGCAACTGGCAAAGACAAACAAAAGAGGGAGGGAAGGGTAAGAGAAAGAGAAAAAAACTGCGGGCAAGTCCAAGAGGGCAGTTGAATTGTATTTGGGTCAAGACAAGAGAGTTGACATGTACAAACAGCATTAACGTGTAGAGATTACATAGCAAATACTATGCACAAGTTATTTTTCTATTATGCTTGCTTGGCGTCCAGTAATTATTTTAGCATTTTAACAATGTGCTGAATTATTAGCATGCAGTTGACTTAACGATTAAAAAGCACGAAAGGTACCTGGATTTGCACATAATCTGTGTAAAGGTTAAAGGTGAAGGATGTCCCATGACCTAGTTTTTTGTAGGTCACATGAGAGTGGAGGTTTGTGAGACCCCCACTTTTTCTGTAGGGCAGTATTGTGAGGGGGGTTACCACCTCCTGTACCTAGCTCTCTGCCTGACAATCCCTGACATATGGGGTCAGGTACCCATTTGCAGCTGACTCAACCGGGGGGTGGGGGGATCATGCTGCAGCACACAGGCAAGGGTATCGAACCAGCCTGTTGTCACGCCTTCGTCAGGCCTGTGCTCTAACCACTCAGCCACCCGCTTTCCCAATCTTTAGAACCCCATCATTAATACTGCCCTCACTCACCCACCCCACACCCCTTGTTTTCCAAAGCAGCAGATACTGAGTTGACTTCTATCGATGTGATGACATAATCAAATCTGTGAAATAAATTCGATGTCATGATCACGCCTGTGAAATCAATGTGATGTCATAACCACATCAGTGAAATCAATATGATGTCATAAGCACATCTGTGAAATCAACGTGATGTCATAACCACGTCTGTGAAATCAATGTGATGTCAACCCCATCTGTGAAATCGACGTGATGTCATAACCAAATCTGTACGTGAAATCAACGTGATGTCATAACCACATAATTATGTGAAACTAAGAGACAATCAGCCTCTAAGCCTGGTCGCTGACGTCACTGCTCACGTTGCTGTCTTTCTAGAAGTGAAAGAATCGTCATCAAAACTTCCTGCCTGCAGGGGCTTTATTACATCCCCCTGTTTGTAAAAAAAGGGGGTTACATTGTAAGTATAGTTTATTTCAAAAATTTATTCCTTAGATCGTGTGAGTAAATTTAAGTCTATCAAAAAAGCCACATCCAATAATTCAAATTCCAATAGTGTGTGCACAACTGTGATTCCGTGGGTCTGACTGGTAGGGGCTGCCCCTCAAAAGACGTTCGCTATCTGATGAGTGAGTTTGCCTTGTGCCAATCGCAGGAACGTTTGACCCCGGGGTGGAGGTGATGCCCTGGGGATTTGTTGCTGGGCAAAAGTCGCTTCAAAATGATACGCTGGCGCTCTGCACACCTTGAGGTAAACTGTTGTGATGTCTTCGTGGAATCAGGGGGTCTTCGCCCAGCTAACGAGCAGTCCCGTCGGCTAGCATAAACGTGTATGTAACTGTTTATCTCTGTCTGCCTCTCGGCCATCGTTGGGCTTTGTGCGTCTTGATAGCGCACCCTGCTTGGCATTTGACCTCTGCCCTCATCTTGACCTCGATCCTAATCAAAACGCACTTAAGACACTCTCTTTGCTAAAACGACGAGACCAAGCATCGTACAAAACTCCGGCCCAGAGAAAACACAAAAACTGGCGGGCGCCACGCCCCTGTATCACGTGTCATAATTGTCTGCCGCTGAGTGTAGCCTCCGTCCTCTACAACCCTGTTTTCGTATTGTCATCAAGGTATAAGTTGTACGAAATACTTCCTTTATGTACTTTAATCTGTCTCGAAAACTGACCCTTTTCCGAGTCTTCAAAAGAATGGATTCTTTGATCTTGGCGCTTAGCCTCATTCAAAGTGTTTTTAAATAGCCTCTGTGACCTTACTTTATCTTTAATGAATTCTTATCGATAATACTCTTTTAACGCTTTTGAATCCTATCTAATGTTCTGTTGTTTGGGGGGTTTTTCGCCACAGCTCCCTTGCTAGGTTTATTGGAAGGGCACACGAGGGGACCCAGCCGACATCTCTGTCAGTACGTCATGTTGTAAGAAAGTCAGCGGGCCAATGTTTTCACATGGAAGTCCCAGCAACGGCGCGTCCCGTCTTAGCCGAGGTTTCCAGTTCTACGACATTTAAAGGACGTTTAAAGTGTCTGTGACATGGACCGCGCAGACTTTTGTCAGCTCTCAATGAAGCAGGAGAAAATTAAAGGCCCGGAAAAGCGACGGCCTTCCGCGATAAGCCCGCGACCAGTTAGCCTGCTAGTCAGAATAATTGGATTGTGCCAGTGGGGGCTATTTTTAATGGCTCAGCCCCTTCGATTTCCCACCACATACTTTGTTTCGCGCCGAGAGGCGAGCTCCGGCACCCACGTGACACAGCGTGTTTTCTTCGTCTGGCTTCTGTTTTGTCCAGAATGGCTGGCGTCTTGCCACTTTCAGATTGAGATGTCGTCACTTCATCGTAATGTATTCGGACCAAAAACAAAAAACAAACTCGTTTCAGGTAACATGGGCTAAAAAAAGAGGGGGAGAGGGTAGGTGGGTCGGATTTTTCATTCTTGACTTTTTAATACTGAGGTTTTGACTTGTTTGCTGGTCAGTCAGTCTTCCTTCTTGCCCACTGGTCCTGTACAATGGGCTCCTTCCCCTGCTGTTTGCACTCGGAGCGTACACATGGACAGTGCAGAGGGATCGTCTGCTACGGTGTGTGTGTGTGTGTGTCTTTGTCTGTGTTTGTCTCCGTGTGGTTCTGTATGTGTCCGTGTGTGTCTGTGTGTGTCTAAGGGTGTGTCTGTGTGTGTATGTATGTGTATGTATGTTTTCGTCTGTGTGTGAGAGGATGTGTGTGTCTCTGTGTGTGTTGGTGTGTATGTGTGTGCATGTGTGTGTGTGCATGTGTGTGTGAGTGTGTCTGTATATGTCTGTGTCTGTGTGTGTCTGTGTGTCTCCATGTGTGTATGTGTGTTTTTTACGTCTGTGTGTGAGGGGAAAATTGTTAGGGTCGGTGGCAAAACTTCGTCGGTCGGGTGACCGGAATGAATTTTTTTTTTGGCGGGGGGGGGGGGGTCAAATTTTCGCGGTGAAGTCAAGTGTGGAAGCCCACAGTCACACCTGCATGTACCCCATTTCATATTTAATTAAATCCATCAGAAACAATCTCTCAGGTTGAATCCACTGGATTTTTGTTTTCGGTAGATCTCTACATCTGCGATAAACCAAAAAACAAACAAACAAACAAAAAGGACCGGAAAACATACTACACTCATCCTGTCTCTAAGGTGCGGTCCAGTTTTGCACCAGCATTAAATAGTCATTTCTAAAATAAAAACGCTCGCGAATTTCATACAAAGCCTATGTACTGGTCTAACGAATGCCTTTATGACTGTAAGTAAAAGACAAGCGAGCATGCAAGCAGACCCCAGAGGCAGTGCAGACTAGAAGAACGATACTGTCACTCTGTCGGGTACCCACCGAGCCTCACGCTGCATCCTGTCGCCGGCTTAGACAGGTGAAATATTGCTCAGTGTATTACACCTGAGGCTTTGCTTTCGTTATTCTAGAAAACTATTATTTGCTTTACAGGAATGTTCACTATTCCTTTCTACATAAAACTGCACAAGGGCAGAAGAATTCAAACGTGGCTGGAACGTACAAGTCTTTTTTCTTTCTTTCTTTCTTTCTTGGTTGGTTGGTTGGTTGGTTGGTTGGTTGGTTGGTTGGTTGGTTGGTTGGTTGGTTGGTTGGTTGGTTGGTTGGTTGGTTGGTTGGTTGGTTGGTTGGTTGGTTGGCTGGCTGCTTGCTTGCTTGCTTGCTTGCTTGCTTGCTTGGAGTGATATAACTTGATGTAACTAATAACAGTCCCTGGTTTATACACATATATATATATATACTTGGAGTTTACAATAATTTGCGTAATACCCCACCCCACCCCGGGCCTACGTTTGTTTCATAATCTTTCTTCTTGAGAGAATGAAAATGCATGGCGTCAGGAAACTATGTATATTGTGAACATTTCACGTTGTTTCCAATAATCGCAGGCTCACTTTGACCGCCTGCACCACGCCATGACAGCTTTTTCCTCAGAGACAGCCTGGAATAATCGTGTACTTTGCCGACATCTTGCCCAGCGTAGCCAGCCGTCATGCGAGGCGGTACCCCGTCCGTCACACGCACTCCTGGCCCGCTAGTCCCAGGATAGTGAAACCCTGTATGCCTGTATGACACCTTCCTCGGTGTTACACAGGCTTTGGTTCACAACCATTATCTCTCGGGGTTTCCAGGGGCTTTTGGTGGGTTCAACAAGGATTTCAAATGGTTTGTTTTGGGCCTTCAGTGTCAAATTCAGTGTGTGACAGTGACAGTGCATGCGGAAAAAATTATAGGCTGAGTACAGAGAAAGAACTTTGTCTTCTTCTCCCTGTTCTTAGTTTTTATTTTTTTATTATTATTATATAAATCGCATATTTATGCAATAGATTGTAGAAAATGTTACAAAATGAAATCCCAATCACTTACTGATAAAAGAAAGGCACCTGAATAAGTATTTATATATTTCACTTTTTTGATTTTCTTGGTGTAGGGTCCGGGCGCGAAATTCTTTTGTCCCAATTGAGATCTGCCCAGACTAGACGCGCATGCGCAGGTCACCTTTCATCCCCTTTTGCGCGAAGACACAGGCTTGAACTTATACATGAAAACAGAAGCCCTACCTAATACCATACCCTAACTCTACCCCTAACCCCTCCCATCCAAAAAAATCGTAAGCTAATGTTGCTTCGACTTGCAACATAGCCGTGAGACCCAATTTCTTTACTAAGCTGGTTATGAATCACCACTGATTGTTTTCTTTACTGTAACTATAAGAAGTCACGCTGTGTAAAGGTCATGTCTTGACCTATAGTAATCTGTTGTTGTGGTTAGCAATTGCCATGCGCATGCGCAGAGCATTTCGTTCGCTGCGCATGTGCGCCCGGACAGGGGCAGAAATCATTCGGGGAAAAAAAATTCGCGCTCCTGCTTAGTCATAATCTAAGACTTAAAAAGTGAAATCTATATATAGCTGTTCTTCCAGACACCTGGCACTTTAGGGAAGAGTACCAGGACTGGTTGGCCTGGCAACAAAAAAATGTGACTGATTGAGACTTAAGGTCTCTGTTGCGACAACAGTCACAGTGTGGCAGCACGTTGTCTTGTCTCAAGCAGGACCGTCTGGATATGCACCTAGTTTGCGGCGTGACGTAAAAAAAAACCCCGTCCATCCAATCGCTTTTCGGCGCGTTCACTTCACTGATACCTATGATTTTGCTTGGTCCCTCCCACCCCGTCCAGGGATGTGGACTTTTCTGTTGAAAGAGATTTATTGGCTTCTGTTGTAAAGAGATTTATTATTGTTGCTTTTGTCTGGGTCAACACCTAGGACAACGAGGAAATATATCGGAGACGAGATGCGAGGTTTGAACTCTGTATCCAGTGCGGTCACTGTTAGGGGCAAACGTCACCAGACCGCGCTAGTAGCAAGTGATAAAATTTCATACTTTTGCTACTGTTTTATTTATATGCTGATAGATGCACATAAACGCGCATAATAAAACACGATTTTACAGGCGCGCATGGGGAGTATATGGGACAAAGGAGAGACAGGTGGACCAGCAAAACGTGACGGAAAGAAAGAACGGAAGAAAGAAAGAAGAAAGGATAGAAAAAAGAAGGAAAGAAAGAGATGAGTCAGTCTCGATGGAAAAGATCTTCAACTTTAAAAGCGAGTGGGGAAAACTGCTTTAACTATATGCCTGTTAGCAGTATTATCTTGTGTTTCTGTCCTCTATCTAAACCTTAAGATACGTAACTTCAAAGGGTGCAGCCGCGACCTGATGAAGGTGAGTCTCAAGCTGGTGATCTCGCGGGTGGTGACGAGATAATCTGTGCGTGCCTAGCCTGTGATGACGTTGATGACCAATGGAAGAGTTAGTTTGCTTCTTCTTGTTGTCGCAGGCAGTTTTCTCCATTGCAAAATGTGACTTAACGTCTCACTGTGGGAATTGTGGGTGTAGATCTGTATTCTTGTGAACTTTCCTGTGGCTGGTGTTTACACTGCATGAAAATGAGCAGTTGTGCGAAAAGATACCATTCGCGTAGATGCCGAACTTAGGGATTTAACCGAGATACACCCGTGGGGGTTCCGCTTCGTGAAACCGCACATTTTCGTGCAGCATTACCTCGTACTGTTAGAGGCCTCACGAGGTTCTGTTTTTCACACTCCTTCTCCTCGCCCGCCCTCTCAGATCTCCTGAACCCTCCTCTCTGGGTTGCAAATCACAGTACAGGTTGTAATGTCGGAAGACTAAATGCACACAGGTGTTAAAGCCAATGACGCACAACTTACAAACCATGAACCCAGCAAAGTGTCGTACTTCTGTATTATCAAGTCAGTGTACCTCTCTGTTCATACCGCATTCTTAAGCTTGCGCTGTCGAATTTAAAATTAGCCAGTTTACTTTATCCGCAGAATGCGTCACACTCATTGACGTTGTTATAGAGGCACTTTACAAGGACTTGGGCAGCAGCAGGTATGATAACGCCTTCGTGTATCACTTCGGGGGAATTTACGTGCAAAATATGAGAAGCCAGGTCATGTCTCCAAACATTAAAGAAAGGACTGATTTAATTAGACTTCAAAGAAAAATAGACTAGACTCCCAAACTTAGACTAAACTTAAAGCAGTGGAACACTATCACCAAATAAGCTTGCCGTCCTCACTTGCTCTGAAATCAAATGATAAGTGTGTGAATTACAACACCGCGGCCACCACTTGAAATATCAATTCTGACATCATGAATAACAACCACACGTGTTGGAAAAACTAGTAAGAGTTCAGACTAGTTCAAGGCCACTGGTTCATCGCTGTCAGAGCCCAGAAAAGTGAAACGCTGCAAACAAACACAACAGTTGGCTTTCGGATTTTACTTTTTGCATTCACATCATACAGACGCGCATAAGATATGCACTGCCATGAGTATTAACATCGAATAAACTACATGAAGTGTTAAGTCGCACAATAAAAAACATTCCTGGGGAGCGAACAACAAAAATAAGAAAAGAATAACTCTGTCATCAACCTACTCCTTTTTTCTGAAATTCCTGCAGTGCATAGCTAGACTTCTCCTCGAGAGTTGCTATGTCCGGATCGAGACAGCACCCACTGGTCACGGGCACAAAAATAACTTTCCCTTTCACCTTTTGTTGCGCTCGGCGAATCGCCGAGGGACCCCACGTGAGTGAATAATACACACGTAGACGGGAGTGTATCAATTAACGCCGTGGGTGCACACTCCATTAATTCACGCCCGCCATTACAAACCCAGCGTGCACCTCTATTTTGCCCCACCCCTCCTTCCGTCTGAAGCCTCGGTGCCTAGGCATGACGGGGAAGAATCACTAAAAATGATATACGGCGAGTTGAAATGAGATCGACTGAAATATCCCGAGGATGAAAAGGAAAAGCAGTTTATAAGGAACTCGCCGTACCACTAACAAAGCAAGGGCTTTCAGAATAATGATGGTGGACTGAATTTATAATAATGACACACCGTTCATCTTCATAGAAAAGCCAGGTAAAAACACAACACGATCTACAAATGTCCCCAGTGGGATGGGGGTTTTGGGGGTGGAAACCTCCCTCACCTGTGTCTTTGCTCTTTAACAGTCAAGAAGAAAAGGCTGGGTGTGTGTGTAGGGGTGAAACACGAGTTACTGTGGTTTACGAGAGAAAAAAAAACAAGGGAAGTAGGTTGATGCAAAGACTTAGAATTTGGCTGATGTCGCTGGCCTGCCAGGAAGGGATGTGTTGTCACAACCAAGGCAGAACATTAGAGACGCTAAATTGGACTTTATTTTGCACCCAGCTCCTTTTTTTATTTTAATCGAGCTGGAGGGCAAATTTAAATAAAACATCGATTATTAAACAGTGTTAGAATGTCAAAAAGAAAGAACTCCCACAAGCTTGAATCGGGACGACACTATTGTTTTAAGACTTGATGGATCATAGTATCTCAGGCGACTGTTGCCCGCTGTCGTAAGTAGATTTTTGCGCACGTTTGTGATCATTCCCTTGTACAACGGGGGCAGTTAGGCCTACTAAATGACACGTAAACAGCTTGTTTTGCCTGATAATAAAAACGAAGCATGTGAAATGCAGTGTTCAGATTTCGAGACAATAGAATGCAAATAAGATTTCAAGAACGATTTTTGTCCAGAACATTGTTAAAAATCAAGTCAGAACTATGAACTGTAACTTGTTAAACCAGTTTGTTGTACACACCACCAACTCAGCAAGCCCAAGTTATCGGACCAGGGGAGACAACTGCAAGATAAGGTTGTGAAAAGGTTTATTGCCCTGTAGTAGCCTCCCATGGCAGTAGCGACCTCTTTACCGAATAAAATCGACTTCCCAAAGTTTTTAGAGGTTGACTATAGGCATCCTTCGCATGATTTGAACCTTTTGTTTTTTTTTTAAAAAAAACGCTCAGATCCTCTCAATTTTGATGTTTTCGTTACTGTCAAAGTCCCAGGTCTATGTCAAAATGGCTGGTAGAACGAGCGACGTACATAAATTTACAATCCAATCTCGAACCTGGGAAGACTCCTTCGAGCAGCAAAATAGATTTTATGTGCTCCGCTAACCAAAATATTTTCCACGTACTTGTAAAATAAAAATTAAAAAAAAAGATGTTCGGACCATGTTAGTTCAGCCTAGTTTCTGGGAGCAAACAGGACTGTCGTTACCAGCAATTTGTACATCCTGACAGCTTGATCCGTTTTGAATCGACAATACCTGTCCAACAGATGACGATATAGTTCCGTTAAAAAAAATCGGCGATAAAAACAGTTCACGAACGTCGATCAGAATTATGAGATCATTTAAGAATTATTATGAATCAGGGATCTTGGACCAAAGCCTTGGATCAGAAAAAAGCCCTACGTTTTCCCTCGCATATGAAGACATCAGTGCAACATGAGTTAAAAGAAAATATCGTAAATGCATAATTTCGTGTTTAGACTGAACCTTTCTAGGTTTGGGGGACAACAGGTAAAGATGGATGATACTTTGTCATGTTCACAAGAACGTGCCAGTCAGTTCCTTTTGGTGCCGGAATAAAGCGACTTTAATTTTACATGAAGGGGGTGGGGATGTGGGAGCGATCCCTGATTCGGCTGTTTCGTTCAAAAGTTCTTTTATATTCGCGCCAACCTGGCGTGGATACTCTATCTTCATAGGTTCTCTAGTCACGCCCCAACACCCTTGGGGCGGTAGCGTAACATCCTGTGGAAGGTACCTCCTGTTCGGTGCATCGACCCTGTCAAATATTTGTCTATAAAATCAACGAGACAAACCATTCCAACGTGCGCCGTTGGCCTCAGAACTAGTTAGCGTACGTGAGTGCATGTACGATAAAGGAGGGGCGCGGGCGATGTCATTTGTATCTGGGTTACATAACGCTTGTGCCACATTTACTTTGTGTCTGGCAAGTTATATCGTATCTACATTGCACGCTTCTGTGGGTATAACGCGCCTTTGAAAGCGAGAGTCAGTGGTTCGTATCTCGAGTCTCGCACGCGCAAACCCGTGTGTATCCCCTCTGTACGCGGCGGCTGTCTACAAAGCTGGTCAACGGGAATTCATCTGCAGGTAGTATTCACTGTTCATCAACCATTACACAAAGACAACTCGCATAGAGGTAGCTTTTCGTTTGTTTTTTTTTAAATAAATTATTATCTTATACGCCATTGGGTCAGATGTGTCCAGTTCATCGGATAAAAAGAAATCTGTACGAACAGAAGGCATTTTCCTGACAAGGATCAAACTTCCGTAACCTTTGCTTAAACGCCCAGCAAGTCAAACGGAATGTCTCCTTGAATTCATCTTACCCGGGATCCACTGCATCTTTCAGTCTGCACGAGTTGGCTTTGGGTACAGCCCCCTGCAGCTTTTTTTCTGCATCCGATGGTGCAGGTGTACCACTGCTGATACAAGATAAGACTTCGTCCCCAATTACCTCCTCTCTTCTCTCTCTCTCTCTTACTCTTCTCTCATCACACGCACGCACAGATTGGAAATGCCAGGGTCAAAGTCAGTAGCGACGACACAAACAGAGCCATCGCTGCCAAGGGCTGGACGTGTCACGTTCTAACATTTGCAGAGATGTGCACGTGTCAAAAGCACAGCGCGTCATCTGAAGCCGCTAAGGAAAAGCTGGGTGGAGCTTGTCTCGCCTTTCTTGCCACGTAGCGCCTGGAGTCAATGGCTGCAAATATTGTTTGAAACAACCGGTTCTTTGGGGTGTAGTGCGGCAATAGTGAGAGCAGGGTGTGGGGTGTAGGTACATGGCACTCTGTGACCTTTACCAAAAAAAAAACCCCCTGATATGTCAAACTCCTTTTAGAATACAATAATAACACGCTAAGACTTCTTTCCCTTTGTGAAGAGCTGTAAGGTAGACAATTTCTTATAAAAGGAATTTAACATGTTGCTATATTGACTAAAGCCATTCGTTGAAAGTGTGTTCAAATTTGGTTGGTTGGTTGGTTGGTTGGTTGGTTG
>SMGT01015881.1:340921-357135 GCA_004794575.1 Lanistes nyassanus | reverse complement strand
GGTTGGTTGGTTGGTTGGTTGGTTGGTTGGTTGGTTGGTTGGTTGGTTGGTTGGTTGGTTGGTTGGTTTTTCATAGCAAGTTTTAATTTTCGGCATAGCTGGCAGATGCATGTACTTGAAAAAATTCATGTTGTAAGAATATATAAATATAGAAACAGTTTATTCATTCTTGAGTCTTAGGTGGAGAATGAAGAACGCTGCATTCTCCTTTGTCTAGCTGTCTTCGTATTTCATTTATTTTGTTTTGCTTTAGTTGTTGTTGTTTTTTTTGTTGCTGTTTTTTGCTTTTTTGTTGTTTTGCAAGGTTTTGCTACTTTTGCTACGTGAATCTCGTCACCTGTCTTTGGCAACTGCCTGTGTCTTCCCGGTGGTTCTGGTACTTTCAAGATCAGGAATCATAACAGCGTCACCGACAGGCGAAAAATGTCATGCTGCCGTCTACAGAACGCACCCAGATGTGCAGATTTCGCGTACACTGAGGTATTCTTGTCTTGCACGAACGCAATCGCTTTTTTCACCCACCTGCTATTAACGTGGGCGTACAGGGAGACTGACGACTGTGCGCAGAAAAAGAAGACATGCCTATAAATAGATTCGCGGGGTCCACAGACATGCAGTCAAACGCGCACGACACGTCCTGCACTGAGAGGTGAGGGGAACTGATGCACTGGCACCGCTGTAGGCACCATTCTCTTAGCCCACATAGCGAAACATGCAGCTCGTCAGCCACTTGCTGTGAAGTAACAGATACAACTATGAATTCGAATAAAACTTAAACGCAGGAAAACGTCGACTAAAATGAGGGGAAAATTTTTTTAATCCGTTAAGATGGATGTTAAGCAACAGAAAGACGGCTGAGAGACAAAGAGGAAGATTAAAGGGATCACAAACATCTGTTTCAGACACGGAGATGTACAAAGTAAGCTGTAGTCAGTGCCTTCTCTTCCCTTCTGTCCTAAACACAGCATCCGTCTTTTTCTTCTCTTCCCTCCGTTGACAAGATGCATAGTTTAAATCACGTGGTTTTCTGCAGAACGTCGCTAGCGACACAGTGTCGTTGGGGGCCGAGTCTGCTTTGCAGAACTTTTCCTGAACTCGACAGAGTAATACATTTTACCTTTTCAAAGGTGCCAGTGCTGCTACCTTGTGAACATCTGTTAGATGCTTCGTGTCTCCTGGCAAGAAAATGACACCTATAACATGTGCAGGTACACTACATTATCTGAATGTCGCAGTGAAACACAACAGTAGGTGGATTTTGTGTCCATATATCCCTTGTGCTATTGACCATCACTCTACTTTTCTCAGATCTCGCCTCCATTCCATAAGCCTTCCCTCGTTCTGCAAGCCTGTACCTCATAGCAAAGTGATGGTCAACAGCACAAGCGAAGTCCATGTCGACTTCACTGTGAATGAAGACAAGCTGGAAGAAGGAGAACCTTTTAAATATCTTGGCTGGCTCTACCCTGACCAGAGACGGAAGATCGTCTGCAGAAGTTTAGATCAGACTAGCCCGTGCCATGGCAGCGCTTTCAAATCTCAGTAAATTATGGAGGATCAACGAGAGCTTCTCTATCAAGATCAAGCTCGAGAAGGTCCCAGTCGTCATCTCCATCCTGCTGTGAAACCTGGACGTTGGCAGCTTATTTAGAAAAAGAGATCGAAGCATTTGAGCCATTTGGTTCGGTGTAACCATAACTCAGACTTGAGCAGATCTCCTTACAAACAGCCAGAAAGCATTGAAAAGGGAGGCAACATCGATTGCATGTGAACAGAGTTTTGTACCTTCGAGGCTTCTGTGGCGAGCCCGTGTATACGCACTGTATTGCATAGTGCAGGCGCGTAACTCAGATCCATACTGTGATCGACTAGTTTCTACGCAGGCTGGAGGATTCACTTTCTGTTTATAATATCGTTATCGATCTTAGTCTAAGAAAAGAAGAGGACGGGGGCTGTCATTCTGTCCAGATTAAGCAACAAAAAAAGACATTTAGCAAATTCTTACGGTCACAATGTGAACTTTTTTTTACAATCTCTTCATTATGTAGTTCCCAGGGTTCCTTTTTTAAATTTACCACTGGTTTGATGTTATTTTTCATATTTTCAGCCAAGAGTTTTGTGTTCGTGTAAATGCTCTCTCAAGTAATTATTAATGTAAGCTTGGGGGGGGGGTAGTTATACGTTTGTTGTTTGGTTTGGTTTTTGTTGCTAAACGTCGTCTCAAACTCGTGAATATCAGGACAGTGTTGCTAGAGTGTTGCCACTAAAGAGACAAAACGTTGTCGATGGGTGATGTGGGGTGTGTCACTGACTGTGCGGGCAGTCAGTGACCGGATTCTGTTAAATGTTTAACAGTCCCAACCCTCATTATAACATTTTCCAGCTATGGACACTTTCTTCTTTCTTTCTTTAGTCCGTTTGCTCCACCGGGAACATAGGGCCTCAACGACACTCCTCCAGCAGACTCGGTTCGCAGCGGTCTTCTTCAGCTGAGCCCATGTCCATCCGACTGCCTTCATTTCATCCTCCATGCACCTCCTCCATGTCTGTCTTGGCCGGCCAACTTTTCTTTTCCCTTGTGGGTTCCAGTCAAGGGCTTGCCTTGTGATGTTGTCAGAGCTCTTTCTGAGGGTGTGGCCTATCCAGCCCCACTTTCTTCTTCTGATTTCTCGGTCGATGGGGATTTGTTTTGATCTCTTCCATAGGCTGATGATGGAAGTTTTCTCTGGCCATCTGATGTGCCGGATGTTTCGGAGGCAGCGGTTGATGAAGGTTTGGAGCTTACTTGTGGTTGTCATGGTCAGTCTCCAGGTGTCCGAACCATAAAGCAAGACTGCTTTCACGTTGGTGTTAAAAATACGGATTTTGGTTTGTTGTGAAAGGGCTGTGGAGTTCCAGATGGGACGTAAGGTGTTGAAGGCATGCCTGGCTTTGTTGATGCGGCTCCTGATGTCCTCATCTGCTCCTCCATCCTTGCTTACTACGCTGCCCAGGTAGACAAACTTGTCCACGTCATTGATGTCAACTCCTTGCAGCTGGATTTGTTCTTGCGGCTGATTCTTAATTCTCATGGTTTCTGTTTTGTTAGTGTTGATCTTTAGGCCAGTTTTTGCTGCTTGCTGTGATAGACGTGTGAGTTTCTGCTGTGCATCTTGTTGTCTGTGCGACAGGAGGCTGACGTCATCTGCAAAGTCTAGGTCCTCCAGGGTTTTAGTGAAGGACCAGCGGATTCCTGTGTTGGCATTGTGTGTACAGCTCTTCATAATCCAGTCTACTACCAGCAGGAAGATGGTTGGTGACAACATGCAGCCCTGTCTCACCCCCGTCCGCACTTCAAAAGGCTCTGTCATTTTTCCTTTATGCACAACCTGGCATGTGGAGTTGTTGTAAAGTTGTTTGATAATGGCGAGAAACTTTGGTGGTATCCCATAATGTGTCATAAGTTTCCAGACGACCTCTCCATCTACACTGTCAAAGGCCTTCTCAAAGTCTACAAAGATTGGACACTTTGGACGGAACAATTTGTTTCGGTATTCGTTGAGTTCATAGGTTCCTCGCCCAAAGTGCTACTGCTAACACGAAGGCGGATGTACCACACAGACAACCAACTTATAACATCTTATGGCGCCTGACAGTCCCTTCTGACTGGGTGTCAGGAAACTCGTGGACTGTGCCAGGTGTCTGGCAGGGCAGGTACTGGGGTTTTTTTGTTGTTGTTGTTGTTTGGTTGGTTTTTTTTTTTAGTCTTAGGCTTGACGGCCCAGGGGTGAACCACCATCCTCCAGCCTCGGAACCAGACCCCTTAACCATTAGACCACCGAGGTGGTCTGTGAGTTTGTGGGTATGAGTGCGTGTATACATATTCCTGTGTGCGCGGGCATGTGTGCATATGTGTGTGACGAACGCGTGCAAGTTTGTATTCGATTTTCACTTACGTATTGTTCAGTTCCTACTGGTTCATTAGTGGTTCTCACTCAGGTATGTTTCAAGCTGCTTACCTAAACATATCTGACCAGAGAGCTTACACGTGCAAAGACAACGACACAATGTTATTACTCGCGCTGTTCGTGCCAGCGTATTAAGACAACGTGTGAGAATGTATCCATCCGCACCTTTTTATATACCTCTTTCTCTGTGTTCCCATTAGATTCTTCCGTTTCGCTCAGTGCATGTTCTGTTCAAGCAGTTGGCAAAATTAAGCAAATGCCTGCCGAAAATACCAGTTTATCAACGGAACTCCCTTGGCGAAAAAAAAACTGATCAAAAACGCCCACGGGTTTCTATGCTCCTCCAGATTGATTTGTAGCTCTCAACATATTTGGGCTTCTCTTATTTAAAGAAATTAGGGATAGCAATGTTTGCAAAGGAAAAAATCCATGTGCTGAATTCAAGATTTCCATTTTTTAAACACCTCAACAGAATATTTTTTAACTTTTCCGGTGTCTGAAGTGACAGGACAATTTAAACTCCAAATGCTGTATGTAGTGATTTGCTGCTTGCTTGTAGACTTTCTTTGCTTTTAATTTGGTCATTCAACACATGCGTTTGGTCGTCCATTTGATTATGACTTTTAAAAATTATGTAGGGCTTCGTCCGCGAGGGCTTCGTCACCATGTAAAAGCGCAGAACTACTGGAACCAATCAAATGACGAGCTCTATTTAGGATGTGTAACAAGCGGAGCCAATCAAATAGCGAGCTATATTTCGAAGGTCTTTCCAGGGGCGGGGGGAAGGGAGGGAGAGGGGGATGTTCCGGAAAGAGGGGGATTTAGGGGAAGGGGAAGGGGAAGGGGTGGGGTTAGGGTGGGGGCTAGGAGTAGGGGATAGGTGGGGGTTGGGTTGGGGTATAGGCAGTAAAGATCTTCTAGGAAACTGCGAGGTTTTCAGTGGTGACCCTACGAGATTAGCATATTTTACGCGATACTGTATTTTGATTGGCTCCAGTTATTCTGCGCTTTTTCATGCTCTCGTGACATCCTTGACCCGAAACATGACAAGCAAGAGGTACACATAAACGTTATCGTGTGACGAGGGCCTCCGCGTTTCTGTGGGCCAGTGCTGGGAGAGCGGTGCCCATCGCCTCTCCCTTGTCGTCAGGTATCCATTCCCAGCTGTGGACTGGGGCAAGTGCTGTGAGGGGATCGAACCAGCAACTTCGGGTTCGAAGGCCAGCGATCATCCGCTTCCCCATGCATCGTCATTTAAAATCTTATTTACGAGGGTTGAGTAATTGTTTCTTTCAATCTTCGTACAGCTTGTCTGCTGACCTGGATTTCTGCCATTCTGTTTCGGCACCAGACTGTACATTTATAGATGCCCTGATGTACAGAATCTCATAAGCTGTTTGCTTTGATTTCTAGTCATTTCCCACCGTCGCCCCTTCCCCTCGCCCATCCACCCTGTCGCCCACAACCAGTCGGAATTCTGCTTCTGTGCACGTTCGTTTGCATCCATTTTGAAGAATACTCCAAATTCTGATTGGTTTTCCCCTTCCAGTATCTTTTCAGACTGGCACAAAGTTTTAAAGACAAATATTCGTAACTTATTACTCAGATAATGAGGTTTCCTTCCTAATGGATGCACAGCAATTTTTGTGCCTCCTCACCCCTAAAAACTAATTTCTCGTTTCCTTCTTATTTTGATTCTCTGTTTATTTGTCTATGTTCTCCCTTGGCTGTAAGCTACTCCACATCAAAACAAAAATCCTAGACTGGCCGCTTGTGCCGTGTGTGTATATATATATATATAGTTCTCTTTCCTCCGAAAACCACACATGCTCGTGTCGCTAGTGTCATGACAACTTCTGATGTTTGTGTGACCCCTCTGTGGTCACCCTTCCTATCGGAGGAGGGTACGTGTAGCTTTTGAGGGGGACTGCAGGGAGATGTCTGGTGGCCCAAACAACTGGCCTCAGGCACGGATTGGCGCGGTAATGTTGCTAGTCTTCCATGATGACAACTTCTCACTGGTGCTTTTCGTTGTATCAAGTGGTTTTGTTGTCTCTGCCCATTGCAGATGAACTGCAGGTTGTTCACAGTCTTCTCAAAGGTTCAAATTCAGTGTGCTGTCAAGGTTCTGTTCGGAAATCTCTGTTTCACGCGTGTGGACATGCAACCGAGCCGGACAATTCACTGCTCGCAAAATCAAGAGGGTTTGGACGAAGTGACATATCCATCGTGCGTAAATATCACATTTTTTCTGGCTCGCCCACACGTACCTGCACGCAGCGAAGACAATTGTGTTTACTTCCTAAACCTGTATTCACTTTCTGCTATATTTTTGGTATATACGCCATTGCGAAGTAAGTTCGATGCCAGAGGTTTCAGCAACTCATCACAAAAACATGCAAAGCCTTCGACATTAGAAACTGTATTCAAATAATGTATTTCAAAACGATAAGAACGGACAGACTTCACACATATATTCACTGAGATCTCCTCTCTCTTACCCCCTCTTTGCCGTTCATCCTTTCTCCCCCACCCCCTCTCTGTATTCTTCTCTTTCTCCTTCCCTTTCTCTTCTCTATCCTTCAATATTTCCCTCTGTCTTTCTTTCTCTCTTTCCTTTTCCTTTATTTTTATTTTATTCCGACATCACAAAGCACGTTTTTTGTAGACGACAAAGATGTTTTCTTACAAAATGTTTTCATTATTCTGCGGCACACGAGAACGCAAGCAGTAAGGTTAACAATGAAAAAGCAGCTTGCTTGGCAGACTCTCGAACAATCTTGCATGCATGTCAGGTCTATTTGGCTGATACATTTTCCCCACTGACTGCTGCTGATTGTCATAGAGAAAGAGTTGGCTATTTCCCAAAAAAAACCACCTAATTTATCACCTAGGAAAACTCTAATTTTTCTGACGAAGACGTATACATAAAGTCCAGTTTTATAGTATTTACAATTTCCATTAATATTACTCAAAGTAGTGTCTTTTCTTTGATAATCTTCTGTGTAGAGAGAACATCTATGTTAAAATCTATCGTTTCCACTGAAAAGGAATTTTGACAAATTGTAGTTTCAGAAAGCTGTCTACATGGGATAAATTAGATAAAAGTGTTAGATATATTCGTGAGAATCGAGATGAACACATGTTTTTCACTTAAATACATTCAGGTTAATTAAACAAGGCCAGGAAAAGAACACGAAAGTGCAAACAACTTTGGGAAGCTCGTGTAACGCAAAGGTCGATGCAGTGAGACATCACTCTCTTCATAGATGCGAAGACATGACTGCAAGTTCTGACCTCAGTGTTATACCAGATGTTCGCCTGTCGTTCACTTCTGCATTATATGGAAAAATCAAACACGTTCTCCTGTGGCAAGAATGGAGCGCGGCAGAACACGTTCTAAATCTGGCAGAACTTGCACAATGCTTTATAAAGAACAATCGCGTTAACAACAATTATAGTTCACGAGACGTGACCAGGCTGGAAGTTTGGAGGGGATGGAGATACATTACGTCGTTTCCACTGACGTTGTTGACAGGTTTTACGTGAAGTAAAACTGTTAGGGTAAGAACTAAGCAGGGTCCTTCCCTTTCCAACGCCGTATTAACGACAAAAAAAAGCAACGAAAGCAGATTATCTTTTCCATCTTTGTCATAACAGACGCACAATTTTTCAACCACGAGAACAGTTGTTTTTAGATCACAAATGCAAAACTGACGATGGCCAAAAAAAGCCATGATCAAAACTGGATTTCCTTCCGTGAGTGATAATCTCCTTAAACTTGCTGTTCATTGCGGCTTCCCTTGGCCAGCCAAGATGGCGTCTGTGTGCTTTATAATCTCGTAGCTTCCAGGCTCCCGGTCACAGGCATAGGGAGCTGCTCAACCCGCCGAGCACGTCGCGTGCGCCAGAGAGAGTGGCGACAGACGAAACAGAGAAATTTCACCAAACGATCGAGGTAATGTCGTCACAAGATGTCACCCTCGTCCACGAAGCAGATCCGTGTCTTCATTTTAATGTTGTGGCGGGAAGGGGGCGACGGGGTGGCGGAAGGCGTTGTCAAGGGCGTTGCCAAGGGAGTCAGACGATTCATGTCCACCGCAAAGTCCACTGGCAGAAAGACAGAGTCGGTGGTTCCCTCTTCCTCTGTCTTGGCCCCTTCCTCGTCGTCTGTCTGTCCTTTCTTCGACAGCTGCATCGAACGTCCGTCGTCCGAATTATTCCCGCCGCCATTTCTTAAACTTCCGGGACACGACGAGTTGGACGACTGCTTCGCCGAGGTGGCTCGGGGACCCGTCCTTGACCCGGTCTTTGAGATCGACCTGACCAGGCCTTCCGTCTCGTCCTTGACCTCCTCGCTTCTGTCCGTCGTCTTGATCTTGTTGGCGTTTGCCAAGGACGTGATCCGGCCCAGCAGCTTCTCGCGCCTGTCGGCTTTCCGCAGGATGGCCATCTCCTTCAGGTAGGCCCGCAGCTGGCAGTCCTGCTTGTTCTTGCGAATGTGCGAGGCGATCATCATGACGATGGACAGGCCGTAGATGAAGATGACGGCGATGACGTAATAGAGTGCTCCGATGTCATCGCTCTCCCTGTAGCGCGGGTCCTCGATGTAGCCGAACCACGTGTCGTTGCCCAGGTCGTGAAGGCGCACTGTTAGCCGGCCGTGGACGTCAAAAGCCGTCCTGCAAAGACAGGCAGACAGAGGGCGTGGTTATGTAAATTAATCTGATCGTCTATAAACACCCCACAAATAGCGGCGCGCGCCGTAACGTAACAGAAAGACGAAGAAGCAAATATTTCAATACATTCTCTGATTCAAGAGCACATTGATGAAGACAATAGAAAAAAACTATTGGTTAAGCAGTGAACATGATCTCTGAAAGGAAGAAAACATACATCATAGAATTCTCGAATGACATGCTTTTGCTATTCGTTATTAGCCACAAGTTTTCGGCAACAGTTTGTTTACATGCCGTCAAGACAGTTCAGAACCAGAAAATAATAAATACTCCATTGCCTTTTTTTCTCTCGGAAAGGCAAACAGTGTTAGAAGATCATCATATGTTAGCTGTTGTGCATCACTGTAATGCTGAGCGCTACTGTAATAGCCATGACACAGGAACTCTTTCTGCAGGAACTCGCGATTCACAGAGAGAGAGAGAGAGAAGCAGAGAAAAAGACAGAGAAAGAGAAAGGTTGAATCGATTACAATCGATTTGCATGATACACTTTCCGGGCGTTCACACTCCCGTCGTGTCACGGCTGGTCCGTTTCTCTCACTCTAAATATTGTAAACACTAATTACATGTAAAAAGTGTTAAAGTAAGTGCAAACTATGTGCTGCGTGTGTAAATAGTATGTAAGATGTACGCTACATGTATTCTAAGTATTCTTGGCATGCCCCTACTGAACTGAACACTTGCTGGCACACATTTGGAACATTATCAGAACATTTACACTATTTAAGCACCAAGTTTTCTAGATCAATGTAAAATACGTTCTAGCTGTTTCGGTAACAAAATAAGTGCTCAAACTTGAACACTTATTGTTTGCAGTGCGACCAACTACGGCTGTTTTATTTAGTTGTCATTCCATCTGTCCATAGAGCTTTATCTATTTTCGACTTTTGTTAAGGGATGCGTGAAACGACCAGTGCTATAAGTCGGATATGACAAGTGAACTGGGTAAAACACAGTCTCGTATACTATAATATCTCTTGTGAATTACAGTTGTACCTCGGGTTACGAACAAATCGGGTCACGAACAATTCGGGTTACGAACAACAACTTCGAAAAATTTTTTGTCACGGATAACGAACAGTGCCTCGGGTTACGAACGAAGGAGAGAGAGAGAGCAAGGCTTAACGTTGGAGACAAACAATCGCGTGCAGTACAAACGAAGGCCATGCAGTACTAACATCGCTTAGCGCTAGCCTAGTAGCTTTCAATGACCTTACTACAAGGCAGTAAAAAATCTCTTAGCACTGGCACTGTGTTCAGTTTATCTTTTTTATTTTACATTTAATTTATTTGGTTGTTCTTTCTCTTTATTTAATGCGCGAAGTACACGTATGCTTTGCGTTTTGTCAGGTAAACGACTGAATGTTAATAAAAAGGAACGATTCTTTCATCTTGAAACGAATCGTCTCTATTTCATTGATTTCAATGTTTCAGGTTACGAACGTTTCAGGTTACGAACCGAGTATGCTCATTCTCAGTACCATTATCTACACATCTCTTCATGAAATCCGACATTTCAGGCATATCCATCGGAATATTGTGATTATAGTTTCAAAATAAGTACGCAAGATACAGACAGGAAGTGAAAATGTTGTTCGGTTCAAACCTTTTCCTCATGTCGCTCTCGATGTCTGCAGTGTGTTGTCGAGAAGCCGTGTTGAAGGCAACGATGGGTTTGTAGCCGAGATGACGACGCACCTGCTAATTTTTCCTTAGTGGCGTGATGAATGAAAGTGTACTGATCGTAACTCACTACACACAGAAGACTCTCTCGGCCACAAGATAAATAAAAGCACGTGCTTTGCAGCAGAGCTTTATATCTTTTTTCTCTGGAGTATCGATCGAGCATTGCCGAGCTCTCAAAGATCAGGTGAAAATGTATCGCTAGTCTCGCGCAACAAGCAACGTCACAGCTTCGAGCTTCCAACGCAGGTGACAGTCTTAGACACCCGCAGAGTCTCGTTAACCCATTCTCGGCAACAAGACGATACTGTCTGTGTGTTGTCTACGTGTGTTGCAGAGGGAGAAAAACTGGGAGGCAATAACGAAACAAGACATACCGCAGGTAGGAAACAGTCTTGGGGGGAGGCAAGGGCGGGGGAAAAAACCTGTCAATATTACCGCATTGCAAGGTCGATGGGAATGACTGGGGAATGCGTTTGTACCCTTCGACACACGGCAAAAGGCTTTCCACAAATACATTAGCCGTGACGTAGATTGCAGTACGCGCTCTCTCTCGATGTTTGATGTCGCGTATTGATGACATGCTCTGCGCACGTCAGTCCTGAATATTGCCTGAATTACGTACGTGTTTCCGAGTCCACACCAAGGGACACCCTTTCTGCTGCTTCCAGTCAGAACAAAAACCTGGGTGACAGTCCGTCGCCATGCACATTAGTATCAATTAATATGTTCGCGGGAGTTTGATGTCGCAACGCATCATGATCTTCCAGTGAATAAAAGCGTTGCCGCATGGAGATCACTGGGTAGCAGCGGGTTGTCGTATTATTTATTCGGTTGCGATCGTGAGTGGCCGGGATGCTTTTATTTTTCACGTTGGCGAGCTGATTACGCGACGCGTGCTTAATCTCATTTGCCTGAATTTGCACTGACAAATCATACGTCACGTTTTAAATGGACTCGACATGTGGTTAAAACCATCAGGCATCTGGAAAATGCAGTGAAAGTAAACTCCCTTGAGTGCAGGCCAGTCACACCACTAGAGGAACCTAACTGGCTTACTACAGAAAATAGTAATGCAACTATTGAAATTTTAATTGAAACTGTAGTGGAGTTTTGTGCCTTGTACGTATATATGTTTGGATTTTTTGTTTTTCGCTTAATATCCCGCCTCAAACAAGGTGCATAGCAGGATGTGTGGGGTGGGTAGATGGTGTGTGGTGTGTGGCGTATGGTGTGTGGTGTATGGTGTGTGTGTGTGAAAATCTCGCTTCAACTGCTCCATTCGTTAGCTCGTATTTGGTTGGTACTCCGTCTCACAACATGTCGATTGAATAAATTATTTTAATCGTCATTAACGGGTGAGGGCCTTTTGCAGAACCACAGTAGCAGAAGTGCGCTTATATTTTTGCGTGAGCCCACAGTTTCTGGTCGTGCACTGTCGTGTCTTCCTGAAACTCTTGAACTCTTCGAGAAATATATGCGGACATACCAACATTCTGACTGTCAGCAAGCACAACCTCTACATCAAATTATCCAGTTCTGATACTAGCCTTTTTTTTCTCGACCTCCAAAACGAGACAATAACACTCCGCTCCCTGCTTCAATTCTGCGTGATCATTGACCCTTTTAATCTTAAGGTTCAAGAGAGATATGCCTGCGAGTTAAGCGTGACTTCGTGATTTTTGCGGCAGGCATTCCGAATCAATGATCCGATACTTCCTTACTCCAGGGATTGCGCAAGAACTCGGAAATGCCACCGAACTGTAGGTAATGGCAGCGGCTGGAGCTTCTGTAGTGTGTTCACAGTCTGTCCAATATCATGTACAGTAGTTGCCACACAGACCCTGCCGCGCACTAGACCGAACTGTGAGTGCGCTAGCTATGACCTGACCGAACTGTGAGTGCGCTAGCTATGACCTGACCGAACTGTGAGTGCGCTAGCTATGACCTGACCGAACTGTGAGTGCGCTAGCTGTGACCTGCGAGTCCATGAAAAGAGCAGATACAAACCCATAGACTATTTGCAGCATTAAGTCTGGAAAAGTCAGTAAAATGAGACTGGCTTGCCTGGAATCTTTTCCCCGCAACCAAAGCAAAAGACAGACAGACAGACAGACAGACAGACAGACAGACAGACAGACAGACAGACAGACAGACAGACAGTTTTCAAAAGACTAAACTAAATGTGATCTTAAAAACTCAAATGAACCTTAAAAAGAAACACGATGTTTTACAACATTTAAGATTTTTTTGATAAAATGTTTAGGGCGAACAACACACGAGAGCGAAGATAAAGACACAGGCACGCAACACGTGCACATACAATCTCACTGTTTACGGGAACTGTGATTTTAAATGTCAGATGATATCCTGCGTGGCATTTGAGTGCAAGCCTCGAGACGCGCGTGACCCAGCGAGTTGACTGAAGAAATTTCTCAAGGCAGCCCCAGCTGTCACAAGCGCCAAGTACCAGGGGGTGATGTGAATCAGAAACTGCCCACCTGGACCCGACTTTCATTAGCCCGAAATCTATGTGATTGCAACGGCGACCCAGAATTTTATTAATCAAAGTGCAGGTTACTAAACACTCCGAAAGGCGAAAAACACCCTATTATAGCAGACACATGAAGTCTGTATAGATTGCTAACCAGCGATCACTTAACAGCTAGTGCATACGTATATATATACATAATCAATAGCTTAATGGTATAATATTAAACCCGCTTTTTTCTCATTTTAGAAGAAAATCTAAAACAGTACTGGTTCTGACACCGTGAGATTTGTGATCATTTGCCGGTACTATTTAAGAAAGGCGAACAGATGTATTGTATACAAGTGCAACAGGCCACAAGGATTCAAATTCCCTCAAAACAAACAGATTAGAAAACTGTGAATAAACGCAGTTCGCGGCAAAGCAGTAACTGGTATTACTATTAGTAGCATAGCAGGGCCAAGAGTTTACTGTGACTGTCGCAGTCTAGAAAAGATGTTGACTTACCCCTCTATCAGATCTTTTCGTCCTCCCACCTTTCCATTCAGTCATCGAAGTTGAGCTTTTCAAAGTCTATAGTCCAGGTGACGTATTTTACTGTCATTTCACGTTTAAGGCCGTGATAAACAAGATGCCGAAAAAAAATTCTTAGTTACCGATGTCAACAAAGCAAGCTGGCCTTTCCTACGCCTTTAGCAGTTGCGCCACCTGGTAGCTGGATGGCAGAGTTAGCTCCCTGAACGCTAGCAGAACAGCCCAGTTTCACCAAGATCTAAAACTTATCTTGCAAATACATTAAAACCTCCCTTATAAGACCTTCCCATACACGACTTCCTCCGGCATACGACCCAAAAATTTTGGACGGAGACCATTTGCTATAAAAATGACCTCCCATTTACGACTCTCTCCTTAACCCGACCACCAGCTGACGAAAGTGACCGACTTTGCGCAGTAATGCGACTTTTCGTGATCGAGCAGAAAAAGGATAGCAGACTTTTTTTGCAAAGATATTCACTGAGAAACGAGAAACGTCGTCCCCAAATTCCACGAGAAGCGCAAAAGATCTGCTTTAGGTCTAGAAAAGAGATTGAATGTGCTCCTAAAAAAGAAATAACAAAGGGAAGTCACCAATAAATATTGTATCCGTCATCCATTCACGCCTAATGGACCGAAGGAAGTGAGTTTTGTACAGTATACGACTTGCGTGTCTTTTCGACATTTCACAGTGGAACAAATAGTTTGTATCACAGACTTAGCTATTATTCATTCCCGAAAGTCTCATTTCATAGTCTATGTTCCGGGTGATTCGCCGCGTTCCGTAACAGCAAGGTCGGGTAGACACAGTTACGTCTCGCTCACACTTTCTAGCCTAGCGAAAGCTAAGTTACTCGCAGGTGTCCAGACCTTACGTATTTCATGTGTCGCCGCTGGTCTGCAGGGATCAGGTGTCTCTTCTATGTTGTGAGAAATGTGACGTGACGCAACATGCCCCAGTCTCGAAAATCTGTGATCCACATCGTCATTATAAGACCTGATGTTGGCTGTTTTTTCAACGTCGCATGTTGGAGGTTTTAGTGTACACTTAAAGGCTCAATCACTACGGTAGTAATAGGTATAACAGTTTCTCAAATGATCTCACCTACGCAGAGTATTCAGAAAATTACTTTTCCCCCAAAGACACTGACTCCGGATAGTAAAAAGCGTCTTCAGTCCTGACAATTTACATCTTCGTAAGAAAAGTACGTTCGTCTCTGTAATGACGCTGGGCTGTCGTAGGGATATTTCTTGCAGAAGGCTCTGATTCCAAAAACCACCAGATTATTTGAGGAGGATTGCTATCGCTCCCAATATGTACACGAAAAGAACTAATAAATGAAATGTGAAGCTTGTCAGAAAGGTAAGAAAGAAACTTTTAATTGAATCATTGGATTTTTTCCGCCATTATTGAAGGAAAAAATGGCGGGGCCTCTCTTTGAAGCCATAGTTTCGACATCAGCAAATGATACATGTGTATTTCTCTATATGCAAAGAGCTCTTTCTTGGCTGTGGTATTTATAGTTTCAGACACTGGAAAGGTTTTGGTCAAAGGAAATTACTTACCGTCATGGGAGGAGTGGGGATTTTTAAATTAAAAAAATAATAAAAGCACAGTGATCATCTCACTACAATGCACTTTGCTGCTTCTTTCTTTCTTTCTTTCTTTCTTTCTTTCTTTCTCTGGAAAGGAGATGTTGAAAACTCAATTCAGATACAAGAACTACCCACTAACATTGCGCTGTCTTCCATTGAATTATAAGAAGCTACGCAAGAGGTTATTCAGTGATTTAGGGAGAAAAACAAAGGTTTGTCCATGAAGACTTTTAAGGAAATCTCAGCTTAACAAAACCCCACAACACATCAATATCATGATTGAATATGGTCTTTCAGAGAGGGCAAAATCGTGGCAACACAGTCCGTTATCGGAGTGCAGGAAAACATGCCACTGCAAGGGTCGAGATAAACATTCCAGAATCACCAAGCTCCTCTTTCCTGTAAATCGGCCTGTTTACACCTGGAACCTGCGAAGAACAAGAAGGCAGTCCGAAGTTTCTAAAGTTTTTTTTCTCTCCCTGGCAATATTTCTTTCGGTACTGAGATGGTGAAAGTGGAAAAGAAGAGTCCATTTGTTGGTCTGTTGTGCGTTTATCATTCTGATACATTTTGTGTCCATAGCTTGATAATGAGAACTTCTGTGCGTTTTTAAACCACGTGTCGCTCCCCCAGCATCAATCTCCCCTCTCTTGTCTTCCGGGTTGCCATACTTTTCTTATTCTTTATTTTCTTGATTCTTATTTTCATATTTTTTTTACCATTCTCTCACATTCTGAGGCCATAGTGCACATTTTTAAAGGGGTTTCGCTGTTAAAACTCCAGCTGCGTCCTCTCCAAAACACAGACTCAAATCATAAATCTTAACCGGTAAATTGGGAAATCGTGGAATTTAAAAAAATCTCCATTGAGATTTATTTTTAAAATCCCATGTGGGAATGGAACCAGGAAATGTCACGCCTCGGCTTCACAGCATTTTCGAAACCGAAACCAGTTTCATTTTATGCACTTAAACACACACACACACACACACACACACACACACACACCCGTGAATAGCTCCAGCACGGAAAGGTTTATTTTCGGAGTAGGGACACCGTTGACGTCTGCGGGTTAATTACGACAGCGTAGAATCCTAGGCCACTGATGGATGCAAACTGGCAACTTTTGGCACTGGAGTTTGAGGCTTTACCACTGAGCTATCTGACCCACTCACCCCCCCCCCCGCCCTCTTTTTCTAAATGCCTGAGTGGGTAAGAAGACGAA
>SMGT01015881.1:324030-340885 GCA_004794575.1 Lanistes nyassanus | reverse complement strand
CTTTTTCTAAATGCCTGAGTGGGTAAGAAGACGAAACTCAGTGGCACTGCCCTCGAAAAACACCTTCTAATGACGGCAGCTAAGCAACAGTCTCCAATCGCAGCGGGCCTCAGCCAACGAGGTGTATTCCGGAGCTCCTTGCAAAAGCAATGAAGCGGTGAGACCTCGTAAATTCAGTTCTTTCTCACTCCTTCCCCCCGACCACACACACACTCCCCCCTCCCCCCCGTGACCTCCCTCCCTGTCCCCTCAGCATCCGTCTGTCACTCACACGTTACTCACACTGCTTGTATTTCCTCAAGAGGCGTGTTTCATATTGTGAACAAAAGCCTTTCGTGTTCAATGCTTGTTTATAGGTCGTCATTGCCGTCATGCCATGCTGTTGTCACTATCGTTATGCTGTTGTCAGTGTCGTTATGCTGTTGTCAGGGTCGTTATGCTGGTGTCAGTGTCGTTATGTTGTTGTCACTATCGTTGGGCGCTTGTCACTGTCGTGTTGTCACAGTACGATACTGCATCCTCTCAGCTACTGCACATACGACTGTTAGCAAGCGAGAAAACTATACACCATCCTTCGCCGTCCTTTCTCTCTCTCTTTCTCTCTGACTGGCGAGGGATTTACAGCCTCTGGCGGTCTATTGGACACGAAGCTTTTTTTAGGAAACCGAAATGTCAAAGGTTCGTTTCGTCCTACACCCCAGGAAACTGCGTAGCTCGCGAAAAGAAAATAAAACGAAGCGAAAATAAAATCGAAATCCGAGTAGTTTATGGACGCTTGGGATGTGGATGGAGAAGAATGAGCTGCGTTATTGAAGAAAACGTCTGCGCCTGGCCGCGCAGCTGACCATGAAACGCTAATGTTGCCACTGACAGTCTGTTGTAAATTCAGTCTGATGGCTTCGTTGGCAAAACCTACAGCGTACCGTATGCAGCCCCCAGCAAAGAAGTATTCCCAGAAACATTAGCGCCTCTCCTTGCCATCCGTACGTGGCAGGCTCCAGTATAGTTTGAATGCGGTCCAATGATGGCGGAATTCGGTAGGTTATTGTGAGGGATAGCACTTCCATCTCAAGGTGATTTCGCGATATGGGGGAGGGGGGATGGGGTTCTATTGCTAAGCTAAGCACTCAAAGAACCACCAGACTGATAGCTGCAGTCAGATGGGCAGAGCGGAGAGACGGCTTAATGGGCGGGGAGATGGTCACACATCTCCAGGATATAATCCTTGACGCTTCCTGGAGTCGAACCAGCAACCTTCCACGCGCTAATCCACAGCTCTACGCGCAGAGGTATCCAAAGGCCCCCGCCCACCATACCCCCACCACAGAGAGAGAGAGAGAGATGACAACATTGTTAAAGCCGTGTTCTAATCCACCGAAGCATCGGCTATCTTTGCCGGGGTCTTGACATCGCGAAATGAAAAATTAGGATTCGCAAAATGGCTGAACAGGGTTCAGCACTTTGCTGGTCGTGTTTGTTTCGAGTCCGAAGTTGACATCGAGATGTTTCTGCAGCGCGCCCTGATTGGCTAGAGATTGGGAGCTCTTTCTTGGAGAGGTACGGAACTCAGATACAACGCAACTCGCTTGCGTTTATATTGGCTCGATATCTGCTTCGATTTATTCGACTCCAACAGTTACCGAAGTCAGCTTCGCGAATCGAGCTGCGGACTTCGTTCTCTTCGACTACTTCAGTAGATTCGAACACGGTTTAATTGTCTAAGGCCCCATTAGGAAACCAAATATATTACTTGTTTGCGAACGCGAGTAATGAGTCAGAGAGTAACTAACTCCCCTACACCAAATCAATTAAAAGTTACGTGCGACTGTTTCAAACGTCTGCAGCAAAATGTTCGCGTCCGCACACAAAATCCGCTTCGACTTGCTACCTACGTAAGCCAGCTGTCTCACCCTCATCTCACTCAAATTATTGTTGCATATTAAACTGCTGCGAAATTGAACGTGGTGATAAATCATCTGGGAACCACACAACAGCTGCAGCTTATACAGAATAAGAATATGAACCCTCGGTAACCTGTGTAAACAATCGATTACATCGTATGCCGATATTAGTTCACATTCCGTTTTCTGTTTCAGATGATTACATCGTTACTGGGTGTAGCTAGAAATAATTTTGTTATTTATTGGATATACTGATTATATACGGAGATGATATTTTGGGTCTTGCTTCCTTTATTCCCTCATTCCTTTTTGCCCTTTCATTCCTTCTTTCCTTCTCTTCTTTCTGCCTGTGTTGGTTTATTGTTAGTTTCTCTATCTTGGCTTACAGTGAATCCACTTGTTAACAAGCAAGCTTGACTACTTCGATCAGGATTTAAACTATAATCAGCATTGTCATCACTACGTCTGAAAATGCCAGTGCTATGATGAATGCACTTCGCATAGCTTCCTCGATATGGAAAAAGTTAATTCAGTTGCATCTGTTAGCCCGTCTTGTCAGTCCTGTCACGCTTCAAGTAGAGTGCAAAGATGGCGTTCGGCTAAAGCCCCTGTCGTCTGCCCAGCTTCTGGGAGCCCGGTGATATTGACATCTTAGACAAATATTGTCGCCTGGACGTCTGCTGGCTGACCACGTAGTTAGGAACCTTACAAAAACAGGGGACGCGGCGTGAGGGAACTGGGGTCTCCCACAGCGAGAATCATTTCGCAACATAATTTCAAAATAAAGCCGACGTGTCCGAAGGCATGAGACGAACGGTAAAAGAAATCATTACGGCTATGTGGACACATAAATCTACACAAATGACCATACTTATGGTTTGGTGTACAAACTTGGTATCGAGAGCAACTTCGATACAAGGTCCAGTTATATAAACTTTGACTTGCTCTAAAAAGTTTGCTGTACATTAATACATTTGCAAGCACATGGGCTGTTACTTTACGAAAAAACCAAGCATAACACAATACAACACATTACAACATGAAATATAATATAAAACAATATAATATAATCGGAGAAGCGGGTGGCTGAGTGGTTAAGGCGCTGGGTTCCGAAATCCAAAAGAGCAGGACTCATCAAGCCCACTCCTCTATGACCTAAAACAGGTCACGGGACAACCTTTAACTTTATCGTATGATAGAAATATAATAACTAATTATATGATATAGCGTATACTTTTTGAATTATGTTCTTTCTTGTTTTGCGTGAGTATTAATGTTTTCAGTATAGGGCATACTGTATTTTATAGTAAGCTCTTTGTTGCCGGCATTTAAAATAATCCACCTTGCTAATTTTTATTACAGAATAGTTCTTACTGTATAGCCAGTTATACTGCTTGCTGTATAATATTCCATTCTGTATTTTAGAGTCGGCCTATGCAATTCATTTTACTTCACAGTTTCCTAAGTGTGTTTGTTACCAATTCTTGACGTGCGTATTTGTTTCAAATCATGCCAAAAGCAACATTTGAGTGTTCTATGTGGAGAAGGACAGAGATGGCAATTTTCTGGTCTTATACGACTGTGTGTGTCTGTCTGTCTGACTTTCTTTCTTTCTTTGTCTCTCTGTCTCTGCCTGCCTTTCTTTCTTTCTTTCTTTCTTTCTTTCTTTCTTTCTTTCTTTCTTTCTTTCTTTCTTTCTTTCTTTAACAGTTGGGGTCACGAACCAAGATTCTGTGACAAAATGGTAAAGGTGCCTGGGTCGATTCTTAGCCAGAGGCACGTAACAGATGAAACTCCTGAAGCCAGGATCAGATGATCCTACCAGCAGCTTGTGGCTGTGCGCCCGGTGTGTGGCATAGTGGGAAAGAAAGAACCCCCGTTGACCCGTAATTTTTCGCTTGACCGCCAGAGTCTAAACGACAGGCTTTATCGGTTTGGACGCTGCGGGCAAGGCACATGCACCGCCACGCAGGGTTTTGTTCTATTATTTAGAAACGGCTTTGAATAACCAGCAATACATTTTTTGGTCTGCCTTTAAAAAAAACTGGCGTTTTTGCGTTTTCTGTTCGATGTTACCTTTTTCTGGCGTTCACATCAGAAGCCTCAGGCGCAAGTAAGATTAGAATCCCTGTTTCCGTGCCCAACGTCTAATGAGATTCCTCTAAAAATAACAGTTTTGCAACTTCCCAGAATCTCTCTCTCTCTCTCTCTCTCTCTGCCCTACCTTTCCTTTTTTTGCGGGAGGCAGGATTCCATAACGAGATGTTGGATCTATTTCAATGTGAATATAGCATCGGCGATCACAGGAAGGTATAATTTACAATTTATTGTTTGACACAGAGAAATAATGCCGAGATTGTTCATTTCCTTTCTTTATTCTTTAATCGTCACTTTTCTTTTTTTTCTATTCATCCCTTTCTGTTTCATTCTTTTGTCTTTCTGTCTTCCAAGACGCACAGTCGTGATACACAAAAAAAGCTTGTTCCTTGCTGAATTTTTCCCACATACGTTTCTTTCTTTCTGTTCATCTTTGGTTTTTTCTTTCTTTCTTTCTTTCTTTTTTCTTTCTGTCTGTCTTTCTTTCTTTGGTTTTTTCTTTCTTTCTTTGTTTTTTCTGTCTTTCTATCTTTCTTTTCATTCTTTTCTCCCTTTCTTCTGTCATCTAGAATGCAGAGAGGTGATATAACGAAATTTTTTAAGTTTAAACCATAAACAGGACCCTTTTTAATCTGCTTTTCCGTGGCATTTGCCCGTGCACATTTCTTGTTCCTTTTGTTATTAACTCGATAATCCGATTATTCAGAGGAGAAGCCTGAGGTAAACAAACGGCTCTTAAGAGACAGTCGGGCCTTTACGCGGGTGGGGTTTTTTCTTTCAGTCCACTCTGTTTTTCCCTAGCCACTGCAGCTGTGGCATCTTTTCATCCTTCACTTTGGGTATTTTCTCTTCCTTCTCCCTTCTCTACTTCACTCTCCCTTACTTTTATTTCCCGTTATCTCCCCTGTTTTGTTTTCTTCTCCCGCTCCCTCCCTCTCTCTCTCTCTCTCTCTTTCTGTATGGATCTGTGGATTAGGGGTTAGTATTCTTAATGCACATTCAATGCCACCACCAAACAGAGCTTGTAAATGCCTCCTGCAGCAATTTTATGAGGTCGTTAAGCTGGTGCCACGCTCACCTTTCAAGTAAATAAGGGCCAGTGCTCACGACGAGGTTATAGATGGTGAGAAGTGGAACGTTTATTCCGGCAAAGAACGGCAAGAGAACAAGATCCGTGCCACGCATACTCTTGTACCCTAAGTCAAGTAGTGGACCCAGCCGATATGTAAGGTAAAAGCTCCGTGGTTACGCACAGCACGTAGTACAGATAACAGCACAGCAACAAGATCTGAATTTCATGATGGCATCCGGCCGTCAGGGCAGGACTGACATTGCGACACGTAGAAACGACAAGAAGAAGGCTAGTGTGACACCACAGAGATTGACTGAGTGACTGACCAATGGACTCACTGACTGACTGACCAAAGAACTGACGGACTGACGCAGAACTCCACGCAATACTTACTTGGCCAGACGTCGTGTATCCGCCATAAAGCGTTCGGGAGCCATGTTGGACTTGCGGCAGCCTGCGCGGCTGCTCTGCTCAATCCTTACGACTGCTGCAACAAGCGACTGACCCCATCGAGCAGAGGTCATTCAGCCAGAAATCCCATAGTCGATCATATCGCGGCACCTGCAGCACAAGTGCACATCGTCGCTGTTGGTGGGGCAGCTGTGATAAGTGAGAACACCTTTTACATGTCTGTCTTAATCTGCGTGTCCTCGTTCCCAGTGCAAGGGCCTGTAGGGAAGACGTTACAAGTGTGTTCACCTCACGTTATTACTCTTCTTAAATTTATCAGCTACTTTTTATTTCAGCCCACCGACCTCAGCCATCTTTGATGAAATTCGTCTGACTTCTCTGTCTCACATCGTTCTCAAAGTGATTCTCGTATATCTATATGTATCTATACGTATGCGTGCACGTATGGAGATATATCTATATGTATACAGAGAGACAGAAAGAGGGGGCAGCGTAAATCTCGCACGGCTACTTTATGCGCGACCATTTACAGTAATAGCTTTTATTAATACATTAATTAATGGCTCATACAGTGTAGCGAAACACTAGCTAATGAGAGATCAAGTCGCAGAGAAACAGCTTTCCTGTCACATCTTCACCAATCCTCTTCAACTCTTCCAATTTCGTTTCATTCAGTCAGTCCTTCCGTGATGAAAAAAAAACAAATTCACTCACTCGATTGCGTCCGCAGAGCTCAGACAGAACTCCATCACAGCAATAATAGTAATATTTGAAAGCTTTCACGGGAACAGAACTTGTAGAAACACAAGAATGTTCTCTACAGTCGGGGGGCTTTTATCGTGACACGTTGATTAAAACAACAACTGGAGTAACAGGGCGCCCCGGCATTGGCAACGAAAATTGCCTCAGAGACATCTGCTTCCACACAAAGGACAGGAAGTGTTTCCAATTTGCTGAACGAGCAACACCCATTCCCAGCAAGCCTGACGACCTGCCGTGCACGACATTGCACACAGAGGCCTGTTTGACCTGCGCACTCTACAGACTGTTCGCGCTGTAATTTGTAAGAATGTATCGATTTAAGCCCGAGACAAGTATTTTTAAAAGTCCAATCTGCGCCGTGTTGGATTTTTTTCATAAAGAACTTTTTTCTAATATCTTTGATCAATCCGCATTTAAGCTAAGATCCTGTGCGACGGCACGTGATAAGCTGGTGGAGGGGTAGGCGTGATTTTGGAACATGCCAGGGGGGACAACTGAGTACAGCCATTTGAGTAGGAAACCCTGAAAATAGCATCCACAAATGCAACATTCCAATTCTCTCAACACTTTAGTATGTTAATCAAGAGAGGGTTTTGTGGGGGAGGTGTCCTCTAATTTTTCAGGCTTTGCTGGGGTGCCTCGATCTTGAATGGCTAAGGCTTTGAAAACGTACAAAAACGCTGTCGTCAAAGCCTCGCAGTGGCGCGTACGGTCGCCGTTAGGCCTTGTATTGCTGGAATTGTAGTTCCCATGACAACCGTAAAATTGCAGTTATCATTTTGGCTTCCCACTTTCTACGGCATCTTTGGTTCACGCCGAAGCTGTTTCATTCTGTCGTGACTTCATTGTTGATCACAACTAGGATGCTCGACGCTATAGTACTTTAAACGTGGATCATTTTGATGTCCTAAAGTTTTCTTGGAAGTTATCAGACCAAGGAAATAATACGTTTTTATTATTTATATTAAGGACAGAGAGAACCAATGGTAAATTGTTGACAGGAAGATCGAGTTACGTTGCTGCCGCGTTCAGCAGGACGGTACAAAGGGTGGAGGGGCGGAGGGGACTAGTTAGCTTTGGGGGATACAGCTGTTTACTAGCGTGTGGAAGGCTGCTCGTTCGAAACCAGGAGTGGTTAAGGATTATTTCCTGGAGTTTAACGTTGTGCATACCCCATTCGGCCATTCCCCGAACATCAAACGGCCTCAACAAAAAAATCAGCCGATACAACCAAAACAGTATATCTGAACCCTGTTGCAGACTGATATACTTGAACAATCGCAGCTCGTGCTTTCCGCGTAACTTCGTCCCCTGAGACCCGTTCTCCCTCAGAAATTTGTGGGCGCTTTGATGTATTGACTAGAGATATGATGCCTTGCGCAACCTCTCCTTGGTCAAAAGCTGCGTAGATACTGATATTTGCGGAACGAGTTGCTGGTGGCAAAGCCCATCAAATGTCAAACTTTTCTCCTTTATTTTCCGCTCGTGAAAAGCAATTCGTTCTCAGGGCAGGCTTCGTTGACCTGAAAACTCGTTTTGCGCGGACTTCCGGTGGGCGTCTGAGGAGTTTAATTTATTCTGTCACTGACTCTGGCCAAGGCCGGCAATTCCTAATTGACAGCCTTGCTGGCAAATACGTCTCGCGCTGGGTTCCACGAACTGTTTGTCTTTCTGTCAAAAAAATAAAGGTAGCCAACTGATCGGACACGGACTCCACGGGAGTGCCCCGATAGCACAATATTTATGACTGCATTACTTTCATTGTATGGATGTTTCTGAAGGCTATCACACAGATGTCTATCACCAACACCATGGTCCAGGCACCTGTGGTCAAACCTGACAATTGACTGGTGGGAGGAAAGAATTTTTCTTTTTGGAATAAATACAACAGGCTGCTCGTGTGTCGTAGCCTTAATGGGAAAGAAGGACTTCTCTAAAGCATTTGTACTGCGTGACACGCCTGTAATTAAGTCCATCTGTTCTTCTCACTGGCATTAACTTTCATTCCCAAATCTTGCCCTCACAATAGCTGTCATGAACAGCGTGTGGTTAACAGGTTCCAGACGTTTCTAGAAATATGAAAAAAAATGCCTGGCTTTCGCTTCCGTGTCGTTCTGGCATCTGTGGTAATCACAGCCCGGCGGGAGGGCCGGGAGATAACATGACAGGATCGATATTTTTGGTGTCTCTTTTCTGGCCAGGTACTAGTCATCACAGCGTCACTAATTCAGACTGCCGACTACCGGCCGTTACCATTTTACATTGGCCTGCTTCAGCCGGTTGCAAGTTAATGACGCTGTCTTCCTCGCGACATTGATAGCAGACAATAAAAATAAGGTTCCATTTGATGAGGTCCGTGCGAGAGGTCTAATAGGGCATTTGCTTCCAAGACAGCAGGTCTGTGGTCCGCACCCCGCCCGAGTCATATAAGTTGCCCCGGTGTCAGTATAACGTGACTGGGTAGGACTGAAGCCTGCGCTCCAAAAAGCAGTCCCAAGGTGCCAGCACGCTAACCTGTCTCAAACAATACCGTCCCCACATGTATCTCATTTGCGACGGAACTTTAAGAAATAAAAACTTTAAAGGTTAAGGGTAAGACAGACTGTAGTCTCCCAGGACAATTCATTCATAAGCTCGATCGGGCTACCTGCATCTCGCATTCAGAATGGACTGAGCCCATTAGGCTCTGCCCCTAATCACACAGACACCCAACCAGGCGAGTGTGTGAAAGCAAGAAACGTAAATGGCCATGGAACGGAGATAAAATAAATGGTCACATGGAAATAAATGGTCACATGGATTGTGCAAAGAACAAACAAAAGAAAATCCCAAGATGAAATGGAATGAGAGCGCATATGTGTATATATATATCAATCACATTTGTTGCACTATTTCGTTGCTCGATATTTTTTATGATTTTGCTTGTGTGAACAGTTAATTTTTACAGAGCAATAAATAATTACTGTCACATCTTAGTCATCTTGTGTAAATGTGGGGGAGGAGATTAGATTTCTGACATTGCACGAAAAGTGTACGTTAAAGACAAAACTTGCGTATATATCGTGCAAGTCGTAAAAACGCGCAGTAGGTCACTTCAGTCTCGGATGTGCGTTCTGCTGAAATCGGTGATCACAGTTCGTTATCTGTTGTTCTCTGGTCAAAGGCAAGGTAGCTATATCAATACTCCACTGTCTTGAATATACCTGCAGCTTCGATCTGTCTCGTCCTCGGCATTTTATCGTCCAGTCGAAACTCCCTTCAGCGTTTCAGGGGCCATACGCAGAAACCCGACGAATTAAACTTCCGCGCGTCATCCTAAAAATGCCAAAGTAATAAACACACCCGTCTGTGCCCTCGGCAAGAGAGCAAGGCGCACACTGTATTTACCTCTCCTCTCAGACTGATGCTGCTTCGATCGTCTTTATCCTATTATTCTCCCCTCTCTTCGTCGTTTGATCACAGATCCTTGTCAAGTCGCCCGCTCTTGTTTGTGGCGATCAGACTGTCGTCAGATGTAGCCATTCATGAGACCCCAGCGGGTGTCAGTCTGATCCTGAGAGAAAACCCGTCATCTCGTTACCGAGTAAACAAGACCCTAAAGCAGTACTCGCTGTTGACCAGGAACGTCGAGAGGCTGTGATCTTTTCGGCAGAATACGATTGTGTAATAACGATGCCCATAAATAGGCCTTACAAAACATCGCAATTTGTGCACTTTTGTTTAAAAGATACTACATTCAAAATAAATATTAAAAAATAATTAACTGTGCATTGTCATGTCAACCAGTGCACAGCAGTCCCGGATTCCGCTGGATTCTCTTGGGTCTCGTGAGTTTAGTCCTCCCGGTGCCGCTCGGAGCATTTATTTCTCATTCATCAGCAGCAGGGCCAAGGTCGCGTCTCCTTGACCTTTCGCGTGACTAGACGATACCACGCTTCCTTGCAGTACGCAAAGACTTGATCATATCCCCTGCCTGTTTCGATCCTCACGATTGCAGGCCTGCTGAATTATTATTTTTCTCGGCCAATGGAGTCGCTTGGAAATAATGCCTCGATCTTCTTAGATAGTTGCAATGAGGGAAGTACTTCTCCTTATAGCTCGAATGAGCATATTATGCCGCTGTTGTAGGGTACGGTTTAACAGCTTAAAACTAGGTTCTTCAATTCCCTTCCTGTCATTTCCCCACACCCCATTTTTTTATATAAAAAAAAAGACTTTGTTCCCGGTGGGCTTAGGGCAGGGGTTAGGAGTGGTACTGACTTGTTTACATCGCCACAAACAGCAGGTTCACTACTCTGCACAGTACTACTGTTACTATTTCCGTGTACTATAAGTGAATGTACTGCTATCGTGGAGTACACTGAAGAAGTCGTAGTACTGACGCATTAGGGATTTCGACCTAGCACTTCCATTAACTGATGGGAGTCTATGCTCCTAATCTAGTTGGGAAAACAAATTTGTGCTTGCAGGCTTGGTACTATGTGTTTATGCGCGCGGTTTGAAACTGTGCATGATCTAAGGGGAATTCAAGAGACAAACTGTAGGTTGATACTTCAAACATTTGTGGTAACGAAAACTAGTTCAGTGACGATCATGTTTTCAGCCGCCTTTTTTTTTTCCTTCGTCAGGGGACGTAACAAATACTTGAAGGTAGTACATATGGTAATGGGGAGACAAACACTGATGATATATGTAGCAGTTATGGCGTGTGACCATTGAAAGAAAAATGATTATACACGTTTAAAATAAATACATAATTCTGTAATTGTAAACGCTTACACAGCTCTTCAAGCTTGCTCGACAATTTAAAGCAGTAATCGCAGTTTTATAGTAAATCAGCACCTCGCAACAGAAGATGCACGATATACACATTTAGTTTAATGTGAAAAACAATTTTGCTCTTACTTCCCCATCCTGCATCCATTTATTTTTTTCCGTTCAAAAACTAGTTTCCTTTTAGATTCCGATGGAAATATACCTGTATACATTACAAAGATATGCACATAAATTGAAATAATGCTAAGCCGTTGTATGCTCGAGTTTCATCCTCCACACCTTTGCTGCATCCCTCCTATGTGTTGTTGTCAGTCGTTGTGGCTTCGCACCCTACAGTGATTCTGATTATTTTCCGAAACATGCAGTACGCGGAAATTGTAGATGTCAATCTTATGGTAGCAGAGCGACGCTGTAAGTTCGACTGCATGCAAACAATAATTTCGCAAACAGAAGTTTCAGGTGGAGTATCTGTACGTAACTAAAGAACAATTGTCTTTTGCCTTGCCTTTTCCTCTCTAAGCAGGAATGTGTTCATTAGTTCTGGAGCTTGTTTCAGTAACCTCAGTTCCAAAGAGAGACTGACACTGGTTCGATATTATCTGTGCATCATCTTTTTTTGATTATTTAATCCCCATTGTTGACAACCCGTCAACAAAGAAATATCAGTTTCAAAATGAGAGAAAGGAGAAAGAAGGAAAGAATTCAAGGAGGAAAGTCTGGTTGCCTAGCTAGCTAGGTGGCTGGCTGGCTGGCTGGCTGGATGTTTAGATGGATGGATGAGTGGACAGATGAGTGGACGGATGTGTGGATGGATTGATGCTGGAAGCAAAAAAAAAAAAACTCAATGAAAAGCCCTGATAAGAAAGTCAGAATCTTGCACAACAGTCCTGACAAAATTGTTTGAATTTACCTGTTTCCTCACTGAGACTGTGTCATGCAGTTTGCTCAACGGAAATCCGTAAGACGTCAACAGGGAATAAAAGCGTTGACTCAAAAAGTAGTGAAAAAGATTCTTACCGGTTTTTCTCAGCATGCTGCAGTGCGCCGTCATTCATGGCTCATGTTCCTTGGCACGAACGCCGAGCGTGTTAAGAGTGAGACAACCCAAGAGATAACCCAAGCATTAAACTTCTACCATAGTCTGCCTCGCGCAGCCGACTCCACACGCAGACAGACACACCATCGCTCACACAAGTCCTGGAATACGCTGCAGACAAATCGGAGACGATAGACAACAAGGGTGCGACAGAGCTTCGCTAGTCTCGTCTATGCAGCAGCAGCAGGGGCAGAAGCGGCGCGGCAGTTTAGTCGCCGTTGACAGACATCCGCCATGCGTCGATGTGCTGGCATCGTCGCAGTGTCGCGCTAGCAGAACTTTGCAGAACCCAGGGAAGAACAGTGGAGCGCGGCTTGGCTCCTGCGCTCGATCAGTCGATGTGCGTGTCGTCACAACTCGAGATTTCGGGGTAGAGTTGCCAGCGCCGCGCGTCACTGCGTAGAGAGACGGGGTGGGCGGAGTGGGGGCGCCTCAGGTATATTGACGTAACGTCGACGTCTTATACCTGGTGACCGCAGTTGTAATGGAGTGGGGTTTTTTTTTCGTCGCGTTGTCGTTTATGAAACCTCTATTTCCGTCCAATCCATCGATCACCTCAATTTCTTTTCTTAGATCTGTCTTCTTTCCTTCGCTTCATCCATCCATCCATCCATCCATCATTCTTTTCTTCCTTCTTTTCTGTCTGTCTGCCTTCCTGTCTGTCGATTCGTCTTCTCCTCTGTCTCTCCCCCTTACTATACTTTCTGTCCTTCGTAGTTCCCTTCCATCCCTTTCTTCTTCACCAGCTCCCCCCGTCTCCTCTAATTCAATCAGCCCTTCCTGTCTGCCGAACAGTCGTAGCTTTTGTTTGCCCCCGCCCCCACCCAGCACACACACACACACCACACACCACACCACACACACACACCACACGCACACATACACACCACACACCACACACACCACACACACCACACACACCACACGCACCACACGCACACATACACACCATCCTCTTGGCAATCGGATTAGACTTCACCGCCTTTCAACATAAACAGAGACAGGGCTATGGGGAAGAACAACAAGAGCGACGTGCGCGGGTATTATTGGGGGGGGGGGGTGCTAATCGAATCAGCACCCAACATGGCGCCTGCTTATGACGCTAATGAGACCACAGACGGAGCGGCGAGACGCGGCCCACTGTGTGATGTGTCGCCCCTGACGTCAACAAGTGTGCGTGGACATCCAAACACTGATGACGCAAGACCAGGCAGTCTGCTTGCCCAATGCGCCGAGCCTCTGGTGGCCTTTAATCACTTGTTTATCAGGCTGCAGTTCCCTGTGAAAGATCCTCTTCCATTACCGGGCTTTTTAGCTGGAAAGGACTCAGGCACCTCGGCGGACAGGGTTATCTGTCTTTTAGCGCGCCTCGATGGAATCCCTGCAGCCGAAGGCGAGAGAAACTACTTCTCTTTCTTGCACGTGAGTTCGTCATTACTTGTTTGCACGTGAGTGGTCTATGTAAGATGCACGTTCGATTGGTGTCGTCATACATGTGGGTGATGCGTTAGTGCAGACAGCACCCTTCGTGCATCTGTGGCTGACCACGAGCCATTTTGGACCTGACTCTAAACATCCTTTTCCTGTCTTGGCGGCAGCAGGGTTCCCGTGTATCCGGAAGTCTTAAAGGCGCGCGAACGCGGTAAATGCAGACAGCAGAGCAGAGGACTGTAAAGAATTGTGTGGCTTTTGTAACTGTCCATTTCTTATCAATGGCTGAGTCCATACATGGGTTATAGACCAGAGTCTGCATTCTGACTGGTCTGTTAGCCTGCTTAACAGATTGTAACACTCGTAAACCCTTTCCCTGGTAAACGACCTACTGGTTAAAAGATCGATGTGACTGCGGACTCGGACCATGGACTATTCCATTCTACGGTATATTTATTTTTTAATTTTTAAAAAACTGATCCGTTTCTCAATCATTTTACAAAAAAATAACTGCGACGATAATAATGGGAAATATCAATTAAATTAAAGGCATATTTATTGACACTTCTTATATAAATAACAGAGAACTACAGTTCCTCTGCAGTAAACAGATCAGCCCAGATTCAGAGGGGGTGGGGGAGAATTGCACCAAGTGCTTGTTCACCCTCTCTAAGAAAAACAAAAGGGGGGGGGGGCTAAGTAGGAATTTGAAGGTAAACAAAGGAAGAAAGAAAAAAGAAAAAAAGAATACTTTTATCATTTCATTGCTTTTTCTGCATTTGCGTGCTTTCAACGGGTACAGCTTCTTAACTCCTGCAGACGAACAAAACTAAAACAAGATAGTCCTGAGTTTCATAGACGTTCGGATTACCTCCTCTCAACACTTAAAAGTGCACGTAAGATACATAATGTATTGGCCTTACAAGTGCTCTTTAAACCCGAAGGACAGAAGCAAACACCCATGCAAGCCAGTCCATTGTTCGTCGTGTTGGAGTCCATGCAGATTTCCATGCTGAACAGATAGGTGGCATGGTTAATTTCCATTTCAATAATTATTTCGCCGACACTCTTTGTGAACTGGGACTATTTAACTGTTGCAAAGTGTGAGACTTAAAACGCAAGAGGGCTGTTACGCTGGATATTCTTAAAGGTAAACAAAGCCCGGTAACAATACGTATTAAATCCCACTGACTGAAACTGCACAATCCATTTTCGTTTCACGCACGCCTCCAACCCCTAATAGCTCTCAGCCAACCACGCCTGCACACACACGCACTTGCGTGCATGCTATGCGTCTTTACAGCGAGCAATCTTGTGCTGATGAGTACATACAGATACACTATAAATCTTGACAGTCTAGTGCTGATCAGTGTTGTGCGATGTGAGGCACAAAACTTGTAGAGGGTATGAAATAATCGGGACTGGCTCATGTCACAGCCTTCGGAAAGGGCCGATTGTCGTTTACTGTACATGACTAGTCTGGGCCGTTCCTTTGCCGTCGAAAGAACATGTCTTGGATACGGCGCTTTGCAGTGACCACTATCAGACATACAATTTATTTAGTTCTCTTTTATTTTCAAAGCCTTTACTGTGTGGTTCGATCTGCTTCTTGTATTCCACTCTTGGATTTTGTGCAAATGTCGGTAACTTTGGGGCCTCTTTCTTGCCCCCCCCCCCTCCACACACACACACACACACGTCTTTTTATTTCTTTCCTTCCCCCTCCCGCTTTCTACCTTTTCCCTCCCATTTCTCTTTCTTCTTTTTTCTGCCTTCTATCATTCATTCCTCCCTGGTGGTCGTTTGTCCCTACAGATACCAACACTTACTGCTTTCTTTCTGATAGTTTTGACATGGGCATGGCTGGAGCCTACATGTAGGCCTTATATCCCGCGGTAAAGAACGACCCTTTGAGTGAGTAAATTGCCTGTCAGCTGCCTTTTTGTCGGCAGCCAAAGTAATGTATCGTATATATATATATATGCCTATCAGCTCTTTTTCTCCTCAAATGATACGCATACGTAAGTTGTCTACTTTATTTCCACCATGGACATGATACTGACTGTGCTGATCTTAACGTCTTTATTCCGCCTCCCCCAACCCCCTTCCTTGGTAACGTTTAATTTTAAGGATGCAGATTTTCTGGAAGCTACCCGAACGCATGTTAGGTCGTGTGTCCTTATTTTTATAATCTTCGCTGATCCGTCCTGAGTAGTGAAACTTAAGCCAGGCTGCACGAACTGGCGTGTAATTTGCAAACATAAAACTGTCCATAAATTTCGTAAGGTTAATGGGTCTACGGACATTTTTATGCATAGAAGTGGTAAGTGAATCGCATACAACCTGGATCAGAAAGTAATTCTCTAACAGGGGTTCGATTTAAATAGCGTCAAATGAACCCAGTGATTATCGCATCTAGAATCGGAGAAAAAAGGGAAAATAATATCCCTTCGGAAATGGCGAAAACGGATTAAAGTTACTTATTAACTTCGTCTAGCGTTTAGGGCAAAAGCGTGCCTTCTGGTAAAGACTTGTGGTTGATACGTAGGCATCACGCTACCCCCGGTGTCGAGCGGATTTCACGTTGCCGTGTCTTGAGGCACTCAATCTTTTCTGCAGGCAGTCGAACGCTGCTTGTTTTTCATCAGCATTCTGTATAATATTGGTGCTGTGACTCTTAAACAAAAATTCAAGGCAATGAAAACCGGTGTATTGTTTTAGTTTTATCAATTTAAACCAGCGGTGGGAAAAATCTTTAGGGTTTGAAAACAGTTCTGGCCGTTGTGTCCTTCTCGTGCACTCTACCCCCTTCACCCATGCACCATCATCATGGCTTCGACAATACAGTGACAGGAGCATGTTGGCGTGTCGACATGCAGACAGTCACCCTCGCACACGCGCGCGCGCACGCACCCACGCACACACACATATGAAGGACACACTACTTGCGGGTTTTTTTCCGGAAGTGATGGTTGCTAATGATGTCAATAAAGAATTCTTAGAAGCACAAATCACGTCGAAGTCACGACACGTGGACATAGATGCTTTGCTTTATATTTTCATCTGACGTTTCGCATCACCCTGCAGGCAGACGCACCTAGTTAACGGATGTTTCTATTATATGAACCACACTTTCTCTCCGTCTCCTTCCATTCTTTCCTCCTCTGCTGTTTCCTGCTCCAGTCTCTATCTCTCTCTCTTCCTCTCCCCATCCGTCTTTCCTCCACACACCCCATTTTTCTCTCTCTTCTCTCCGCCTTCACCCCTCCCCCCAATCTTCGCAGATCTCTCTCTTCTTTCCGCCTTCAC
>SMGT01015881.1:295750-319370 GCA_004794575.1 Lanistes nyassanus | reverse complement strand
GGGGATTTAGGGGAAGGGGTGGGGTTAGGGTGGGGGCTAGGAGTAGGGGATAGGTGGGGGTTGGGGGCAGGGGTGGGGTGGGGTATAGGCAGTAAAGATCTTCCAGGAAACTGCAAGGTTTTCAGTGGTGACCCCACGAGATTAGCATATTTTACGTAAGACTGTATTTTGATTGGCTCCAGTTATTCTGCGCTTTTTCATGCTCATCAAGCGTGGCTGATGCTGCCCCAACTAACCGGTCGGTGATCGCTTTATACAAAGTTCTAAGTATCGAGGGACAAAGACAGATTTACTGAAGGAAACACAGCGTCCTATGAGCATTTCTGCCAGGACTCATTCTGTTAAAAAACATTCGGAATTTTAATTGCTAGTAACAATATCTGCTATTGCCTACTTTTGTCATCTGTTTGCCTTACAAATGTTAGATTCATGTACGGATTACGGGCTGTATTGCGTGTCAATGAGTTGCTTGCCATCCATTTGTTGCCCTTCGGTGTGTCAGTACATCAGACCCAATTTACAATTAGCTGCCATTTAATGTGTCGGTATGTATCAGAGACACACTGCCAGTAGTCATAGGGCCTGTCTCAAAGGTGAATTCTGCACGCTATCTCTGAAATCCAGTAATGCTAATGTAGCTCATAAACATTTAGCTGGTCAAATGTGCGACATCTTGTAAACCGTCCTTCTGTAATTCCCGTAAATGTAATTTTCATGATGACGTATAATTTGTCGGTGGCAACCACAAACTGTCATGAATCATCATGACGTAGAGATCAACAAATTACATGATCGACTTCCAAGTAATGGACTCCTTTTCCCGAAATTATATATATATATATATGGCACAGTGGCATAATTAAGATAATCATATGCGTCAGAAGAATATTGGTTTTCACCGAACACCCTGTCAGTGTAATATCATGGTGAAAACACATTGGCTGTGGAAAGCTTAATCTTTATTTCATGCGTTACCAGGTACTGCTCGTATTCCCAGAAACTGTGTAGACGGAGAAAAACTTTTAGTCCTTGGATCTTAGGTAATAAGTTTGTTTCTTAAAACAAATCAACTGTTTTATTTTTCTACAAGAAATGTGAACCCGATATAATTTGTTGACTTTGACCATTAATGCTACCGGAGCTGACAATCCACCCAGAATCTATTTGCACGACAGAACTCCAGCAGCAACAGTAATGCAGTCGTACAGTTTCACCAGCAGACACTCGTGCATTGCATTCTTCAACCGAATGACAGCTGGTGATTCTTGATGCAAGATTTGCCCACAAAGCGTGCAGTGCAGTGCACTTCTGCAACGGTATTGTACGAGTGCTGCTGACAATAGGCTATTTCCGCTCTACTAGATTGAAGGCTAATGAAAGCGTGTCTCCTGCTGCTCTTGGGCAAAAAAGTCTTTGCGGTCTTAATAGAGGCTTTCTTAGTTCTCCGACATTGAACTCAGCAGAAGTCTCTGAAAGGCACACTTTTTGTTACCATTGTTACGCTGCCGCCCAGGATATGAACAGCTTCAAACTTTTAGGGACATTATGCGAGATATCATAAAAGTTAAATTTCGAGGTAGACGTGAATATGTAGAGGCACCCAAAGTACATACATTTATACATACCTATACGTGCCTGTTTCATCAGAGGATAAAGAAGGCGAAAGAAGCGTGGATTAACAAGCCAGGATAAGATTATAGAATTTATGATAAAGAAGGGCGACATCAAACTTGCATATGGTAACTCAATAAGCTCACCAGACCAAAGCAGAACACTCCCAATCTTATTGAGAACGAGGAAGGAGAGCTGTTGACAGAAAGCTCGGCAGTCCTAATCAGACAGACTGATTACGGTAGGGAGCTGTACAACTTCCAGATCAGGCCGATTCCACCCTGCTTGCTATTTGTGAGAATTCTTGTTCATTTATTTTTATGTCCATGTCTGTTGTTAGTATTATGTTAATAAATGTCATGTTTGTTGCGCACACTGGTAAATTTGGTCTTTGCCATTTGGGCCACATGTGTGCCGGTTACACCATGAAGGGTAACGGCCGCAAATGCCAGAGCTATAGGGCTCATCAGCCACCCCAGCAAAGTCATGCTCAAAATCATTCTCAGCAGACTTAAAGCTCGGGCAGAACTACTGGCAGAGGAACGAGTTGGGTTTATGCTCGGAAGGAGCACAGTGGGACAATTACTCAACTGCCAACTTTTATTGAAAAGCATCTGCAACATCAGAAAGACCCATTCCACTACTTCGTCAACTTTAAGAATGCACTCGACAGAGCACGATACAATGGGCTCTTGGGACACACTGCGGTCGTTCAACATTGAAGAAAGAATTAAGCCTATAGTGCCAGTCACTGAAGTACTGTATGAAAAGTTGAAAACTCCAGCAGTGCTGTGACTATAAACCACCAGAGTGGTGTCTTCTTCCCAACCACAGTAGGGTCCGACAAACTGCTTGCTGTCAACAGTTTTCTTCTTCAGATCATGCATGAGACCCTCCACGAACGTACATATCCTCGGTGGCAGTCATCTCACCTGTGTTTCGGTGTTCTGGACGTTCTGGATGGCAGCAGACAAACATTGATCAGTGCTTCCTTGAAGATCTACAATGCCTATGATGCTCTAAAGGTCTTTCAAAACAGGACAAAAGCGAGTTCTAGAAATTTGCCGAGTATAATTTTCGGCTGATACAGTGTGCTGATACACGACTTCCAACCATAACAGTGGACTCGAGAGCCATTTGCCCCGTGTATTTTACGCGTACCTTTACGTGCGAACAGGAGATACGAACGTTCATGAAAGCTACCCCAGGTTCACAGCTAAGAAAGGTCTTTGGTAGTCTTCCAGACGCCATGGGAATCCGTGCAGCTGTTCTTCCGTTTGTTGAAACATTTCTTGGTGGTGCCTCTGGTATCGATTTTTGTTGCTGGCGTGTTTTCTTGCGACACGGGACTCGTCGTCTTGTTTTTCTGTCACTAAAAGTTTTGATCGAGTGATAATTTCATTCGTCACTTCAATTTGGTCGATACTGAGCGGAATGTAGCGGTTAATCTGCTTAGTCTGACAGGCTAAAGTAGAAATACAGCTGCAGGCTAATAATTAAGCAGCTTTATATATAGCTGCATGGTTGGCTGTGCTTAACGTCCCGCCGCAAATCAGGACGGTGTTGTTTAGACAAGTTTAAGTACTGCTACACGTGGGACTGTTCTGTGGCAACACATGCAGGCTTCAGTTGCTCGCCCGAATGTCCAGTAGTTATTACTGCTGATTTGCTTTCCACCGCAGATCGCGTGCTTGAAACCGCACCCCTCTGACTTCTTCAAAGGGAAACTACTCGCACTCTTGAATTACCCCGTCGATCAATGGTCGAGGTATATATTTGTACACATGTGTCAGTGTACTTGGAGATCATGACAAATACTGGTTAATTGAAACGAGAACATTTAGTTAATTATTGGATATTTCTAAAGAAGATGGCATCAAGAGGAAGAGCGGTCCAGCGGCTGGGAATGCAAAAGCCAGTGGAAGATCCGAACAAAATACATGATTCTATCTTGAAACAAGCTCGTCGAAGCGGTCAGCTTAATCTTTCAGCCCGCAATCTTACAGCAGGTTAACAAAAAGTTTTTTTTTCTCCACGAATTTTAGTTGTTCTTTCCTGACATCTCCCTTCCCTCTGCAGATAAAGCTCGATCTCTGTGGTGCTTGGTGTTGTAGTGTGGTAATACAAACTACGGTGACTGTTCTTTCCTGACATCTCCCTTCCCTCTGCAGATAAAGCTCGATCTCTGTGGTGCTTGGTGTTGTAGTGTGATAATACCCACTACGGTGACTATCCAATGCTCGGAATCTGAAAAATTGAAAATGGTTTTTATTCATTTATTCCGTCATTGTGAGGAAGTGGAGAGAAACTAGCACATTTTTTCGTTAGTTAATCCTAACAAGAATGAAAGGCATCCATTTCTCTTTTATCGCATGGTCTCACAGGACACACAAATACAGATGCTCTATCTTTGTTGTATTCACTAATAATTCTAATCTAAATGAGTAAATCTCCTTCCACCTACATCAGTATATGATCCCACATGCTCTCTCTCTTTATTCTCACCCTCATGCACATGAATGGGAGCTCGCAAGCTTACCTGGTGACTGCAGAGAATTTGGAAACAAACTAAGTAAAAATACTAGGGTGATATCATGTTATTTAAGAAAAGAAAGGTTGAACCCAAATGTAAACAATGGGCTGAAGGTTTTGTAACTGCCATGCAATAGCACTTAAATTTAGTTTGTTGACATATTCAGATAATATATTTTTGAACAAAAGATTACAGAACTTAGCAGAAAGCTAAATTAGCCCAGCCCTGATTAATGTTTTGCTAACTAGTATTACGTATTAAGGGTGGTATCACATCAGCTAAGTATTTTCTTACATTTTATTTATTTTTATCAATATTGAATATTTTAGTGTTAATAATTTGCATAATCACATTGAGAGATTTCTGGTTTCATAAGTAAACGATTTGTCTGATCTAATAAAGTGCCTGAAGCTGTGTGGCGAATTAATATTGACATGCCAGAAGAGACATGCAGTGTGTCCCTAGAAAACACTGAAGAACGTTGGTGGGAGCAAGCAGACCTTACAAAACTGATTTTGGCATCCAACTTGCTGACGACGCTGGGGGAGGGGCTGGCCCACCTCCCATCTCTCACTGTTGTTGATGTGAGCGAGGCAGCAGTTTATGGATTTTCTGATTTGTTTCCTGTTTTCCATAAATAGCTGTAATTCTTTCTCCTCATTCCATTTTTGATTTTCATATTATTACTATATTTAGTACTATATATATATAACTAGTACTTATATTTAATACTGTGATTTATATATACTTAAATGCAATTTTTAAGTCTTTTGCCATTTTAAACAGTCAGATATTTCTTTGCTGAGGGTTTTTTTAGTGTTGTGTTGGGTGCAAAGATATTCCTTCATTGATTTTGATGTGCTAGGTATATGTGTAATGTTTGGTTCAGAAAAATTTGCAAAAGCAGCTGTCAACGTGACTATAATATATGGAAAGAAAGTCTAGATTTTATTTCTTATAGGAAAAAAGTGGATGCATTTAAAAATTGGCTCTTCTTCTAATGTATGCTGTTCATGTACTATTGAGTCAGAAATCTATGTAAGAATAAAGTATGTCAGATATTAGATGGAGACTTTGCTTACATTATTTGTTTGCATATGCTGATGACAGATGTACATATTGTCCCTTAGGTTCATGATAACCGATTGGTATCACTGCCTGATGCACTTGGCAGGTTAGAGAATCTGCAAAAGCTAGATGTGAGGTGAGGCTAATTCACAGCAGACAGTCAACATCTCGTGTTTAGTCATGAAGTTGGAGGGAGGGAAAGAATATAAATTGTGAAAAATCTCTCAAAAAATGTGTATGCTGTTGTTACCTACGGTTTTAAGAGTTCATATTTGTTTAGAGACAAATGTGACTGGTACAGGCATATTTTATCCTTGTTGGTCGTGATATGTCTCTGAGTCAACATGGTTCTTCTTCCCACCCACCCACCCCCCACGGCTTTTTTTAAAACAAGTTCTTAACTTGATTCCACTTGTTGCAATGATTGTTCTGCAGCCGTAACCAGCTACAAGAACTTCCACCATGTTTGGGTAACCTGGAGAACCTCGTTAGCCTTCATGTTGAGCATAATAAGCTAGAGCAACTGTGCCCTGAGATTATTCGTCTTCGTAAACTGGAAGAGCTGGTATGAGCTTTGCTGCACTCTGGCAGAAAAATCACTAACTGCACTAAATCAAAAGTTATTATCAAAAGAAAAATAAACCCTATGAGTATATATTGTTGCACCTTTCTTTTTTAAACATGGGTATTAATGCTTCTGCCAGTACTACATGAGTTTATTGAACGATGCATAATGATGTAGCATAATGTAAATCTATAAGTACATATTTTTTCATTATTTTATTTGTCAGACACCATGACTGAGTGATTTTTTTAATAGAGAACTCTTTGATTTCTGGGGGCAGGATGGGGGGGGGGGACATTTACAGTTTAGACACTGTCAGCTACTGGGAAAGTGCCAGTTTTGTTTTTTTCAAAGACAAAACTCAAGTGCTTTATGTTTTTTTTAAAATTGTATGCATGCTTTACATCTTACAATTAATATTTTATTAGTAGTAGATTTATATTTGTCTGTAAAGGATGTGTCCCACAATAATCTTCAAGAACTGCCCAGATCTCTTGGTAACCTCTCTCGTCTTGTTCGACTGAATGTTTCCAACAACAAGCTCTCAACTTTGCCTCCAGAGATTGGTGGCATGGATGGTGAGACAGGGTCATTAATAAGCTAAACATAAAGATTCTCAGAAACGGTTATAGACCTTGCTCAGCTTGCAAATTGATTAAAAGGCATTTTGCGTGGATTGTATGCATGCAATTATTTAATCACAAAGATGATCTTGCTCAGTGTCTAAGACAAAAGCTGAAGTTCAACTGGTGCATTTGACAATGAAACAGGTGATGCTTTATTTTCTGTGCCTAGGCTTGCGCTACTTTGATGCCACTCACAATGAGCTCATAAGGCTACCAGAGGAGTTTGGAGAACTCAGAAATCTGGAACAGCTTTACTTAAGACACAACTGCTTGGTGTACCTTCCTGTTCTTCACCGCTGTGTTAATCTGAAGGTAAAAACTTTTTTCTTGGGGGGTGGGGGGATTTTTGCTGTGTTAATTTAAAAGATAAATGATAAAGTAACCTGTGGACGAATGGATTTTTAAAAATAATATTTGTTACTTCGACCTGAAGTTAAGAAGTGAAACTTCGGGGATTAAGTGGTGAGCTTATGTTCATGTTTTTAATAGTAGTTGTTGTGGGTTCTGCACACAGGAGCTGCATCTAGGCAACAACTCTATCATGGGCCTCAGCCCAGACCACCTCCAGCATCTTGCCTCGGTGACATTCCTGGATCTGCGTGACAACAAAATTGCCAGGCTGCCAGACGAAATCAGTCTGCTGCAGGGTCTTGAGAGGTTGGATCTCAGCAACAACGACCTTTCTGCGTAGGTACCAAGTGATTCGCTTTGCAGGATTTTGTTTTGGAGATGGCAGTAGGAGGCTACATCCATCATGTGCTGGAAAATTTGCATTATTTTCTGCAAGTTGGTTTATCCTGATGTAACCATTGCAGCCTAAGTGGTGTTTGCCAGGACCAAAAAGATTGGGGAATTAAATAGCAGTGTTCTTAGGTCACCAGGGGGCATGGAACTGTTACTGTTAGAAATGTTCAAGTCTATCCCATGCATGGAAGACATCTTGCTACAGGTGTGCTTGTTGCTCAACATCCTGCTGCAAACTAGGTGCATATCAGAAATGGTGCTGCTTAGACAAAGTTTAGGTGCTGCCACCTGTAGGACTGCTTTCACAACACAGGCTTTAGTGCCATCCAGCCACATTATACTGACTTCAGGCCAGCCAGTCCTGGTATTGTTCCCTATATATAGTGCTAGGCGTCTGGCAGGGCAGCTACTAGATTTTTCAATTTGTAAGTCTTAGGTATGAATGACTCAGCTGGAGCACGAACCACTGACCCCCTGCCTCTGAAGCGAACGTCTTATCCACTAGACCACCGAGGGGGGCATCTCACGACAGAGCTCCTGATAATCCTTGGTCAGGAGTAATTTATGCACACAAATTCAAGAATGATGCAGAGATTTTCAGATTGACCACTGCTTTTTTCTTTTACAAAATGACCCTCGGATTCCAGGCTAGTTGGTCATTTTTTCCTTGGGTTTTAAAAAATTCCAGAAGCCCTGCACTCACTATGGTCCTTAAACAGATAACCATCCCAGACTTTGCGACTTGACATATTTTGATGTGCAAACAATGGGGGTCAGGCACATGGCAGAACATTTTGAACTGGAAATTCTTTTTTTAACTTCAGATTGCCCTTTTCTCTGGGAACAATATCATCTCTAAAGTCTGTTGTCTTGGATGGCAATCCCCTAAGATCTATTCGCCGGGACATAATCATGGTGAGACTTGCCATTCAGATAATGATGATTTTTTTTGGGGGGGGGGGCGGATATTAGAGAGGATAGGAGCCAGCAGCTATTTATCATGGAATGTTTTTTCTAAATTATTTAAGTTCTGAATGTGTTTTTCTGATCTGTCATGCAAAGCTTGAAATTTTGGTAACCGACACAAAACTTAAAAATCTTGAGTCTAATACACTGATGCCTTGTGTTATATTTTTTAACAGTTCTTTCTAGTTCTAGGAGATGGAATATTTTGTAACTTTTTCTCCAGCCCTTGCGTGAGATGATAACTAACACGTTGACATTTTACAGCGTGGTACCGTGGAGCTTAAGAAATATCTGAACAGCCGCATGCAGAATCTGGAGGTTCCATCTTCAGCTGCACCAACAGCTAAAGAGCCAGTTCTGCCTGTGGGTTCTGGTAATGTTGTACAAAACCATGGGCTGCAGCAGTTCAAAACATTGGATTTAAGGTTTGTGATGCTATTTGCTGCCTGCTTGCATGATAACATGTTTCATATATCTATTTAAAATGCCAGTTTGACATTTTGTTCACATCTCATACCCAGTTAATTCCAGTATGACATTTTATTTTCACCTTGCATCCAGTTTAACTGACAGAAAATTTTTCCTAGCAACCAGAAAGCAGATAAGGTGCCACCTGAGGTGTGGGAGACGGCCAGGGAGGCTGCAGTGACAACAGTGAACCTGAGCAAAAACCAGTTGATGCAGCTACCCAGCGGGTGAGTATTCAATGTCTAAAAATGATGCTGCTTATGATCAGTTGATAGTGTATGTGTGTGTGTGTGCATGCACATGCACATGCAGATACTGTATCACTCTATCAAAAATGCCTGAAGCAAATAATTTGTGTTATTGCCTTGCTCCTCATTCCCGCCCCCCCCCCCCAAATCCTAAGCATCGTTTCAACAAATGAAACTAGAAAAAGTTTTGTTTCAATAAAGGTGCAACTGAAAAAAGGTTGTTATAATCAGTGTGCAGCTTATAAATAGTGTCTAATCAGTCTTGGGAATTTTATTTTTATCATAGATGATGACAGGAAAATTAGATGACAGCTGGTTTTAATTTTCAGTTTGACAGTTTTGAAGGCATCGCTGACAGAGCTCGACTTGGGGTTTAACAAAATATCGTCCCTGAGTTCAGATATTGGCCTTTTTGTCCGATTGGTTTGCCTGGACTTGAGGTACAGTGGAGACTGGATCAAAATATTTATGATAAAAGTTAAGGGTTTATGTGGGAGAGTACTTGCAGCTCTGAATAGGAGATGGGTGCGGATATATTTAGTTTGAGATTTTGTTTCATTATATTTGGATAGCTCCTTGTATGTCAAGCCCATTCCATGTGAGCAATTCAAGAAAACTTCTGTTCGGTTTAACTTATACTGAAAAGTATAACCATTGCCTTTGTCTAACAGCAAAAAGGATTCAGTTCAACAGAAATTTGTGACCAACTCATACATGTTAGCTGCCTCTGTTACTGACAAACATTGTGAGCAGTACTGCCTTTGTTATGTGGCATTATTACTTTTCCTTGATGGAGCATCTCAGTGTTGGGTGGTATGTGGAGAATCATGATTAGCGTTTCCCTCAATCTGCCAACTACTACACCAACATTATTATCATCTGTAGTTACGTTGAATTCTTTTGTATCAGCAGCATGTGCATGAATAATTGACAAGCACAACAGTGAAAGGGATTTTCTGTTATGTGAGTTTGGAAAATCTCATTTGAGATCTAGAAAATCATGGAAAAGTCATGGATATTTTTCCCTGCAAAACTTGTACAAACCTTGAAAGCAGATTGTGACAACTGTCTTCAAACACACCAGTGACTGCAATAGGGAGCTCAGTTGATTATTTGTCTGGAGAATTGCATTCATTGCACAAATTCTTTTAATGGTTTTTATAATGTAATATTGCAAGAAATGTTAAATGTAAGAGCCATATTTGAGACATTTGGGGGAAAATCTGAGACAAAGCAAAAATTTTATTTTAACATTTCAGGAACAACTGTTTGCTAGCACTCGCCCCTGAAATTGGCATGCTGCAAGCTTTGAGAGAACTCATTTTATCACACAACAGGTAGGCAGCTGCTGTCACATGAGGTAGTGTTTATGTCAAGGATGTAAACTTGTGCAAGTCTTTTTGGCATTTCTTGCTTGCAGTTCTTATCGTGCAGTGAGACTGATCATGTACGACATTTAAAAAAATAAAATGTAAACTTTATAAAGTTTGAAAACTGTTATATCAATTTTCATGCAGATAAAATAAGGATTCTAATTAAAGGGGTACAGGGAAGTCAGTCCACATTTGTTGAACTGTTCACACTGTTGAATGAAATGTTTAGATCAGGGCTGTGTGGCAAGGGTGCTGTTATCTCCTTTCCACACATAAAAAGTTAATGGAAATGGCCTTATGACTGCTCGTCTGAAGAATAAAATTCATTTAAGCCATCCCAGTTCTGCTTCCAAATAACTTAAAGGCGTTTGCTGATCCTTCAGTTTTGTACACCATTCTCACAATGAGCATCAAGATGCACAAAAGATGTTTTTCCAGAAAACAGTGATAATTTTTCATGCAGTTTGCAGTTAAATGCTTCTGAAGAGCTTGCTAGATGAAGACAGAAGTACCAAAGAAAACCATAAGTTATTAATCAGGAATTCTTATTTATCTGTGTAGGTTTACAGAAATTCCTCATGTGATCCATCAGCTTAAGAAACTGGAGATTCTGTTTCTGAATGACAACAAAATAGAAAAGGTTAATCCTGAAGGACTTCAACAGATGCCGGTTCTGGCCACACTTGACCTGCAGAACAACAACATCAGTCAGGTGCCTCCAGAGCTGGGTAACTGCATGTCCCTTAGGTGAGTACATAAGGCAAAATAACTATCTGTGGCCCAAGATACAGCACCTGAAGTTAGCCGTCTCCTTGAGCCAAAGTTTAGTGCTAGATTATCCTAGCAATGCCAAGCTGACAACAAATGAGTTAGATAAACCTGTCAAAGATTTAATCAGACTGGAGACCATTTTATAACTGGTCTATGCCGTGTGACTATCCTTGGATAAAACTAGGCTCCATCACTTGATGTGCTGGTCCAAGATTATGTGACATTGCAGTAAACTCTCACATTGGAAACTTAGGTCATTCATTATGAAACAATGTAACCAATACAAAAAATAAATACACTTAAAACTTTCAGTATCTGAACCCAGATGCTGGTTTCAAGAAATCCTGGTTTTGTAAATCTATTTCTCACTCAAAGCTGTCCTTTAAAAGGAAATAGCAGATTGACCAGTGCAAAGATGCTAATAATTTAGAACCATTATTTTCAAAAGTGTGTAATTATTATTCAGTAAACCCTCACACTGTCTTGAAGAATATGGAATGCTGCTGATTTTTCACATGCAAATTCTTGACAACTGCATGTAACAAACAAAAACACTTTGTTGCACACAAATCTGTAGCCGTGTCGGAGTGGTACACATCCACCTGTCTGTTGCCGAGACCTTCTGTCTTCTTGTTGCAGAAGTTTACAAATAGCTGGAAATCCCTTCCGCAACCCACGGCCAGCTATCCTAGCGAAGGGCACACCAGCGCTGTTAGAATACCTGCGAAGTCGCATTGTTACCTAGTTCGAAGTGCGGACCCACAGAAATGTGAAGAAAGCGGCACTGGGTAACATTGAAGATTTCTCACGTAATCATGCTGGAGTTCCTGGCAAGAGGGAAAATATTCAGCAGTTTGCCCTCCTTTAGGCAGGGTTAGAGGTCCTTTCACTGTGCAGCCCCAGGGACAGCATTATGTACTGCTGAGTGTCGCAAGTGTTTTCTGTGTGCTACCATCAGTGTCGTATGTTATATTCAGATATAATCCTGCACGAAGAAAAAGCTCAGAAATCCTCTGCGCTCTGACAACAGATGTATGCGATAGTGGTCTTGGGAATCGCTGTTTTGGTTCTCTTGCAGTGTGTTTTTCAGCATGTGTCCAGGATGTGGAATCAACCAGAGGTTGATATGACAGGCTTGGCCATCAAGATGGAAGATGTATCTTTGATTTTGTTTACTTTTTGGTATGCTGTGGACCAGGAGTCAAACTTCTCCAAAAATTCTCGGAATGGGGGAGGACTGCTGTTCAAAAGACCTGTGTTTACAGCTGTGTCATCCCTGGGGTTGTCTCTGAGCCACAGGGACAGCTGGACCTGCAACAAAGATCGTGAAATACTACATCATGTTCAGTGCCAACCACTGGTAATTTGGGCTGAGATGCACACACTTTCGATGAAAATCATTGGTGGAAAGCCTGATATGCGTGTAGCTCCATTCCCTTAGCACGAAGCTACGGCTTGCAGTAGTATGCTGTCCACATGGCCTGCATTTCTAGTTTAACGACGTGGCAGTGACGTGCAACAGTAGCCACCGTACTATATGGTTTATGACATTCCTGATGGTCAGTCCAGGGCAGTGCTTGGTGATGATCCAAGTTTTTATCCAAACACAGAATGGGAAAAGAAATTTACGACTTTAGATTTTGTGCAAAGTTGTCAGCAGTGTTTGTGCTTCATTTGTGTGTCTGAGTGCACATGGTGGGCTTTATCTGAGAGCTTTCCCTGTCACCTGTCAGAGTGATGACCACGCCCAGTGCTGTTGGTTGCAAACTTGAAAATGAGGAGCATAAAGTGACAGCCTGGTCATGGGCATCTAAGGGTGTAAGTGGGTGTTTAAGCTTCTACCAAACTCTGCCACAATAATACGAAAATAAAGCACAGCTACTTTTTCTCCATGTACAGCCAGATGAAGTTGTGATCACTGCAGACATAAAAGATTTCACAACTAGTTATTAGACAGTGTAAATGGGAGTAATTAACATCTGAAAATTGGCAGGTTGCCTGAAAATTTACTGTTAGAGGGGATTTTGTGTGTGTCATCAGCATAAAAATGATGTGCTTGTGTGTGAAGAAGGAGGGGTAGAGGGAAGGTGAGACTAAAATATTTGCTGTACCTGTACAGCACAGCTTTTTATTTATTTTGGTTTTGGTGATTTACCTGCAGTCTGTTCACATCTTCAGCGGCAGCTCCTGCAGCTTCACCACACGACTCCATGAGATCAATCAACGTTTCAAAGCACATGTGCACCCACTTCAGATATCCACAGGGTTCTGCAAATATCGTCCCATGTACATGCAGCTGTTGCATATACAGACATCACTTTAAAGCACTAAGCCTTTAGATTTCAGCAGGTTTAAATAAGGATGGCACTGTTAAAATATTGTTTTAAATTTGGTGTGCTTGGATTTTTTAAAAATTTGCTGTTAATGAATCAAAGTTATAAAATTATCCAGGTGTTTCCTTATTTTATGTTCTCAGGGCAGGGAAATGAGAGTGACATGTATCCCTACAAAGTACAAAGTGATTTATAAACACCTGTCATCATGGTGACTTGCTTCAGATGAAAGATGGCTTTGTCCAGTTGTCCTGTTACTCTATAGAAGGTCCCAAGTGTAGCATGACTCAGTAGCAAATGATTGCTGGTGGAAGGCTGACAAAGTTTGAGATATTCAACGCTCTGTACAAGATACTTCTCTGCTGCATCCAGTCTGTAACCAAATAAAGGGATATTCAGTACTTCTATCTGGTCATTTTTCAGCCATCCACTTCCATCGCTACTTAGTCAAAGTCTCAAACACACCTATTTTTCTCTTGTGCATCCTCACAGTTTGTCTGGCCATTTATGGGAAAATGCTTATGCTGGTTTCTGCAACGGAATCTGGCATCATGATATCTGTTCTTGATGCAGAATTCAAAGCGTTACTGAGGTGGGAACACAAAAGTAACTGAAGGAAATATGTCAAGAGAAGGCTGTCATAGTTTTATCCCATGAGCTGCAGGTAGCTTCATTTTCACTTCTGTAAAAATAATTTAAAAACCATTGCTGTGCACTTGGTGTCAAGACAAAGTGTCAAGGAGGGCCTACTTACAAGGAAAGATGGAAAACAGCTTAAGCAACTGACTGAGACACAACCACTGCACCTTTTTCCCATTGAGACAGGCAAAGTTCTATGAAGTTGAGCAGCAAAAAAGGCGACAAAAAATGTGTGAATGTTTCTGAAAGTCTCACTTGTTCATTTTCGATAGGATCTGTCCCAGCAGGATGTAGATTTGAGCTGATCGCAGGCTTATGTCTCCATAGTGCTTTGAAACTATCCTGAGAGCCTGTTTAGCCTCGGTTTCAGCCCAGGTGAGAGTCGACTCTGTGACTTCTTTTGGACAGTGCAGTGATTTCCACTGTAGTGCCATAGCTGCAACATGCAAGTAAAAAAAATGCAAAAGTTTATTCTGGTTATGTTTCCCGCTGTAGATTCCTTTAGATACACAGCTGTAAATAGAACCACAAGTAATATAACAAGACAGGTGTTTGGTTGAGACCGTGACTTTTCCTCTGCCCCCCCCTCCCCCTCCAAAAATTGCACATCTTTTGTCAGCAGAGCTAGTGAAAGGTAAACAATCTAGGACTTGTGCAGTTCAACCAGAAGAATGTGCGTCCTTATTTTCGGCTCAGATCCAGAATTTATGTGGTCCCTTAACTCGCGAACAACAACAAAATTTAAGTCCTATATTTTATGCTTGCTTAGTCCATGTATGTGCAGCATATCCTCCCGCTCTGCCATCAATGTTTGCCTGCATGGTCTTGAGGATTGTGAGGTGCACAACAAGTGGCACTTCTCACCACAACAGTAGGAAATGTGGTTTGAGAGAACCAAAAAAAATTCTACTGGAGCCCTGTCCATCAATCTCACACACACAGGCACAAACACACACAGAGACGCATGCACAGGCACATACACAAATTCTATGGAAGCACTGTCTACTGACCAAAGTTGGTGAGAAAAGGATGCAGCAGAGGATGTCCTTCCATCAGCTGACTACGAGCAACACGGATGGCCTCCATGGCATGGTGATAATAGTCATCGCTGCTGTGGAAATCTTGCTGATTCATCAGGGCCTTGCTCAGGATGCGGTGGGCCTGCGCCAGGTGCATAGTCTCACAGCCGTATGTCTTCTGTGTCAGTGCCAGCAGTTCCTTATGGAGTGAATGCCAGCAAATTTATATTATTTGATACATTGCATATGAATACTGTGAAGTCTTCATTCTTATCACACACTCTTAGTTGATCGTAAGCATGTCGGTTTCAAACAGCAAGTTTAATTGATGCTTCTGAGAAATTTGATTTGTAAACCCTTGGCATATTACAAGGAGGTAAGTGTATGCAATAACTGCTTGTTTGTAAAGTGTATAACACACCAAGTAAAGTTTTGGGCTATTACTATTATACCATAAGTTGCACCATAAATGATTGCCTGTTATGACAGTTCACACCGAGTAATACCGTTAATGACTTCAAAAATTCTCCCATGCAGACAGAGAAGCCACTCTTGCTTCTGTTCACATCTGGCTGCAAGCATTTACTCTGTGCAGGGACGACTTTCATATCTGCCACATCACCTAACAGGCAGAGTTCGTGCTATGGTACTAACCTTGGCTAACTCGACCCCAGCAGCATCCTGTTTGAACTCATTACAGTAATGACACAAACTGTACAGGGCCTTTAGGTGCAGAGGGTGAAGTTTCCCATATTTTTCCCTACAAAAGTACAAATAGTCGCAACATTATTAGACGAACCAAACATTTCTAAAGTTCATGTCCAGTATCAATACCAATCGAAAACTCACCTGGCCAACTGAACAGCAAAGATTGCCAGTTCCTCAGCCTTCTCTGCCTGCCATGAAGCGCAGTGAGCCAAGACAGCATGACTTACAACTTCAATCACTGCTTCGTGATTTGAGGGATCCACCTCCTGTATAAGACAAGCTTGCAGAATGTAACTCCACATCATCACAGAAAGAAAAAGGGTCCAATGTACTGCTCACCTTGAAACACACACACACACACATACGTGTATGGAAGGTCACCAAAATGTATAGAGCACAAGTGTGCTAATTGTCACAGGTACCTGCAGAGCTCGTCTCGACCAGCCAAGAGCAGAGTTGATGGAGCCATTTTCTAGAAGCATTCTACTCATTTCTTTATGCAGACGGCCCTCAAACACTAGTCGCTGACCAAATGATACCAGCTGGATCTGGTATTTCAGCTGCATAGCTGAGAAACTGGAGCTTTGTGCCTCATTCAACTGGTACATGTCATTGCGAATACCCATCAGTTGCACATGAGCGTTGTACTCGTTGATCTAAATAAAAAATAGATACATGAACTTATATGTTTAGCTGTTGACTGTGCAATTCTTAATTTTCTCTAGATTGGTCATGGGTTCTCTACTTTTTGTGAACAAAGATAGAATCAGATTTTTTTAATTTCTGGGAGAACTGAGAATCACTGTAGTGTATATAACTGCACAAAGCCAAATATCCTCAAAGAACATACAGTGTACAAAGTTTTAAATATTTAGATTTATTTGTTTCAAGGAAAATCATACATCGTGGGGACTTTGGAGAGTGTTGTATGGTTTAGACAGCTGATGTTGAACCGAAAACTTGATAGATTTTTTTTATTTCTGTGACATTTCTGTTGCATTCTGCATTTGCTCAACTCTTTTTTTTTCCCTCTCTCTCTCTCTCTGCGATTGAGATGATATGTTTGCTAGGATCGCATTTTGTTTTACCTCTTGTCTGCATCCGTCTGTAGGTGGTTTTTGTTGTTTTTGAGGGAGAGGGAAGAGAAAGCAGTCTGATCTTGTCTTATTCTGCTGGTTATATGGCCTCGTCATGAAGACCCCTAACGACACACGAATCAAAGTGAGCTCTTTACATGTGCACCTACCCACGTGTCCGGGCCTGGGCTGATGTTCAGGAAGTTAATAAGGACGATAAGCATCTCCTCAGCTTGAGGAAGCTTCTCCAGGGCGACCAGCCAATCCACGAGACGGAAGCCCGTGTCCGCGGCCTGTCGAGATCTCTCAGGGGTAGGGTCGGTCGTCAGCACGCCCAGCAAGGATTTGAAGCTCGCGCAGACGTCTCCCACGAGCTGCACGTCGGCCTGCTGCAGGGTGCGGATGTACTTGAGGAACACGTGCAGCGTGTCGCGGTGGCTCAGAAGCTCCTGCACAGCATCGCACGTGCACAGCTGGAAACCCGGGGGCAGCTGGCGGCGACGTGCCAGAGCCATCACAAGCTCAATTTTGCGAAGAATGGCCACGGCAGTTTTTTCCTGCTGCAGCAGCTCGCTCGCGCCCCGTGAGCCCGCCTCGGCCTCGTTCTCGACAAGTTCGTTGGGAACGTCAAGAAGGGATCTGAACAAACCGGGGAATCAGACGTAACGCTATGTATGTGAAACAGGCAGGCCAAGAAAGCAAGAGCCTAAGTCTGGAGTACTAATTTCAAAAAATAAGGTTCGAGGTCCTCATTTGGGGAAGATGGGTCCGCGCAGGTACACCCGGCCTCACGTCCAAGGGCCATCCCACGTCTCTAGACAAGGAATTCTATGTAATGTAGCCAGTAAAAGTAGACTATAATGCCTGTTAACGCTCTTATAGATTTAAGTATTGTAGCGGATAAATCGATATCATTCAAGCACGTCCTTGATTCCAGGAATCACACGCATCATTCGTCGAATGCAGATCGAAAGTTATGGTAAAATGCTAGCGGAGTGCCTATAATTTTCAGCAACAGCATTTATACCTACACGTGCAGCACGAATCGAGTTTCCAAGTAATTAGGTCTACATTTTCTTCAACGTCAAGTTATTAATTCATTATCACATATTTTCCGTGGTCCCGCACTCTGTTTCCAGTCTGCTGCTGCTGCAGGTGGTGGTGATGATGATGATGGTTGCATGTGGGCGTGGGCGTGCGTGAGTGAGATATATATATATATATATTCCACGGTCCGCAGGTGACATCGCTCATCTCGGCTACCTGACACCTGACAACCATAACTAAATGTTAAATTAACTAAGCGGAAAGGTGTGGGTACCTCTGGCGTCGTAATCAACCTTCGCGTGCGTGCGCCCAGGGACTCGCTAGCTGCACAGCTGTGCCCACTAGCTGTACCTCCGACGTACCTAGACACTGGGTATCGGGTCGCCAGAAGCCACCAATTTCCGAAAATATGCGATTGTTATGCAAAGAGGAAATCGGCTGTTGCGAATCATATATAGGCCCTACGTATGTATCCTCTTTGCCTTACGTGACGGTTCAAGAAATAGCATAAAAGAATAAGATATAATTATGAGGAGGTTTTAAAACTCGTGTTATGGGCTGGCTTGATTTTTGATGCAATTTATCGCACAGAGACCACCAGAAAGACGACCAGTAACAGAATCTGAAACTTTTACCCCCAGGAGAAATACATCCATCATGCGACGAAACAAAGGTAAATCACGAGAGAAAGTCTCCACTACCACAGCATTGTCAAAGCTCGTAATGTAAGTAATATATATCGTTCTCATACAATCTGGCTGTACCCTTCATGTTATATGTCAAAAAACTCACACATGTGACACACTGCTTAGCTGCCGGTGTCGCTGCCAAACACAGGTCTGACACCTCCACACTGTCAGATAGTCCCTGAGCGAAGTGAGTCCAGCCTTCCCGTTAGTGATTGTCACGGCGGGCGGGTACCTTAACTTATTGGACTCGACTTATCCAGAATTACTGGACAACTTTTATGGTGATCTCGTAAAATGTAGATTTAATTTAGCAATCGTCACCAAAACCTTTACTGCTTTAGGTCAGTGGTTTCTAAGCCAAAGGGGGACGATGCTGTGAAATAATGTGAACAACTAGAGCAATCTTCCGAGGGAAAAGATTCTCATACTTCGACACGCTCGCTCAGTCTCTCACAGGCAAAACACTACTAGCTCAAGAGCCCCCACCCTCGTAAAACACTCAACTGCAGCGAACTGTTATTCAGCATATATTTCAAAACACTAACTGGCTCGACAACATCAAATAGCTACAAAGTATTTACAAAGAATCACCATGCTCGTGTCTAGGGTAAGACGCTGCCTGATGACGTCATACCACGTGCAACAGACAAATGAAATAATCAGATCAATGCAAGAGGGAAACCAAACTGCCAAACCGGCCTATGATCCCGCTCAATACACATGTACAATAAGTGACCGACAATAGAGCTACTATTCTTGTCACCACTGCAACAACAACTTCTGCGATACACAATAATCAAGCTAGCAAACTGAATCAATCAGTGACCACCAAAGAGCACCTACTCTTGTCACTATTGAAACACTACTTTTCTGCAGAACACAGATACGAGAAGCGACCGTTACAGAGCACCAACTCTGGTCACTACCGTACCAACAGCTTTACTGCAATACACCAATGCGACACGTGACTGACAACAGAGCACCCAATCTTGTCGCTACCGACACTACAGCTATTCAGCGACCCACAAAATAAGCTACGCCACTGCTTCAGCCACGCTACACTCAGTCCCGTCTCCTGGCACACTTGCCCAATTACTAGCTATGACCTCTCCTGTCTCCGGCAGGATAAAAACACTTATCTTACATCAACGCGAGTCCCCGACTCTAAGATAAGTTTAAGGTAAGAGCAGACCTTACTTATAAGACACGTCCAGTGGTCTCTTTTCGTCTCAGTCCGTCGAGGCGGTCGGCAAATTACACTCGTAACTGCAAGAGAGCTGGAGTCTTCCTTTTGGCAAGATGGCGACTGAGGTCCGTAGGCTAGCACGTGGTCGCTTCACTGGGTCTCTTCCTAGGTGCACGTCCCTCTCTGTATGTGACCCTCTCTGTGTCTCCTCCGTGTGTCTCGCTCTCTCCTCCCTCTCGATCTAACATTTTTACCTCCTTATGTAGTAAGCGTTCTGACGCACCACCCTCAAGTAAACTGGTTCTAGCCAGACTAGCGAGAGCAGGGCGACTTCCATAACCAATGGCGTAGCATTACCCCTAACTAAGTGTTCGGAAAGGGCGGAGCGATTAACCTGGTGATGACGTATCTCTCCCCTGCTAGCTTACAAAGGGAGGAGCTAAAAGGCTTACCTAGGAGTGACATGTGACAGTGATCACCACACCCACGACCAGCGCTAGTCGGCCCAGTGGCCTTTCCTTATTTTTTATATTTTTATTTTTAGCACGTGCACCCCGTGACGAACTGCGAAGCTGCTTTGTAGACTCGGTTACTGCTTCTTCTTTGGTGGGGAAGCCGATACAGCGCCCCAACATACAGCACAGACCAACTATCTGTGCGTGTTTTACGACAACACACTAGAATGACCTAAAAAGGACATACCATTAATAGTAACTGTCCGCTGCTTTAAACATGCATCAGGCAGTTAGATTCCGCTGTGCGCCATGACCGTTCAACTTCTTTGACGGAAATAAACATACGCGATCACACGAAATGGGGGTGGAGGGGGTACGAAAGATAGACAAAAGGTGTACGCACACAAATATTATGCAACAATAAACCGACCTGTTTACGAGCATGACCTACCTCATTTGTTTTGTTTTCCCCAGCTCACCTGAAATTGTCTGGTGTTGGAATCCACTGATAGAAGAAACCCCTTACAAGCACCATCGGTCGACTGTGGCCATCTTTCTTGACGTTCGTTGATACATTCTCCGTTTGCCTCATCGTGCTGGTGACTGACGCTCCAGAGCTGAGCAGCTCTGTGGTCTTCTCCAGATTTAGCACATTGGGATGAGTTTGTTTTTCCGAAATATCTGGCAGCGGCTCGAAACGGGGATACGTCATTTCCCGAGGATGCTTCTGTGCCTGATCCCTGATCGGCTGCCTATCAGCCGGAGGCGATGGTGGGTGGATCAAAGTGTTGTCCAGGAACTCCACTAGAAATTTATACCGCTGTTTCGTAACATTCCCGCCCTGTGGATTCAGCAGAGCGTCCCTGAAGCTCTTGTACCAATCCGGGACATTGGTCTTGGTAGTCAAAATGTCGACCAGCAGGCGAGCCCTGTCCTGGTCCGTCCACCCACTTTCGATCCTGCGCAAGTCAGCGTCTTCCAGCACTCCGACCTCTAGCAGGTGGCCAACAAGGTGTTCCACGCGCACCTCTTGTATCAAAGCCACCCGATTGACTTTCAGGCGCATCAGATTCTGTCGATCTTTGTTTGACAGAACATTTTTTGTGTTTCTGCTAACAGGGGCGGGTGAAGTGCTGCAAAATAGGGGTCCAATATTTAAAGAAGCTGAGAAACTGCAAATTAATTTTACGAGTATACTTCGGTTCTCTTCCCCCGATTTTTTGGGGGGTTGGGGTGGGGGTGGGGGTAGTCGATCCGTATGTGGTTGAGTGGGTGCATATGTGCAAGTACATTTTTCAAGAAAATTGCACTTTGCTCTCTTTCTGAAAAAAAGGTATAAGCATTCAATTTAAATGCCTTTACGATCATAGCAGGCTTTTGCCCAGCAAGCATTCCAAACTTCGTACCGTTCTGATATGCACCTAGTTTGCGACTGGACTTTAAGCAACAGCTACCCCTCCCCCACCCACCCAACTTCCGCGATTCGAGTTATCCCACAATCAAAACCAGTCTGCTTTTTTATTAATTCCCTGATCGAACAAGAATGGACCAATAGGGAAATTTTATTTGTCTCAAAATGCCACTTACTCTGAAACTATGAATGTATTCCGCCTAATGGCTGCAGTCATTTTACTAACAATATTTCGATCCGCTTGCATCAAGTCACCACTAACATGGCAATGTTTACGGTCAGCGTACGTGGTTGCGGCTAGAAACGGGACCTCACGCGGTACGTGACGTACGGTAAGGGAGAGTACTCTTCGTCAGTATCCGCTTTGCCATCGGCAGACGAACTCTAGAGGAAATTTCAAGTCTTGTATCACTGAGACATTAGCTATTTGTTCAGACGTTTTTACACAATGAGAACATCTCTTCTTAGAGTAAGTTTTATTGATAGCAGATACGGATGTGGGAGTACTTGGCAACACTTTACAATGCACTTGATTTGTTTTTATGTAACTAGCAAGCTGCCTTTTGACATTTCTCACTAGTCTAGATCTAGTCTCAGTTTGAGTTTCTGACTTTCGTCAGTTGTAATAACTGAAGCCTAGACAGTAGACTAATGTCGCGATGGCGATATTGTTAACGCTATGTTATTCCTATAATGGGGGCAATATTTTTGTGTACTTATATATTCGTAAAGTTTAATAAACATAGTGAGAGAAATTTGATTGAGACGGTTGTCAATCACTCACTAGTCAATGAATCTCCCTTCCTCTCACAGTCTTTCACAAGACTACAAAACCACCACACGGCAAGTAGACACCATACTCGCCACTTTCACCAGTCACCATGGCAACTTCATCCTTTGATTCCTATTGTAATCGAGCAGACAGGACGCGGTGAAAGAGCATACGACATCTATTCGCGACTTTTGAAGGAGAGAATTATCTGTGTCATGGGTCCAGTAAGTTAATTTGTCTTTAGTCACCACGTTCTTGTCGTTACTCTTCTACTTGTCATTCGCTTAAAAAAGCTCCTGTTTCATCCCACTTCCTTTAAGCTAAGATCTATTGTAACTTGATTTTTTTTTCTTAGAATAATGCTGTATGTTGTTCAACATGCACATATATCTGCTAGTGAAATTTTTTTGAAGTATTTTATGTATTTGTAATTCTAGTAAAAGTACTACATGTGCTAGCAGTGGTTGAAGAATTAGAGTAGTTTTTATTTGGGACAGCATCAGAACTGTTCTGAAAGACTACATGAACATGTATATGAATCATTTAAAGATACAAGTTAACTAAAATATAATAAAATGAGCAAGTTTGGAAGCAGCCAAGTTTCTAGGAGCCTTAAAAACGACATTTTTTAAATGAATTGTTTCCAGTACCAACAGTATTTTCATTGTCATCTAAACAAATGGACTCTTATATTGAGAAACATAACAAGTATTTGCTGTAGTTGCATTTCCATTCCTTAGATTTCTGATGACCTGTCAAGTTTGGTAGTGGCACAGCTTCTGTTTCTTCAGTCTGAGAGCAGCAAGAAAGCCATCCATATGTACATCAACAGCCCTGGTCAGTACAACATCTGAGGGTCTGTTGGTCCGTGTTGTTGTTGTTTTTTTTTTGTTCTTGAATACTCATTGCTAATGCTATAACTGTAAAAGTGCTGTTGTTCACATAAATTAAAAATAACCCTTAGTGTTTTCTGTATAAGTAAACAAATAATTTGCTTACATAAACCACATGGTTTTTTGTTTTTAAATGTTTTTTTTAACTTACCAGGAGGGTCTGTAACAGCTGGCCTAGGGATCTATGACACGATGCAGTATGTTCAGCCTCCTATCTCCACATGGTGTGTGGGCCAAGCGTGCAGCATGGCATCACTGTTGCTATGTGCAGGAGAACAAGGCATGCGCCATTCCCTTCCAAACTCACGTGTCATGATTCATCAGCCATCAGGCCAAGCAGTAGTGAGTACAACTGTAGCTGTCATTTATTTTAATGATCATTTGGTACAGTTTCAGGAGGTTGGCTGGTGGGCGGGGGG